>PYAF01003328.1:64713-77582 GCA_007407185.1 Glycine tomentella | reverse complement strand
AGGTTTAGGGTTTATGGTACAATTAGTTGGTGACCTAGGTTTTCATTAGTTATTTACGTAGCTTATGAGGTAGGTTTTCATTAAGGACCTACGTAAGACATAGATAATCAATTTTTTCAAATAATTTTTCTTCCAAATGAAATAAATTATCATGATATGCTTATACATTTTTATGTGTTACAGGCGTGACCGTGGTCTTATGTTCATCATCATTGTGACTTGTAGTCGTTGGTCATATATTAAAAAATGTCTGGAGATGTTGATTTTGTTCTTATCATTTTATATTATAATGGTAGCGAAATTGAGAGCCGACGTGGTATTGTATTCGAAGGAGAGAAAAGGGGAACACGTATCAACCGCAACTCAACCATTGAAGAATTGCATGAAAAAATCAGAAAAAAATTATTGTCTACAGAAGCCAATGTATCTATCACTATGGTCACTGCAAGAATATGGTGTGATGATAAATATATCAACATGAAAGTAATTGACAACGAAGACTTAGAATTTGTAATAGGAGAATTCTTCAACCAGTCAAGGAAAAATTTCTTAGAGTTGTACGTGGATTTTGCTGGAGTAGAGGATATGGCTTTACCAACGAGGTCAGTTGATTTCAATTATTCTCGTGGAGCATCAGCATCTGCTGCTCCAGTTGTTAATATGTCTATGGAAGATGAAAATGACCCTACTTGGGTTATGGATGACGATATTGACGATGATGATGATGAAAATATCGCAATGGAAGATCTTCTTCTTGCTGAGAATGCTAGTGCTTCGGACAATGATGAGGATGATGGTCGAAGTGCAACACAAATACAAGTACATTACCCAGTCATGAGAGAGCATTCAACCCAATGACAAAAGGATGCAGGGGAGTCACATTTACCGCAACAATGTCAAGGTGTGTTACCAAACAATACTTGCTTACAGATAAGTTTGTTTATTATGTATGTATTTTATTGTAATAAATTTGAGAATTTGCATATGTAGGTGAGGGTAATACTACTTTTTGGGATGGAATCCCACATTATACCTACATTGATTGGGATTATCCGAGTGAACAAGATTCTGGCAGTGGTTGTGGTTCAGGTTCAGTTGAGGGTCCATGGGTATTAGGGAATAAGTTGTTTGTGAAACAGGAATTTGCATCAAAAGAAGACGTGCAAATGGCAATCAAGCGAAACCTCATGAAGGAGCATCAGGAAGCTGTCGTGGTTGAAAGTACGCCGACAAAGTTAATCATGAAATGTCATGCGCATGACCAGAATTGTCCATGGATGGTTAGGGTAATGAAACCAACGTACGGTGAAAGATGGGTGGTTACCAAATGGGGCGGCGATCACAATTGCTTAAATGATCACATTTCTCAGGACCACAGACAACTTGATGCTGATGTTATTGTTTCACTTGTACTAGGTAAGTTATTGGATGAGCTGATAATGATAAGAAGTAATGATTTTATTGTTATTATTAATGATAACGTGATTATTTTTTTATTATTAGGGATGATAAAGCATAATCCATCATGTTCAATTGGACTAGTCCAGGAAAGGATAACTCATTCCTATGGATACAAAGTTTCATATAGAAAGGCATGGTATGCAAAGCAGAAAGCAATGGCAATTATCTATGGTGATTGGGAGGAATCATATGCATTTTTGCCGAGGTGGTGTGAATACATGCTTCGCTTTTCACCAGGTTCTGTTTATCAAATTCAGACAAAAAATTATTATGTGGCTCATAGAATCGTTCGTGGAAAACGCGTGTTCCAACGCATCTTTTGGACCTTTAGACAATGTTGCGAGGCTTTCAATTTTTGTAAGCCGGTTATTCAAATTGATGACACTCATTTATATGGCAAGTACAAAGGAAAATTGTTGATTGCCACAGCTCAGGATGGAAACAATGAGTGTTTGCCAATTACATTTGCCATTGTTGAAGGTGAGACGTGGGAATTCTTTCTGGATAACATTCGCTCGCATGTTACAAAGAAGACAAACCTTTGTCTTATTTCTGATAGGCATCGAAGCATATTGTCTGCAGTTGAGAGGCACCCCGGGTGGCAACCACTGCATGCTTATCACGTCTTTTGCCTCCGTCATATTGCGAGCAATTTTAATCAAAAGTTCAGAAATGAAAAATTGAAGAAAGCGGTTATGACTTTAGGTATGGTTAAAAACTCATGTATTCATTTTTCATGTATAACTAAATTTTAATGTTATTTAATTTATGTGCATGTTATACGCCTTCTATTGTTGATTTTGACATAGCCTTTGCAAGTTTTCGTGATGTGAATCCTGAGGTTGCAAACTGGATTGATAGCATCCCAAAGGAAAAGTGGACACGTGCATATAATGTCGAGGGACGCAGGTATGGACATATGACAACAAATTTGGTCGAGTCAGTAAACATGATTTTGAAAGGTGCAAGAAACATGTCAATAACCGCGTTGGTTAAGTACACATATAGCAGATTGGTGGAATATTTTGTTTGCAGAGGCAGGTATGGACATATGACAACAAATTTGGCCGAGTCATTATGTTTGTGCATATAACGTTGAATGATCTGTATTTGAGGTTGACGATGGTTATGACAAATCGTACTCGGTAAACCTCCCTGAGCGGTTCTGTCAGTGTGGGAAATTTAAGGCGTTCAAGTATCCTTGTAATCATGTTGCAGCTGCTTTACATGTTCTTCAGTCACGGGCACAATATGTGGATGACGTCTTCCTTATATCAAACTTGGTACAAGCTTATTCATTTCCATGGCAGCCAATTGGTAATGAGCAGGCAATTCCACCTAGTGATGATCCAGTGGTCATACCAGACAGAGAATATTTGCGTCCAAAGGCTCGTCCAAAGTCAACTAGAATACGCAATGAGATGGACGAAGTTGAAGCTAGTCAAAGTCGTATTAAGTGTGGTATATGCAGATTACCTGGTCATAACCGTCGAAATTGTCCTAGTCGTCCATCTACCTCATGAATTGATGATGTTGTTGTCAATGTTTTCTTTATGTTGTTGTATTTTGTAATGAACATTTGAACCATAAACCAAACTTCCAGGGAAATCACTCATGTCAAATTCATATACGCTACGATGAATTTCAAACATCAAAACGCAATTGACATTAGCGGTAACATAGTGATGGATACCTAATAAAATAACAGACCGTACAAACAATTGGAACTAGAGAGACAAAAACAAAAAGTTGAACATTGAAAAAGCACAACAACGAAACCTACTAACAACAACAATTGAAACATGAAAATCATGAAATTAATCATAATTTGGAAGATCTTGTGTAGCGGACATGTCATCTTCCAGTAGTTCGATTACCGGTTTGTTAAAAGTAGCTAAAATTTCTATTGAAGAGAAACGCTTCCAGTAATTAGATTCTGCTAACACCTTCAGTACATCTTCATCGTTTTTCAGTTTTATTATTTCATATTCAACCATGTTTTCTGAATATTTTGCATGACCTAGTTGTCTGAAGAACAATTGTCTGACAACCTGTGATTCGTGAATTCCATAAGGGGGAACTCCTACCGGCGTAACTTGCTTGATTATATCCTTGAGTGTTTCTATATTGCATTCGGAAGGAATTTGAAATCTTATTGGATTTTTTCCAGTAAAGGAGTAACCCAAAAAATTGCCTTGTCGTGGTATGTTCCACTTGCCGTTGTAATACAACAGTGCATCATGAGTAGGAGTGATGGTGGATCGAAGTAGATTGAGGACACTATCGGGTGTTCTGCTTATCATACATAATAATTCTATAGGACCAACAGATGAGAGTTTTTCATGACACACCAACATAGTGCAAACATCATCATCATTTTTCAGTTGTAGCGAATGAAAAAAAAGTTCGTTACCTGTATTGATGGACGGTTGTCGATAGTAAATTTCATCCACAGATTGGTCATTTGTGAGCTGAAGGGTGTTGTGCATTCTACTCTTGAGTGACTGAAAGGAACATTCATCGGGAACTCGCATTGGTATTGGAGTATGATATATGAAAGAAATACCAATTTCATTGTGTAAGATTGATCCATTCGGAAAAATAAATGCTAATTTGGAATTACCAATGTTTTGAGAGTAGGTTTCACCTAAGAAGGCCATCGCATTGAGGTTGAGTTTCGTTTGCGGGGGTATGTTGTGTGGGATGATTAAACTCCTCTGTGGGGTATATATAACAGTGTTAAGCCCCGCCTGTGTGGGGCATGATCACTTGTGCCTGGATGGGGCGTGACTAAACTCCTGTCGTGGTAGGGTTATCAATGTCATCTGACAGAGCAGTGATAATTTATTGTCTACAGTAAGAAGGACCACAAAGTCTTGTAAACCATCTCTGGTGTTATCAATGTCATTTTACAGATCAGACGCATTTATTTGTTACAGTATAGAGGACCACAAAGTCTTGTCAATCGTCAACAGTGTTGTCAATGACTCAACTACTGTCGTTGTTGCTGCATGGACGGTTCAGGTTGAGAGTGACAATTGTTATTATTATCATTTTTTTTAGCATGTATATGATGAAGCCTAGAAAAGATTATCGGATTTGTTGTTTTTTGTGCCATCAGAAGAAGACTGAATACTTAGCAAGGAAGGAAGAGAGTGGGACAATCATTTGTTGTTTCTCTTTTTATTTCATTCAAAAGCATAAAAAGACTTCTGAAACTTAATAATACTAAAGTGACAATTACGTTAAAATCAACCAGCCAGAAGCATAGAACTTAAGTTATAGCATGGATTCTAATAAATTGCCTTGTCAAAACCATCAACTTTATTGATTAGACCCTCAAGTTTTTTACTAGTCAGCTTATTAATATATGGAAACTGAACCAAATTCCCAATTTGTCCGGATTGACGCCACCACCTCTCAAGAATCTTTTTATTTGTCCCGGAAGTCTCAACTGAGACAACAACTTTTATTTTAATAAGCCCTAAACCTAAATCGGAATCCATAAACCCTAGGTCTGTAACCCAAGACCTAAATCCTAATCACAACATAAGCCCTAAACCCTAAACAGGAATCCATAAACCCTAAAGATGTTGTTAAGTGGTGCAATCCATAAGCCCTAAAGATGTTGTTAACTGGTGCAATCCATAAACCCTAAACGAGTACACAAGCAGAGCGTGTCTTTACAAATGCAATTTTTTGTATGACTACACAATACACATGCATTTATTATATATACATATATCAATTACATAGTCAAATACAAAAAATGGAAACTAAATTAAATAACAAAATATAATGTCTACGAATGAGGAGGCCACTGATAATGACGCACCTGACGATCTGGCAATCTGCGTCTACCACGTCCACGCGAATACTGATCAGCAACATAAATGGAGGTGGAGTGTCCTCGACCGGCATATCTGGAGGATAATATGTATGGCCTGCTTCAAAATTCATTTGACCGTACAGGTCGTCCATATCTGTACGACCCCAGTCATGAGACCCCGAAGCACTAGTCCCTGCCTGATCCCCGAATGCCGCACTAGTCCCTGCCTGATCCCCGAATACCACCGACACTAGACTCACTTGGTACGTAGGTTGGCTTTCTGTGGCCATCGGTGGGGGCTCCGACCGATACAATGTATCAGCCTCTGCCTGGGTAGGGTCGTAATATGTCTGATGAACACCGTACTCATGACCAATGTAGGGTGGCCTGATCCATCCACTCGTGCATGGCGTGGGTGCATGTATAGGCTCGGGAACAGGTGTAATAGGACGTCGACGACGTCCTAACCCTCGACCCTCTTTCGCACGACTCCCAACGTCGAGCGATAACTGGGGCTCATCCGAAAGTTGGGACTGCGGTGCCTCTGGACCTGCCTCAGACACCCGAGCTGACTCTCTGAAAACATCAATCAGACAACCTATTTCGTCATGCACATACTCCAAACCGTAGTTTCCAAATTGGTTAGGCGTCGTCACAAAATACAAATTCTCCAGACCATCAACCTATAAGCCACAACATAGTTACATAAACAACTATATCAAATAATGAAATAATAAATATTGTGCTGTAGTAACTTACAGAGCGTCCTAATCTGGCCCCCCGCTTTGTCACATATCGCTTCCTAGAAAGTCTATATCACACCATGTACTCATGGTTCGGTGACATCAGACCATGTATTGCAGGAGGCACGTCAACGTGTTCACCTCTCCTATCCCATCTCTGTATGAATTTTCTTAGCTTATAAGCCTAATTTTCTTGGGCTTTACCCCTAAGGGTATAATCATGAACCCCCTTAAGTTTTCCAGCCCTGTGAGGAATTGGTTGATCCTGTCCAAATTGCCTCATGCATCGATCAGGCTGTGAATACTCAGCAATGTGAAAACAAATTATAGGTGTCCTAGCCATCCACAGACGTTGTGTCTCAGCAGGTGCACCCATAAAATTGTAATCACCGTAGGGTTGCCAAACCACCTACATAATTAAATCATATGTATGAGTCAGTTGCACATTCACATCCATTTAAAACTGAACATTATTTATTTAAAAAGACATACCTCATGTCTACTTAGGCTGTCTAGCCTCTCTCGAAAAAATGTCAATGAGTTTGGGCTGAAGCGACGTAAGACATTAAATCTAATACACAAATTAAACATTCAATCGTTAATTGTAGCACGCATAAATACACAGCCATTCTAGTAATACACAATAAACATACCTGTGTCCGAAGTGGCGGTCTGGCTCGGACGCAGCAGGCAATGGGGGAGCAGTCGGTGGAAATCTGAGCCATGCCTAAATCTGAAGTAAAACAGTACACCCACCGATGTCTTTTCTATCGGGGTCTGTGCATTCGCACAACTGTCTAAACAAGTTTGCCAGAACCGCAGACCCCCAACTATATGAACCAATGTCGGCAAAGTCACCAGCAAGTAAGGCTAGGTACCGACATCCTACCACGCTCCCCCCTGATCTGTCGCATAGGATCCAGGCTCCTAACATTCGAACAATGTGAGCCTTCGTGAAGTATATCACATTCTGAGGGTTCCCGGCAACAAATTATCATGCAGGATACAGTCTGTCGAAATATGATAACCTCAAATTGCCGGTGCATAACTAGGCGTTCGGATCAGGGCCGTTACCAAAAACCTCGTTACACAATTGGGACCAATCTGTGTAGGTCTGTCCGGTAACGACTTGCCCATCAGTAGGCAATCCTAGAATACCTGCAACATCTTGCAAGGTAATCGTCATCTCACCCTGGGGCATATGGAACGTGTGTGTCTCTGGCCTCCAACGCTCAACCAGAGCACTGATAAGAGCAGGATCAATCTGCAAAATCGAAGCAACTTATCGATTTATGCGTTTCAAATACATTATGTTTGAAACCATCAATTTCAAAATTACAATTTCAATAGATTAAGTTAACAACATTCGTTAATCGATACCTGCATAAACTTCATGCAAGCCACATGTATGAAACCAGCCTCAGTCAAATACTGGGCAACTATGTCCGGGATATCGTCGGGTCGGGGTCCACCAATGAGTCTACCTTCGCGACGTATCTTCAGCTCTCTCTGTGTCTCCTCATTCCACACTGCCTGTGAAATATGAGTGCGTTGCCTGCGCCTTCGAAGTACATCCCATCTATATGGTCTGGGAAGAACATGCATTGTGGGATCGGTAGGCTCATGCTCCCGGTTAGAGCCAGAACGAGGTGACTCAAATGACGACGACTCAGCCATAATAATATGCTACACATTTTATAATTATATTAGAATATTTTACCTAATTTCAAATACAAATTATTTAAGTCACTAACTAACAAATTATTTTTACAAATCTATTATGTATCTAGGTCACTATCTAATAATCTACTTCGTAATCTAGGTCACTATCTAATAATCTAAGTCACCAACGATAAATTAAAAAATACGGCTTAAGTGTTTACTTAATATAAATCTAAGTAACTAACTAATCATATTGTAAGTCACCAACATGCTATAGTTTGTTAATTATACTTTGTTTTCAACGACAAGTTTTTTTTATTTATTTATAAAAAGGTCTATTTTTGTTCTGGTCACAAGTGTTTCAATATACTATATACCTTACTGTCATCACAATTAGTCATCTCATAAGTAAAAAACTTGTAATGGAAGATTTCTTTATTACTTTTTTAAAGGTCTCTTTAAACATTTTTTAAGCATTCAGAAACATGAGAGTTTTACTGTCTGGGTATGCTTATTTTTTTTCATTCACAAAACTCGAATCAAAATCTTGTTTAAAGTTCACTTTTGTGGTTTCTTTGTTATTTATGGATATACAAGACATATATTTATGGATATGCTTACTATAAATATCAAGTCAATAACCTTGTTATTTTTCTATTAATATTAATATACGATCAAATCTAACCAACAAATTGAAATCTAACCAACTAAGATGTTAAATCAACAATTTATTCAACTTATCAATATTCTTCAACATAGTTTACATAATCAAACAAGAAAAAAAAATGTTTTTTAATCTTTCTTTTAAACAACCAAAAAATAAGCTATCCTTTTTTTTTCTCCTTTATTTTTCTTTTCACTTTTTTCCCCAAAATAAAATAAATAACTAAATAGTCAATTTAGTCTAAATTTGTGATTTGGTTTCACTTTATCCCTTACAATTAAGGGAATTTAAAAAGTTCTCAAAATTATAACTTATCACTCATTTTAATCCAAAGTTATATGTAATGTTTATCTTAAGTGATAATATGAACACATGTTAGAGACCAAAATAACATTAGGTAGTTAAATTTAAGGACGCAGAATAAACCTAAACCTAGGTCCTAAACCTAAACCTAGGTCTAAACCCAAAACCTATGTCATCAACCCTAAACCTAGGTAACCAACTATTTGTTTCTTAAACCCCAAATATATGTCATAACCTACGTACCCTAAACTAAGTAACTAACTAACCTACTAATATAATATATATCATGCAATTTCAAAAACTAACTAACCTCACCCACTACTTGTACCCTAAACCCTAAACCTACTTTATAATCTAAGACACTAACTAATAATCTAATACACTAATAATTTAAGTCACTAACTAATAACATTGTAACCCAAATAAAATAAAAAATATTTCAACATGACTTACTTGGTTTATATAGAGCTTCTTTGCACCTTCTTTTCCTTACACCAAGCCTCAATTGCGAACCCAAAGTAGAGAGAATCCAGAGAAAAAAATATAGAGAGAGAGAGTAGCAAGTGCAGTGTGGGAGATGGCTGGGGGGTATATATATACATGGCTGAATCATGTCCCTGTGTGGCGTGAATGATGCTTGGTCACGTCCACACAGGTCGTGAATGGTCCCCAAACGCGTCCATGCACGACGTGATTAAACACGTCTTGGCTGCACGTGAATACTGCACTGATCCCGTCTGGCTCTGACGTGAATAAACATGTCCATGCTGCACGTGAATGGCTTCCGGTTCCGTCCAAGCATGACGTGAATCAACACGCCCATCCCCAGCGCATTTGACAGCAGTAGATCCGTATATAAGTTTCAAAATGCCATATTTTTGTAATTTGTTATTTAAATTACAATAATTTAATTTTTTTGCAATTTTCTTATCATCTTAAACTTACCATTGATTTTAAATGTCCTATCATAAAATCCTTTTGTTTTATAAATATACTATATATTTTAAAATTATTATAATGGGAAAATTTACATTTTATAAATAATATATTAAATTGAATAAAAATAATAATTACTAAAATATTTCTTAATTTTAATAAATAAAGAAAAATTATATTTATATATAATATATTAAAAAGGAATAAAAATAATAACTACTAAAATATATTTTTAATTTGAATAAATAAAAATCATTTAGTTAAATAAAAATAAATAAAACATACAATTAAGACATTATTATTATGAAACGAAATATTAATTATTTAATTGGATTTAATTTTAAATACAATAATAGTGTGAGAGTTATACTAATCTCCCATCATAAATTGTTATTTGTCACAACTTTTTGAATTTTTAATAATTATTTTAAAATTCATGCCACAATAACTTTAAGTGGTTGATAATTACATCAAAACATTAATTTCTTTTAATATATTAGACTAGATTATTTAGAAAATTTTCCTTAAATTTATTTTTTTTATAAAAAATACTGCTCTCTTTAACACCTTTTGTATATATCTTAAAAAATAAATAAGAGAGGAAAACAAAAAAAAAGAATTAAAAATAAATTATTTAGACAAATAAAATAATATAAATTGAAAATGCCTTCTTTTATTTACATAAAATTTAAATTGTGTGTGTTTTATTTACATAAAATTTAAAGTGTGTGTGTGTGTGTTTTATTTACATAAAATTTAAAGTGTGTGTGTGTGTGACATTTACTTTGAAACGAGCTTATTAGAGAGAAACTTTAATCACGAGATTCATCCAACGGACTGTAATGCTGCAGGAGAGAGCTGGAGAGGATCCGCATCCGGCATTGGTATGGTTTCATAGACCAATTTTAATTTTTTAATGCTTATTATAGTTTTATACTTTGCTTTGATATGTTTTCAAATACAGTATATTTATTAAATTTAATAAATATAATATATTTTAATACATTAAAAACTTTATTATTTTTTATATTTTAAAGAATTATTTGATAAAATTTATTCTAAAATAGAAGAATTGAAAGATATAATAATATAATATGTACATATATAATATTGAGTTAATTATGTTTTTATTTTTAGTTTGTTAAAATTTCTACTTTTAATTCCTGTAAAAAATACTTTCATGGGTCATATCTATTAAAAAAATTTCGTCTATGTTTTGGGTCGATCGATTATTAAGTGATAATGTGATATTTAAATATTGATATTTTTGTTGTTTTGAAATTTAGTATTATTTATTTATTTTTGTAAATATAATTTTTTATTTTAATCTTAATAAAATATGTTTATTTTATTTTTCATTCCTAAAATGTTTTATATAACACTTTAAATAGTAAAAAAAATGCTTTAAACATTAAAAAAAACTTATCTAAAACACTCAAAGACGAAAAATAAAATAAACACATTTTACAATTACAAAAATGATTTTTTTTTGCTAGAACGGAAATCGAAAATGCTAAATTGCAGAAAAAAAATTTAAGCCTAATTAAATTGATTTTAAAAAAATAAGTCCCTCTTTTATTTGACTAACATTAAATTTTCAAACTTTTCTTGTCTCTCCTTTTTTATCAGCATTTAAATTTTAATTTATCTATCCTCTCTTCTCTAAAGTAAATCTAAAGTTATGTTTGGTCAAACTAACTAAAAGTTGAGAAAAATACAACATGAAATCTAATTTAGACAATTGTTGAGAAATTGGTTCGGATTTATTTAAATGATAATAATAATAATTCTTTAACTTAAATGAATTTGAAATATCAACCATTTTTATAAAGGAAAATCACGTGAATTGGAACGTTTTTTTCTTCGAATTTTTATTTGGTACATATAATATATCTCAATAAAAAAATATAAATATAGAAATTATTAATTAAAAATGTTTTCAAAATAACTATTTGAGTGTACAGAATAATATAATAAAAATATTAGTTAATTAAAGTTATAAAAAAGACCTGTTTAAAGTTACGTTAATTTTGTTGTCAACAAAAAAGTTATATTTATTTTCATATTCAACATTTTTTAATTAATTTGATTTACTTCCTTTAATAAGTAAATAGAATTATAAAAAATTACAAATTGGAAAGACAAAACATTTATTTTTATAATATATAGTTTTTATAATGCATTTATATTTGTATTTATATTATTAGGAGAGAGGAGAGAGAAATTAAAATTTTAATTCGAATAAGACAGAAGAGAGAAGAGTAAGTTTGAAAATTTAATAGGAGAGATAATTTTTTTAACTTAATTATAATTAATATAGTATCCTTAAATTAGTTTGACTAAAACAAATGAGCTTGTTTTCTTTTTAAATTTTTTAAGTTAAATGATAAAGTATGATAATATTTTTAATTTAAATTTTGAGAAATAAAAAATTCAATGATTTTTTAGTCTATTTTTTTTTGTGTTAAATGGTCTGACCATCTAGTCAAAACAGTTTTTATTTTAGTTAGGCTTTGACCATCCTTAAGAATATATATATATATATATATATAATAATAATAATAATAATAATAATTAAACCATGTAGTTAGTTACATGTTGGTTGCCTCTCAATATATATAGGGTTCTCAATTTTGGTTTTCTGTCCTCACAAATTAAACGGCATAGAGATAGAGTATCATGGATACTAAACAAACACTTAGTTTGGCGATGATAATATTACTCTTAGCTGGGATTATTTTGGTGTACCACTGGACCTCTTCCTTCTCCAACCAATTCGTTCTAACTCTAAAGGAACCACTTTGCAAGCAATCAAATTTTGTAAGTTCAAATCACCCATATTTTACATTTTGCATCAAAACAAACTCATGGGAAATCTTTATATATCTAGTTTAAATTTTCAATCCTTATATATATAATCAAAAGAGAAATAATGTTACATTGCCATATTACTTTTATTTTATTTTGTATCAAGTATATTTATAGAGTTTTTTTTTTTTTCTTTTTAGCTATAATTTTTCATCATTTTAATTTTCCTCTAATTTGTGCATACTTTATAGACCACTCCCAATATTGAAGCAAATGGAGATGACCTTGACACTGCTCTGGCCAAAGCCTCCATGGGAAACAAAACAGTGATAATTGCTATAGTAAATAAGGCCTATGTTGATCAAGATGTAAAGAGTGACACCACTATGCTTGATATATTTCTTGGTAGTTTTTGGCTTGGAGAGGGAACAAGGTCTCTCATTGATCACCTTCTCTTGGTAGC
>PYAF01003328.1:30956-60106 GCA_007407185.1 Glycine tomentella | reverse complement strand
AAGGCTTGTTCTGCATATTGTTTCTACATTCAACCTGGTATATTCATCATTATGCATATCATTCTTGGATCATCAGGTGAATTCTTTCCTTACTCTTTGATGGTGTAAAAATTCTGATTGTATTTTTGTTTGTAAGTTCCATTGTAATTGGGTTTTTCTTGCAAGATTAGAGATAGTGTTTCTCTAAGGACAGCTGAGTTGTGTTCTCAGTGTGGGTATTGCTTCTAAGGGTCTAATAGGGTTTTAAACTTCTGAACTTTATCTAGGGTTGATAAAGAGAAGCTTGTAATTGCTTGTAAGGATAAGATTTGTTATAGTGGAACTCTACTCTAGTGTTGAGTAGAAGAAACTGGATGTAGCCTCATAATGTTTGAGGTGAACCAGTATAAATTCGTGTGTTCTCTTATCTATTGCATAATTGTTAGTTCTTCTTGAGATTTCTGTGTTACATATTGTCTCTTGAGGCATTACAAGTCTTGGATTGAATTTGGATAAAGATTCTTGATTGTTTTTGTAATAAAGATCCAAAGGGCAAAGTAACTCTGATTTTGATACATCAAGAAATTTTTAAATTTACCAAGGCTAACCAATTCACCCCCTCTTGGTTAAGTGTGAAGTGTTCCCATATTTTACAGTAGAAGCCTAGCTAGCTGGCTTTCTGCTTGGACTTGTCCTTAGGTTCTTGCAAAACAAATTCAGCATACAAATCCTTTAGTGTAATTATAATTGTAGTTATTAATGGCCCCGTAATTGCTCCCTGCAGAACAACAGACCCTTCAGTCAATGTACTAATGTAATTGGATGCAAGAGAAATGCATCTAATAACAAGGTACTGGATAGAGTGAACCAAAACATTAGAAAAATGAACCGTTACAACATTGAAATCAATGTCTGAACAGGAAATTTCAGGCCTGATCTGGATTCTTCCCACAGTTAGGCATTTGACCAATCAAAATTGTTCAATGAAGATCAATATGGTCAAATTTTATGTTGGTAAATCAAACTTTGCCCAAAAAGAATCAAAACTACGTTATATATCAATTGGAGTTATATTAGCAGTTCATTGGATTCCCAAGTACCACAGCTTATTTGGAAATTGTCAACACCATGAATGGTTTATACCAAATATAGGTGAAGTAGTGATACATAGAAATGGTGTAATTTGTAGAAACAAGGTATTTATATTTGACTTCGTGATGCATGACATAGTGGATAAGTTTTGGATTTGGTAAAACTGTTGTTATTCCTTAATGTAATGAAATAGTCAAACAATTTCATGTATTTGGTATGGATTTGGTGAGCATGTTTGTGCAGGTTTTGAAATGTGGCTTTTTTTGTTGATGTTAGTTATAATTTGGTATTGAAATGTGACTTTATTTCTTTTTCAAATGTTCTAGCACAGGTTATGGCTAGAACAAGAGGTGGTACACACCGCAGTGCAGGACGAGATGGCGACAAAGGGAATGAAGAGCCGGCTGCTGAATGTCGTAGGCCTACAGCGTCAGCCAGAAGACAACGTGCAGGGCCACTTGTGGATGAGCAGCCACCGGTGCCGGACCCACATCTAGGGGATGATATTCATGAGGTGCCTGCTGTTGAGGATCATGTTGGCATGGATGATGGAGGCGATGATGTTCAATCATTTCCAGGTGGTCCGGAGGACTGTTCAGTCTTAACTGAGTACGCTGAACATGTAGCTGTTCGGGTGTGGGAAGGACAGGTATTTAAATTTGTTATTCAGAAACAAAGTGTTCCAATTTTGTAGTCATTTGACAGTGAGTGATATGTTTGCAGGAACGGGATGAATTGAAACTGGCCTCTCATGGGAGAAAAGTTCAGAAATTTGGACGGGCTGCACCACAGATTGAGGGTATAGTTGCTGGGACGGGTTTGGCCCCTTTGATCAGCTACTGTGTTGATACTGAAGATAGGGGATTGTTATCGGCGTTCGTTGAGAGGTGGCACTCAGAGACAAGCAGTTTTCATTTACCTGTAGAGGAGTTAAGTATCACATTGGACGATGTGGCATCCCTCTTGCATTTACCGATAGTAGGAGATATGTTATCCTTCGAGAGTATTGATGTTGGCCAGGCTATACATATCGTTGTTGATTTGCTTGAGGTATCTGCAGACGCAGCTGGAGCGGAGACTGAGCAATGCCATGGGGCATATGTTCGTTTGTCCTGGCTTCGAGACTTATACGCTGTGAAGGTTGTGACTCAGTAGTGGATAGTAGTGGCCAGAGCCTACTTGCTTCACTTGGTTGGCTGCACTCTATTTGCCAACAAGAGTGCCACACATATCAGTGTGGTATTCTTGGAGGCTTTTCGTGATCTGAACCGTGCAGGGGGATACGCTTGGGGTGTGGCTGCTCTGGTTCATATGTATGCCAACCTCAACTACACATCCTTGCATCACGGCAAGCATCTTGCCGGTTATGTGACGTTGTTGCAGGTAATTCATTTTATCAGGCCCATGCTTACTACGAACCTTACATTTCATGTGTCACACATACTAATGGGTTGTCCATGTATAATTTATGTTGTAGTGTTGGATTTATGAGCATTTCCCTACAATTGGAAATGTCTCTGTAGCTCGTTCGTACGAGGAGAGATTACCACGAGCGTGTCGGTGGCGGGTTGAGAAGGCATTACCCCTTAGCACCTATCGTCGGAGACTGGATAGGTTGGTCATGGATGATGTACGCTGGGCTCCATATGCCGATCACTATCCGCATAGAGAGTTCGATATCATCTCACTCTTCTCTGGTCATATTCGCTGCGGACCGGTTGTTGTCAGACATCTTCCAGGTAGGGTCCTGAGGGAGTACGGTTATGTTCAGGATATTCCAGAGATCCAGTTATCAGACGCGCCTCCCACAGATGATATTGACGAAGCATGGATACAGTTTGGGGATCACTTAGCATCCACCACTGAGGTTGCCTGTCATCCTGGTCAGACAGTGGTCGGCTACATGGACTGGTATTTCCGGGTGTCCCATCCATATATGAGACCCGTTGAGGTTGGTGATCCTGTTAGGCACCCGCCGGCCGATCCACACATTGTTGAGGACCCTCCGCATGCTGATACTCATCATTCAGTGCCTGATGCAGCTATATCCGATGAGCCTCCACATGCATTGGTATGTGCATCACTATTCAACTATTTGTTTTTGTAATGTATGTAGTGTTACAAAGGTAACCATTATTATCTTGACATTGCTTCAGGCTACATTCGATAGGATAGCGCGAGGCTTACAGGAGATGATAGACCTACGCATGGTTACTCCGGGCACTGATGCTTATGTCGCCACTGAGTGCCTACTACGTATAGCTCGTTCGATGACGGAGGAACGATGTGTCTATATGCGGTAGAGACGGACGAGGCAGAGGCAGCAATAGTCACGCATTTGCAGACGTTATATTTATTGTTATATTATTGTAGTTGGATTTTGTACTCCATGTTCTATGAACATTATTGTAGTTTGACATTGTAGTTCATGAACTTCGACATTATTGTAGTTTTGACATTGTGTATAATATACTGTTTGTTTTAACTTATCGCTTGTCATCAAAACACGTTTAAACAACAAGACATGCTATTCATGGTTGAACAAAGCATCGAACAACATGGTTAAACAACATTCATCATGTTCAACAATGTCAACTGAAATAATACAATTTTAACTAAAGTCCTAAGTCAACATAATCAGTACGGATATGCTGAAGTTGTCTATAAGCTTCTATTCTATATTGATAAGGAACTGTCCATTGATTTCCAACATTGTAACAATTCCTTGACCATAACAATGCAGGTGGCGGAATAGGACATCCAGCTTTCAATGCAACCTGAAACAATAAGCAACATCAACTTTGGTTAGCATTTGTTAAGAGCCTTGGGCCAATAAACTGTGTTCAACAACTTATACCTGAACAAAGTGATTTCCAAAGACATGTCCAATACAAATTACCCGATGAACATTGACATCTACAGGCGGTTGGCTTCTTAAAGGAAAGAACGTCATGCTTTGTTTTAGAGACAACGAAACCAGAAGAAGGTTATACCGTGATGCAATGACGTATCCTAGATCGGTGATATCCATCCACTTATCAATTGTTACCTGACATAAACACCACTTAACTGTAAATATAACTACCATGGTTAATGTATAAGTATAAACATAATAAGACTATAGTTACCTTCGACAACCCATCAACAAGTAGGGACCGTTTCAATTGCTCAAATCTGTCAAAGCCACCAAACAATGCTATGTATTCACCAAACCATTGTGAAAGTTCTTTAAGCAAATGATTACGAACCAGAGACCAAGATTCTTCACCGTAACCTAGTAAAGCCGCAATAACACGAAATCCACAGTTACCATCAGCTTTAACATCAATGATGTCTACAATGAAATCATGCATGAAAGTATGAAACTGATCCAGCATTGGCAGCCTGGTCTTTGTATGACTGTCATCAGCCAAAGATGTTGCAGGATGTTTTGCTGTGGAACAACTATTTTGCACAGAATATAATTCGTCCACATACTCCCAGTAAGATGGATCCCGCTTGGTTGATCTCGCGTGTTGCGAAACTTGTCTCTTTTGCGCACCTTTGTTTTCGCTTTTTCAGGCGGAGGACACATTGAGTTTTTGTCAGGATATGCAATTTCTCTAAGTTTTGTCTTTAAAGTAACCTTCCCACAAAAATCAAGGTTATTGAAACGCATAGATATGACTTCCATCTCTCCACTTATGTCCACCTGGCCCTCATCTACACCTTGATCTTCAAAACTTAACCTCCGCCAAAACAAATCAACAGCATCAATAGGTATGGACCCAAGAACATACTTAGCTAGCTCACATGCACAAGGCAGTCCATGCGTTGTTCTCATAACACATCCAAAACGTTTTTTGCTTTTGCCTGCATAATGGACTCGCTCATACTCAGCAGCTAATTCGTTTAAAGCATACCTGGACACCATTCCAATCAGTCGTTTATACAATGTTACTTTAAACACATGACCCACCACATGTGTGCTTCTCTCCAATGATGCCCTAATCTCAGTATGTTGCAAGGTCAGCATGTTATGCATTGCATCCCATACACTACAGAGGTCGCCTAGGCTATTCTGCAACAACCACTTCAATGTCGAATATGCTAACTCGACCCTACATTCCAATGGTAACAGTCACAAACTATCCCCTACAACCACAATATAAAAGCAATAAGTTTACAAAACTTAAAGATTTGCTAACCTGTTAGTTGTTGTGTTACCCAAATGCATAAATTGTTTGGTCCACGTGTAACAAATTTTTCTTTGTGTGGATTGAGCCATGTGGTTTTCACGTAATCAACAAACGCAGACCATGGAGAACACGCAATGTCAAACTTTGCCATACAATCACCAAATTCATTCTCATTACCACAGTCCACAAGACTTCCCCAGGCTTCCATCATATAGTCCCATGCATTACTCTGTCGGATAAAAGTTTTACATTTTGCCTTCACATTTTTTTCAATGTGGAACCGACAAAGTAATTGGTAGACATAGGGAACACAATTGTAATTGCACTCATCAATGCTAAATCTCTATCAGTGACAATGACTTTTGGGAAAATTCAGTTTTAATAAACATGCCTCTAAAACGTTTTAGGGCCCAAACAACATTGTCTACACGTTCAGTTTCTAATAAAGCAAACGCAACTGAGAACGTCATCCTAATAGGAGTGACACCAACAATGTCCAATAACGGAAGTCTGTACTTGTTTGTTTTGTATGTGCTGTCTACCAGGAAAACAACATTATATGCATTTGTCAACTTCACTGCATCTGGATGGGTCCAAAACAGGTCACGAATGACATTTTCATCCTTCACTTTATGCCAATGAATGTACATGTCACGTTTAAGAAGCTTCATCAACTGTTGCAATTCAGTATTACCTTCTCTGATATGCGTACGATATGTATATCGTGCATTCATTACTTGCTTCAAGGATGTACAATTATTCGGATTATGCTCTTTCAAAGTAAGGAGAATATTCTTAGGCTTCACCATCGATCGTGTCATATCATGCACTACAACCTTCTCTTCCTCTTTCAGTCGACCAGCATACGGGTGTCCACATAATGAGTTTGCCAAACCATGATTATGAGTGCCACATAATAATTTCACCATCCACCCTTCACCTTCCGGTACTGGTTTTGCTCGTAATCTAAACGGACAATTGCATTTTCTCGTGTTAGTCACTTTGGGCACCATGTTTTTATTGAACGCTCTATATTTTCCACTTCTCTCACAACCAATTAAAACAAATGAAGTTCTTCCCTTCTTTCCAGTATGCATGTCCGACCTCATTATCACGGCTACAAAACCATTCTCATATGCAACACTTCTAGCCCATTTTAATACTTCCTCACGAGAAGCGAACACCTACACAAATCAATAATAATCAGCATTAAGTTCCATAAATCACTTATTAATAAACAGTAACGAATTTATAAATAATATACATACCTCACAAGTATTGAACGCTGCAGAACAAATGCACTCGATTCATCTCCGATATCTTCATTCATATCAATTTCTTCAGACATTATAGCATCATACATCCACTCATCGTTGTTCATCTTCACAAATGACAATAAAATTACATAAATCACAACACAAACAGATAATAATTATTAAGAACACAATTTTTAATAATTAAAATCAAATTTTAATAATTAAATTCCATTTTTTTTGTAAATTACGGATTGATTAATCCGTATGGTCCACACGGATCAGACAATCTGTATGGCCCATACGGATCAGACAATCTGTATAGCCCATACGGATTGGCTGATCCGTATAGGCCATACGGATCACATAAAACTGAAAATACGTGCGGATTTACTAATCCATAGATCCTATACGGATTATCGAATCCGTAAAAGCAAAAAAACGTAACTTACCTACACCGACAGCTGATCCACCACCATCTGTCACTCCGACCAACCCAACAGCGTCAAAGGCAACCACCACCAGCTAAAACGCCCACAACCAACACCTCCCACTCACAATGCACTGAACGGAAGCTTCAACTCGTTAATGGCAGCAAGAAAAAGTCCTCAGCTTTTGTTATAAGCAACGGAGGGTAGTATTGGCATTTTAAAAAAATTTTGGGTGTATTAGTTTTTTAACTGGTGTATTAAGTTTTTCCCCGCAAAGGGCAGCGATCTCAGCGTGAACGAGAGAGGCATCGAGAGGTCTCAACGTGAACATGAAAGGGTTTTTGAGATTGGGTAAAACTAACAACAAATTCAACAATCCAATTTTTATTGTTTTTGAAATAACCATAAAACTGTTTTAAAAACAAGTAAAAAAAATCAACTCAATCATAATTTTACCAAATACGTTGTCGTTTTAAAATTATATCTTAAAATTGAAAATCGAAAACTTAAACCAATACTTAAAAAATTACTGTAAATCTCATACCATAAATTGACCATCCATTATATTATCTCAAAATCAGTGAAATAATTGAGATGAATATTATTCATTTAAATTATATGAATATTATTTATTATACATATTATTATACCTTATATTCTTAATTATATTTAAAAATAAAACTTAACAAGGCTCATCAATTTTCTTTTTGCAAAAAAATAAATTTATCTTATTTAATATTATATTATTATCTTAATATTATTATTTAAAAAATTTAATTTAAAAAATTGATTGCCAAACTATATTTTTTTTAGTTTTATTGTAACAAAATAAAATGTGGATACCTTTTATTTTAATTATCCCCAAAGCAATCAAAGTATGCTTCATTTGTCTCCAATGTAAACAAAACATCATGTTGGGAGAGCCAAGGCGTAACGCTTTGTAGAATCATAACAACCTGGGTAAAAAAAATATTATAAGGTTGATTTCATGGTGAAGACAGAAAAGAGAGAAACAAAGGACATAAGTTGGAATTCTTTACTAACAAAAATTAATCATTAACAACTAATATTTTTCAATCAAAGATAATAAGGAAATTGAATAAATATTTTAGGAATAAAAGGTAGTAAAATATAAAATGTAGAAACTAACGTTTTAAAAATCGCTAGAATCTACTTCAAAAACATATGTTTATCAAACAGTCAAACAAATTTTTTCAGCTAGAAAAAAATAAATAAAACTAATTGAAATGACATGCTAAACATAACCTAAGTCTCACAAAAAATATACTAAGACTCTAACAAGCATCATATTCCACAATACAAAAAATCTAGGAGAAACCATTCTAATAAAGAGTCTTAAAAAAATATTATGAGGAACCTTGTGAGTGCAATGGCTGACGACCTAATTTGGTACGACAACAAGGTTGCAACGAAGAAGATATTGGCTAGTTCAAGTTTGAAGGTGAGGCTAATTTGTGTGATGATGACAAAAAATGGTGATTCAATGATGCTGGTGGATGAAGGTTGCTTCGACTTCAACAACTGACAATGTTGTGAGACAAACCAAGGGAGCACGAACCGAGTTGTGAACCAGTGACACCAACATTGACGTACTTGATAACATGAAGACAATGTCATGCAAAAGGGAGAAAACACAAACATAAAAAAGAAGACAAATTGTATTTGTACATGAGAGAATTGATTTTAAAAAGGAATTTTTATTATCTAATCTTTTGATTTTATTTTTAAATTGTTTGAGAGAGAAAACACATAAGTGTTTTGTGTCCAACAGTTTGAGCCATGTTCGTCGCTACATGTGCAACTATTGGAAACTTGTTACTGGTGTTCAAGCACAAAAAAAGAAAACAAGTATGGGCCAAACCCTTAAAAAAGGCCTTTGACGGGTAAACAGATCAGGCTCAGGCCTTGTACTTTTGACTAAGATTAGACTCAGGCCTAACAAAACTAAGCTTGGCTCTACCTATTTCTAGCCATTAGTTTTTTTTTTTGTTTAAACCCTCCGGTTCATCAAGGGAAATGATCCTGACTAATCTGAAGTTTAACTGAGAGATAAGTAAAGTTTAATCAATAATTGTTTCCACCAATAACCGAATTCAAATAGTACCTGAACGATTCAATATTAACTTCTACATATTAACCATTTATACCTAATTACTTGGTTGACCATTATTTTACTTTATTAGTTTTTTTTTGTATTACACAATTCTTTTCACAATTTATTTACAATTAATTATGGATGAAATCAAACGCTTAAATAATACACAAAGTTGTAATAAATATACTTATTATTTAAATGAAATTTTAAAACTATTTTTAATTCCAACTTTTTAATTAAAAAACAAAAATTACTTATACGATATATTTCACTTATTTATTTATTTTCATTTTTTAAATGTCAGAGGAGATAATTTGTAAAAAAAATGATGCAAAATTAGAGTTCAAAATTTTGAAATAATTAAATTAATTTTTATATATTTAAAATTGTTTTGTATTAAATGATTAATTTAGAAAAAATTATTAATTGAATTAAATGTCTTTTAAAACTGTTTTTCGTATATCTTTTAATTCAAAAGATGCTTATACAATATATAATATACTTAGATTAAATTTTAATTCAAAAGTAATTCTTCGCTATTCTATCGAGAGTGCTAATTTTGGAGAAACGCTAAGAGCATCTCCAATGCAAGGAGCTTCAATGGATTTCTTAAGTAACTATTTGTGGCCTCCGCACTACTTTTGTGGTGTCATGTCACTCCTAAGGAATTCACTCAATATTTTGCTCCAATGCAAGAAATCACAAGAAACTCAATATTTTAGCAATATCCCAAAAACGTGACGGACCACGTATAATTATGAATCGAGATTGGAGCACTCTGAACGCCTGTTCTACATCTTTTCTTGCCGATTCTTGTCGTTGAGCAAATAATTTTCGCTTTTCTACTTGTGGTATTGAGATGGTCTTGACAAATGTAGCAAAGTCTGGATAAATACCATTGGCTAAATAGTATCCCATATTATATTGGTTTCTATTCACTGTGCATTGCACTGTGGGAGCACGCGTCGACAAAACTTCATCAAACACATTAGATCCATTTAACACAGTAATGTCATTATTTGAACCCGCAGTACCAAAAAATGCATGCCAAATCCACAAGTCTTGTGATGCAACGGCTTCAAGAATGATTGTTGGGTTGCGATGATCACCTCGACAAAATTGACCTTTCCATGCAACAAGACAATTTTTCCATTCACAGTGCATACAATCAATAGAACCTAACATACCTGGAAATCCGCGTGCCGCTCCTAATTGTAGTAGTCGTTCGGTGTCTTCGTTACTTGGTCTCCTCAAGTACTCATTCCCAAATATGGTGCAAATTCCAGCTACAAATCGCTCCAAGCATTCCACCGCAGTTGTTTCACCAATTCGAATATATTCGTCCACACTATCAGCAGGTGAGCCATAAGCCACTATACGAAGTGCAGATGTGCGCTTTTGTAATGAAGATAGTCCTTTTCGACCCAGTGCATCAAACCTCATTTGAAAGTACTCATCATGATTGTTGAGCCCACCTACAATACGAAGAAACACATGCCTTCGCATACGAAATCTTCGTCAGAATTGAATCTATGTGTACACAGGATTTACTGAGAAGTGGTCATTGAACAATCGATCATGACCTTCTTCACGATTTCGAAGTATCACTCTTCTTTGCATACGCCCAGCGGTGTTGCCATGTAGTTGTTGTTGGCTCTGAAGTATCAACCTAATAAGTTCTTCGTCGGTGTTGTCTTCCAATTCCTCATTTATCACTTGATCTAGAACTTCATCTAAATTGATGTTTGGATCCATTATATGGTATTTGAAGTGTTTGAAATGAGGGAGATATATTGCGTAATCTGTATGAGAACATATGAAAATGATGAAACATTAGACATTTATATAGTTTCATTTCCAACGACTAGTTTTATAACAGCTAGTTTCCAACGGCAAGTTTCTAATGGTTAGTTTTATAAAGGCTAGTTTTCAATGGCTAGTTTCCAACGGTTAGTTTTATAAAATAAAATTTTGAATATAACATACAACAAGGACCTACATTGTTAATAACTGCATACAAAGTAATTGAATAACAACTAATTCGAACATAAGGACTAAATTTTAATTAAACAGTTTCTTCCTAATATAGTCGCAATATTTTTCGTGGTCTTGGAGTTGTTATTTCGACATATTGGATGTATCATTCATGAGGGATCGAAGTTCCTACTTCAAAAACTTCTCATACACAGTCACTTGAGTGGTGACAATGTGTGAATGGTTGTATGGTTGTTAATATCGTTATTTTTCGTTTGTCGAAAAAATGGTCTTTGATAAAGTATTGAAGATTAGTCTTTTAATAGATTATTTTGACTAAGTGTCAAAATATAGTATTTTGCCTAATTGTATGGTGATAGAAGAAATGAAGATTTGAAAAACATCAAGACAATAAAAGATCAACAGTGAAAATTGAAGATATAAGTAATCAAGGGTAAATATCGAAGACAAAAGTCATCGACAGTAAAGATGATGACTGCAAGTTACTGGAAATTATTTGGAAAGTTATGGGTATGTAGGAACTATTGCCTATAAATACTAGTTTGTACCATGATAATATGATATGATTCAGCAATGATCCAATGACTTCAAATATCTTTTGAAATGGATGCAAGACTCAATGACCAAAGTAAGACTGAAAAAAACTAAGAAGCCTTTTCAAAGTTTAGTCATGCAAGTGTCCAAACCAAGAATTGTCTCATTTGTATAACTTAATTAAGTCCCATTTTCTAATTTTTCTTTAATTTTCATATTTTATTTTCATGTAATAAGTTCAGATGGTTGTTGACATCTTTTAAGTCAGTTTTTATGATTTTAGGCTTCCCAAGTTATTATAATGGTTAACGGGGTTTTATTGCTGGTGGATATTTAACATTGGTGGAAATTTAATTCTAAGTGAGAATTAATTCCTAGTGGGATGTTTACAAGGAAACCTAACCTATAAATAGTAAGAGCTTTGTAGCTTTGAGTAGATTTGAATCTGAATGAAAATTTGAGTTTTCCCCTTTTTGTGAGAGCTTCCCTTGGTTCTTGGGTAAAGAACTAAATATGATATTATTAAGGCAACTTGTGACGATCAAATCTATGACTTATCACTCATATTCTGACCTATTTCTTGAGTGTGGCGTCAATATTCTTCTCTAAAAGAAAACTAAGTCAGTTTCTAAGTTTAAAAACTTCAAGGCAATCCGTCCCGTTTTCATGTTTATATCATAATAAGGGTTGAAACATATAATATCCTCATATCCTCTTAAGTCCACGTGACGCTTATAAGTCCATGCAACATTTACGGATTGGCGAGTTAGGACAATATTTTCAACCACCATTTCAATTCCAATATTTTACTTTTTTCATCAACTAACTTTATTTATTTTCACTTATATTTATCGCACATCTTATTCTAATCCCTTTCTCATTTTTATGTTACTTTTTTTTCGACAACATCTTCTCTTACTTAATACGTATCTATAGTTTGTTTGATTGTACTTGCAATCATATATTTTAAATCGAACTAAACATAAAAATTTAACACATAGACTCATGGCAAAGGGCCTACCAAGAGGATAAAAGACCTCCAAAAGAAGAATTGTCCCCTTCCTCAAATATCCCTATGAGATTATGTTTGCTAATGAAAACAAGCACAATTTTCACTGTTAACAACGATAAGGGTAAAATTTGGAAAGAACAAAAATTTAAAATGTTAGTTTTTTACCGTTACCTTTGTTATGTAAAATTTATCTGAGTTATGAAATTTATATAATTTCGATGAACTTGTCTCAAAAGAAAATGAAGAATGCATTAAAGAATTATCAACATTTGGAGTAAAATTCGAGGAATTGTATTCATCATCAAAAGAATTCATTGATAAAAATTGATGTTTTTGATAACTCTATTAAAGCACGTGCGACATTTAAAAGTGCTAAGAAACAAGATCGTTTTGAAATTCGAATTATCAATTGAAGCAGTCATAGAAGAAGTTACACGAAGTCATCAAATAAACATTAGATTCATGCATTTAGAAATAGTGTTGTATACGTGTGTCATAAAATTCTAAGTATTAGAAATTTATAAATAAGACCTCTGACTATCAGTTTTTGACAGATTGAATCATTATCATTTAACTCCTTAAACACCGACAAATTTGTACAGCAAAGTTAGCTATTGGTTTAGAAGATCATCATGTATGTATTCATTCCCACTTTTAATGAATTTGTGTTTCTTTATTTTAGTGCATCTTTCTAATCCTTTACTTTTTTCAATCTCTATTTTTTCTTAAAATCTTCATTATTTCAATCTCTACTTCTGGTTACTATTAAAATTACTATTGAAAATCTAACTATTATGGAAATTACCTTTTAAATCAAAAACACTATTGTAAAATCTATTTACAATCTATCTTACAAACCATTATATGACATTACTATAACTATTTATGGATATTTTTATCAAAATTATTATCACTAAATGTATTAAAATATTAGACAATCCTCTAATAAGTTGAAATGAAATTGTTTATTTGATGAAAAAGAACTTTACAATCGAAAATAGATTCTACGTCTTATATTTAAATATTTATTTATTAATAAAATCATTTAGTGAAAATCACTCCTTTACAATAATAAACTATCTTCGAAGAACAAATTATGAATTTCATTTATTGACAAAGTTTTTTGAATTTGATGAAAGGATCACAGTTACGAATATAAAACTATAGAACTAAATACTTTTATTTTAAAGTAGATGAATTGAAATTGTGGAATTTTATAAATAAAAATATTAAATATCTCTATTTTAAAAAAATACTAAAATTATATATTTAAAAAAATAAGAGATCAAAATTTAAGCCAAAATTTAATAGACAAGTGTCAAATTTTCAATGGTTAGAAGGATTATTCAGGATCTTCCATTCGGAGGCTCTAGCATCTCTCATCGATCTCGCTCTTAAAAGTTCTTTCTGCCTCCTTCGTGGGGTTTTGTTTTGTTTCGATTCTCGTTAGGGTTTTCTCATCCCCAATTACCCTTTTCTTTGATCATCCAGTGTTTTCTTCTCTTTCACTTCCAATTTCGATTTCCTCGTTAGGTTTTTCCTTGGAACCCTCAATCTCGCAAAACCAGCGGTTCAATTCATCGTTCCCTACAATCTAGGGTTTCGTTTCGAAAATGCCTCCGAAGACGGCGAAGCGAGGGTCCGCGTCCAGCGCCTCGAAGAGGGGTGGCAGAGGTGGCAGGGGAACCCCGAAGGCTGCACAGAACCAACAGCAACATGAACCTGCGGAGGAGACAGTGAAAGTTGAAGAGAAACAACAACCCGTCGTTGTTGTTGATGCTGAGGAGGAACAGCAGAAGGTGGTGGTGGAAGAAGAGAATCCTGCTGTTGAAGAGAAACAGCTTGTGGTTGAAGAGAACGAATCTGCTGTGATTGTTGAGGATAAGGCTATTGACATGAATCAAATGGCTCCGGAGGCTGTGGAAGAAGCGTCCCATGCCGCTAATGGGTTGAGCGTGGCGAAAAGTAAGTTTCTTTTCTTTACTCTTAAGTGATTAAGATAAGATTTTTAGGGTTTCTTTTAGTTAGGATGGGGGCTGGGGGTTGTGAAGTTTGGGGTTTTGGTTGTGTTTCCGAGTTGAGATTAAATTTGGTTGTAATGAAGGTTTTAAATTGCAATTGTGGTTATGGTTTCATTGTGATCCTTGATATTGCGGGAAATTGGAACAAATGCGGCCAGTGCGGTCACTTGCGGTTGCTGTTTCACCACGATCATTGGGAAATTGGGACAAATGCAGCTGATGCGGTTGCTGTTTTGCCCCCGTCCTTGATATTGGGACAAATGCAGCCACCAAAAATTGGGATAATGTGGCTGCATCGCCGCATCTGGTTGCAGTTTTGTCTCAATCCTTGATATTGGCGGAAATTGGGGCAAATGTGTGGCCACCCTAAAAACCTTGTAGTTGTCACCAAAATCATGGTGGCTAACCTTTTATTAAAACCTCGGTCATAATTATTTTTGGGTTCTTATCTTGTAAAATTTACATTGTTTTAGTTCCCTTAGGATATATTAATCTGATTTTTTATTTTTTTTGAAAATGTTAGTGAATATATGATGTTTGATAGATCTGTTCTCTCCTCCTTGTGTTTGCTATTATGTTTTGGTTTGAAGGAAATGTACTAGCTAATAGCAGGAAAGCTATTGCACGATGTATTTCTCCATGAATGTTTAAATGATAATAGTTGTTCCTTTGCCTCTCTGCTAGATGTTGGAATTGAGTTGGGGGGCTATTGATTGGCATGCAACCCATTCATGTTCTTTAGATGAGAAAATTTGCATTTATTTTTCAGTTTTTTTTGGTTAAAGTTCTATTTCAGTTCATTTGTGTGTTAGTGTGCTGTCATGAGAATAGTTTCAACTAGGAATTGTGAGATTGATTATGGGGTGTGGACTACCCTAATTTAATGAACGCTATGATGCTGGAAAAGTTTGGTCTGTTTTGACGGGGATCATTTGGTATCTTTATTTTTGACAGACGATGAAGAGGAGGTTAAGGAGTCCATAGATGAATATGAGAAAGATGAACGCTTAGATTTGGAGGATAATGATCCTGAGTATGAACCTGAGGAGTATGGTGGAGTTGATTATGATGAGAAGGAAATTGAACAAGATGAGGGTCATGAGGTAGGAAATGAAGTAGAGGAAGAAGAGGCTGAAGATAATGTAGGTGAAGAAGAGGGTGATACAGGTGAGGAAGAAGTCGAAGATGTTCATGACGAACTTGAAGGTGAAGAGGAGCATGAGCATGCTGGTGAGGAGCATGAGCATCCAGACTTTGCTGACGTTGAGGAAGAGGAACACCGTGAAGTTGTGAAGGAGAGGCGAAAGCGGAAAGAATTTGAAGTTTTTGTTGGGGGCTTGGACAAGGATGCTACTGAGAGTGATCTGAGGAAGGCTTTTGGTGAAGTTGGGGTGGTTACAGAGATCAGGTTGATGATGAACCCTCAGACTAAAAAGAACAAGGGATTTGCATTCTTGCGTTTTGAAACTGTGGAACAAGCTAAACGAGCTGTAGCAGAGCTAAAAAATCCAGTGGTAATTTTTTTTTATCTTCTCAATGTTAGAATAGACTTAAAACTGAAGCCGTATTAAATTATGTGTTTTTCATCACCCCAATTTCAGATTAATGGCAAACAATGTGGTGTGACTCCTAGTCAGGACAGTGATACCCTCTATTTGGGAAACATATGCAAGACATGGACAAAGGAAGCTGTAAGTTAATGTTTCTGGGTCTAATTTTTGCACCTTCTGACCTCAAACACCCTGGTTGTGTTTGATAGTTTTTTTTTTTTTCCCTACATTCAAGTCTGCCGAGTTTCTGATTATGAATGAAAATTCTGGTGGCAGTTAAAAGAGAAGTTGAAGCATTATGGAGTCACCAATGTTGAGGATTTAACTTTGGTAGAAGATACTAACGATGAAGGAAAGAACCGTGGATTTGCGTTTTTGGAATTTCCTTCTCGTTCTGAAGCTATGGATGCCTTTAAGCGACTGCAGAGGAGGGATGTTGTATTTGGAGTTGATAAGCCTGCAAAAGTTTCTTTTGCAGATTCCTTTATTGATCCGGGTGATGAAATTATGGCGCAGGTATTTTCTAAATCCAATTCCTTGGTTTAACTAGGGATTTTTAAATGGAACCCGCATACATGGTTCTCTGGCCTTGCTGAAGTTTGGGTTGCTGTAAACATTGCTGCTGGGTTTCAACACCAACAGTGGTTTAATTTTTGTTTGTCTATATTCTGGATATTGTATGACTTAGTTTTAAATTGTAGTTGCATTGGCTGGGAGCATTTTCCCACAATTTTCTGCAGCTTTGTTGGTAATCACAATGCGCTAGGTAACCTCAGTTTAAAACTAAACTCATCATTAAAATTAAAGAAACCACTTATGGTTGATCATTAAATTACTATATTCTGCATTTTTTATTGAATTTACTTTTAAGGGTAGTCAGACACTTCAGTAGTGACCAGCTATCCTTGTAGTGCGGTCTTTGGTGTTTAGATGCTAGTAGACCTCTAATTTACTGACCTCTAATTTACTGATAAAGTGTGTTTAAGTTGCAGGTTAAAACTGTGTTTATTGATGCATTGCCTCCTTCATGGGATGAAGATTATGTCCGGGATCTTCTCAAGAAATATGGTGAGATTGAAAAGATTGAGCTTGCCAGGAACATGCCTGCTGCTCGTAGGAAGGACTACGGGTTTGTTACATTTGGCTCACATGATGCTGCCGTAAAATGTGCTGATAGTATTACAGGCACAGAGTTGGGTGAGGGAGACAAGAAGGTCTGTCTTGGATATTAATAAACTGTATATGACCAACAGTTAAATGGGGGATTTTATAACGCTTTTGCTTCTTTCAGGCAAAAGTTAGAGCAAGGTTGTCTAGACCACTCCAGAGAGGCCGTGGAAAACACATTAGTCGTGGGGACTATCGTTCTAGTCGGGGATCTGGAATGATGATGCGGCCTTCATGGAGCCGACCTGCACCACGTTCTTTTCCTTCTCGTAGTGTAAGAGGAGTTGGAAGTCGTGCCCCACCTGTCAGACCGGTTAGTGTGAGAGATAGACGCCCTATGATGTCCATACCAGCAAGAAGTAGGCCAGTGCCTCCTCCATCTAGATCTTATGATAGGAGACCAGTTGGTATGTGGTATACAATTATTTTACCAAATAGACTGATTGGTTGTTACTATTGTTCATTCTTTTCTTATAACATTATAAACTATTGTATTATCTTGTTAGCTCCTGCATATCCAAAAAGTAGCATGAAGAGAGATTATGGTCGGCGTGAGGATATACCTCCTCCAAGAAGTAGAGTTGCTGTAGATTATGGCTCAAGGGTTGCTTCTGAAAGACGAACATCTTACAGGGATTATCCCGCCCGTGGTCCTGGCTACACTGAGCTCCCTAGAAGCACATCTCGTGCTGCACCAAGGAGAGGCTATGTGGATGATGGGTATGGCCAAAGATTTGAGAGGGCTCCTCCTCTTCCTCCTCCTCCCCATCTAAGTTACCGTGAAGGACGCCCCCGAGATTATGATGCTCTGTCTGGCTCAAAACGTTCTTATGCTGCTATAGTTAGTATTATTTCTTTGTATTTATTATAATTGCTCTGTTTTTTTAAAACTTGATTTTGTTCTCTAATTAATAAATGAAATTATTTGCTTTTCATTTTTAATCAGGATGATGTTCCTCCACGATATGCTGATACTGGGGCTCGCCAATCAAGAGCTCGACTAGACTATGACTATGGTGGTAATGCTTCACAGTATGGAGATGCTTATGGTGATAGGTTAGTTTTGTCTAATATTTAAGGTTTTATGCATTTTTTCTTCCCTAAGCCAATTATTGTGATGCAAATCATTCCATGCTTTTGATTGGTAGACTTGGAAGATCTAGTATGGGATATGGTGGTGGCAGCAGAAGTTCTATTTCCAGTCAAGATTCACATGGGTTGTATAGCAGTCGACAGGGCATGACTTATGGAGGAGGTGGATTTTTTTTGCTAATAGTCTGATTTATTGTTGTCGGCATCAGAATCTTCGTTTCTTACATTTTGACGTGTTCCATGTCAGGTTCTTTTGGTAGTGGTGATGTTGGTGGCATGTATTCATCAAGTTATGGTGGTGATTACATTTCTCGTGGAAGTGATGTAATGATCCTGGTCTTTCTTAGTCGCTATAGGAAGTAGTGTTATACATGCATATATTTTTGGTTTATTCTTATTTATTGTTTTTCCTGTGCTGTAGGTTGGTGGCAGCTCATATTCATCCATGTATTCTGGAAGGGGTGTGGGTGGTGGTAGCAGTTATATGGGTGGCGGCGGATCAGGATCTTATTATTGAGGTAAGTCATCTGATAAATTCTTGGGATTGCATTTTGTGGAGTACATCAGGATGCATCCAATATATATAAGTTTATATTTTTCTGAGAGATTTCTCTATCCTCGAAATAGCATCTCTTATTTTTTTCACAAGTGCCGGTGAAGGTTGCACTCTGGTCACCAGTGCATTTGTCTGTGAACAGATCTGATAAGATAAAGTGGCTGCTGTAGGATGACTGTTGAAGCATGATGCCTACAATTTGGAGACAAAGGATTGCTATTTATAGCTTTTTTTTTTTGGAAATTGTCACAAAATCTAGCTTATCTCAATTAGAGATGAGATGTATTCATCAAGTTATGGTGGTGATTACATTTCTGGATCAGATGTATTATCAGTACTTGAATTTATGCTGTATGGACTCAAGTTAATTAGAGACGGAAAAAGTATTGAGCAGTGATGTGTAATTAATATCATACTTGGACGGATAATGTGAAAGATTTCCCACTGCTCTATCTTCCTTTTCATTTGGACAGAGATCAGGCTAGAGATGCTACTTGTTTGATTAAGGCTTCTTGGATTTTTACCTCCTGAATTTATCAATAAGTTGGTTCTTTATTTTGAATCTCTAAGAGATGTTTAGTTACTTTGGATGGATTACTTGTTTTTTACAGTGATATGATGAGAACAGAAGTGAACTAATTAGCCCTTTGTTGAGATAGTACTAATAAGAGCACTACTTCAGCAATTAATAAAGTCAAATGGTTAGTTTCTTGGGATTTATTTGACTTGGTGTCTTCCTAAGATGGTAAAAAGCATAATGCACTGGTAATATTTGTTGCTGGAATGATTTGATGCTTTTAAGGTTTTTGTGCTGAGGGGGACCCGAAGACAATGCTAAAGATGCATTGATATCTTTCCTTAGCTAGTTAACTTCTTAGATTTCCATATTCCCATTCAATCATTTGTACACAATTGGTTGACCTCCACTGACATGGACCTTAGAAGATCAGTTGCCTTTGCAATATCTTGGGAAAATGCAACAATCAAGTGATTAACAGATTAGCAGAAAAGGATTGAGTGTAGTCTGTTACTGAGTTTCTGAATTGGAATTTAATTATTAAAGTTGGTTCTTTATGTGCCTGGTTTTACCACCCTCCTGCTTAATATAGCCAATCCCTAACCCAAAGGCAAAGGTTGCCGAAGTTTATGCTTGTGTGGATTTGATATTGATTTCATGTTTAAGTGGGTGTCTCCTATTACCATACAATGTTTATTGAGTTTCAAATACATTACTATTTTCATTTGGCTCTCAAGGCACTGGAAGCTATTGCCTATGGAATGGGGTATCAATTATGTCTTGTTGGTGGGGTCGTTTAAGACTACAAAGCTTTTAGGATTTTGCTAAATTAGATGCTTTTACATATCTAATTTTCTCATGCATATAACTCAGATTTCAGATTATTGTTGCATTAATATTCTCAGGTTCTTAGGCTTTTCAAATTGTTAATCTTACAAGTAATTAGGTGCCAACCTGTAGTGTTTCGATTCTCATTTAATTATCCTTCACTCGGTGAGGGTTATGTACTAACTTAAGTTTTAGTTTCCAGTTTGTTCTCTCTCTCTCGGTGCAGGGTCTAAACTCTCATCAAGCCTTTGTTTTGTAACTCCCTGTATATACAATATGGAAGTTTACCATATATTTTTTGGTATCTTGTTTTATTTATTTTGATGCTGTCACAGGCTTTTGTAAATCAATGTTTTGTGGATTGATTCATGCATGACATTGTAAATACTGGCCAAAGTAACATGTTGGTTCAGATTCCTATTTATTCCTCCTGTGTTGTGCATGTTAACGTTGTATAACTACAGAAAACAAGGTTTTTGGACCGTTAAAATATTCTTAGCAATACTAGCTTTTAGTTTTTGACATGGTGGGCTAGGTGTCAAATGGTAAAATATAGGAAAATTGGGTGACTAGATTTGGTTGACCCCTACCATTGACTTTGGGTGATTAATCTCAATATTACATTAATGTGAAAAACAGGAACTAATGGTAAATATTCTTGCCTAACGTTTTTAATATCATTCACCTAAAGGAGATGGTCAATGCTTGACTACAGAGGTGAAACATGCAAACATAAATGTGAACATACCTTACCTGACCTTGTTGAACTAAATCAGGCTACAGCCGAAATGAGATACCGGTGTTTAATCGATTCATTATATAATTATAATTTACTTCAAATTTAGTCACATCCTTAGAAACTCCCCAAGAATGAAAGATGATATACTTGCATCACTTGTATAATGCAATGCACAATAATGGTTATGTATACAAAAGGAGTACCATATGTATTAATGTAACATCAAGTAGTGTCGTGTATGACAAATTTTGAAGATTAATATATGGAAAGTAGCAATATAGCGAGGTCTTTCACACTACAAAAAGGCTTATCGTCTCATAGCCAAGCCAATCGCGTTTAAGAAAAAAGGAATAATTTGCATTTAAAGGGGAATAAGGACTTTTCCAAAGATTAAGGACTATAGTTTTCCCATAATTTCTTAACTTTGTAAGCCATCTCTACCTCTTTTTTTCCAAATTCACAAGCTTAGAGGGAAAGATTAATGAAAGAAGGTTACGTGGTGAAGATGATTAGGGTAAAGAAGAGAAATAGCGTAAAGAAAGATAGCTATCTTAGCTAGAATATGTTGGGTGATCGCACTTCAATGCTTGAATAATCAAGAAGAGTTGTTTAAAGTGAAACAAAACCGAGAAGAGAAAGAGAGGAGTAACGATGGTACGAGAAAGAAAGAGTAGGATATAGTATAAGCATGAAAGATATTAGGAAAGAAAAGAGAAAATAATTAAAAGGAGTGAGAGGCTCAACTGCACAAAGATAAAAATGGAGAAAAAATTCTCTTAAAAGTGTTGGGTGTAATATGTGGTTAATATTCTGCAAGTACAAAAATGAAGTCAAACATAATAAGGGATGTTTCCTAATGTGAAATTGTCATGTAACTTCTCAAATACAAGATAAGTAATTTTTTTTAAGAATATATCTTTAGAGAAATGCTAGTAACACTTTATGTGATATACTTTTTTGAACACTTTCTTTTTGATTGGTTGAAATTTTTTGAAAATCACACAAAATTGTGGATTCCATATCTTATTTAACAAGTTTTTCTCATAATTTTATAATTTTTAATAAATTTTAATTAATAATAAAATGTATTAAAGAATGTGTTGTTAACAATTTTCGTATCTCTATGACTTGGAAACAAATGTTTCGTGGCTGTTCCCTAAGGAGAAGGAAGTAAATCTTATTTAGCTTACAAAATTTACAGTTAGTCAATGAAGATCCAAGTTGGTGATATCTAATCAAAGAGAAGAAACTAAAATTTGATTTAACTTTCACACATTATATCAAGTCAATGTAGATCCAAGTTGGTGTTATCTAATAAAGAACCAACACATTTATATTTATGATAAAAAAAAGTGTGTATACATATAAAGCTAAACATCACTTTAAGAGATAAAAAAAAGTGCATTCAAATAGATACTAGTACCTAAAAAAGAACAAAAAAAAAATTATCTCATAAAATATTCTATTTAAAGAATTAAGTATAATAAAAATATACAAACTAACATCTATTTTTTATATTAAATATCACTAAGGAAAAATGAGGAAATTACACCTAGACAAGTTCATTTCAATTTTCAAAGATGTTATTCTAGCTAGGTATGTTTATGATGTGAATTTGCAATCTAAAAGACAACTATCCTCTATCTTCTAGAAACTTAGTCATTTTTTATCCAGCTTAACTCAGAGTTATTTTCAAAACAATAAAATTTCTCTATCTAATGGCAACCACTGCATTAGACCAACTTCTTATCAATAATTATCCTCAAGTAGTTTGTGTAAAATATGGTGACGACCTTTCGATTCATATTAAATTTACTTGTTTTATATAATAATAAAAGGATCAAAAGATAAAAAAAAAATTCAAAATGCCAACCCGTTAGTGTTTTATTTTTTATTTTTATTTTACAGAAATCCACACAAATATTGGGACAATTTTTTCAAAAAAATATTTATTAAAACGTCATTCAATTTGAATTATTGCTTTTAATATATTTTAATGATTTTACACGGATTGTGTCTTGCAAAAAGAAAAGGGGGGGGGGGGGTGGAGGGAGACACGTTTTAAGTTTTAAATAAAATTATGCTACCACACATTATTTTGCATTAATTCAAATTAACATTTTCCTTTATTTTCGTAAACAATTAAACATAAATTACTTTTAAATCGTTCATTACATTATTCTTATGTATGATGCAATTATTTTCTAGAATTTTTATTCGTTCATGTAACTCACGGGTTTTTATTTAGTTTGTTATGAAATTTGAATATGAAATCTATTTTTTTTATCCTCACTATACGTGTTGAAGAAAACAGAAAAAAAATTGTCTTGTAATGCAAATTTTGCTGCAAAACTGTTCATACTAAACTAAACAAGATTTTCTTATGGAGAAGAAATGCCGTCAAGTATTAACAATTTGTTATAGAAATTGATGAGTTCAAAACCTACCGATGAAAGTGTAAATTGGGATCTTAGATCATTTTTTGGTGGATTCTATAATATCGTATAAAATTGAAAATCTCTCAATATCTCTCTAATTTTTTACTTTAATGGTATATCTCATTTTGAGAAAGAGAAAAAGAAAAAAATTTATTCATTTTTTAATCATGTGCAGATTTTGAGAGATCTTACAACAATTTATTCTTCATGCTGGATATCTCTTTACCTTATTTATTTGAAGATCCAGTGAAAATCAAATCTTGAACTCAAGATCTCAAGATTTAAAACTAAATTTTAAAAAAAGTAATTGATATTGTAACCGTCTTTCCTCAAATTTTGTAATAATTTGTATAACAATTTTCTTCAGAGAAATGTTATTTAGTAATAATCCTTTGTCAGGTTGATCAATTAGAAATTGATGCGTGAGGTTCTCGCATAAACATATACGAGAGAGTCGATAAAGAAAACATTGTATTGTAATTGACTTTTGACAATTTTCGTTAAAAGAAGATAATTCTAAATATGATTTCCGTATAAGAGAGGAGTTTGTGATTGTATATTATATTGCATCAATCTAAACTTAGTTCGTGGCTTATATTACATTAGTATTCATGTTATACACACAATCGATTATTTAGTGATGGTTGGACATTAATTTAGGGAACTCCTACCACATGACAAATTGGGATTGATTCCCAACTTTCTTGTCAATTTATGTCGGTGGTGTTCTTATGAGAAATAGACAAATAGTCTAACATGTTTTTTTTTTTTTTTATGTTAAATATATTAATGTTTAATTACAAATTATCTTTGTCAAGGGAGTCTAGTCCAGGATTTAGCAAGATGTGCTAGTTATTGTAAATATGCTAACATTGTATTTGATTTCTACCTGTATTTTTTTTTACAAATTACCTTCTTAATTTAAAATTATAATGCAAGTATAATCTCAAAAAATTATATATATGAATATTGACCTTACAACATTTTTTTTTAACATTTAAAATTCTGAATCTGTCCATTTACATTGAGGTTAGCACGACTGGTAGTGCTGGATCAGTATCATGTGATGTTCTTTTGATTTGAATGCTGCTCACTTGTCACTTAAAATTAAAGTATGGGGTACATGAATGAGACAGGGACGATGTCTATGTTGACCAAAGGTGGCTTAATTACTAACCGATTAGAAATTTGTGATCCAAAATTCTTGTAACCCTATGTCCTAAGGGAAACAAAACTTATGCCAAGTTTTTTGGGGTTGGTGCTATTACAATTGAACTTCTTTAGGACACTCATACACACCCACTTCTCTCTCTCTTGAACCAACTTGTTATGGTTGTCTAATTATTGCACATGTTCCTTATTCACATTCTAAGAATTAGCACAACTGTCAAGTAGCACAAAGTGTCGTCTCTTCCAAATCATCAACCACATAAGAATAGTACATTCTCTTCTCCTATATACCCCAATGCCAAACTGGCTCTATGGTCACAATTCATTATAGATCAAGAATTCAAGGTCCTCCAGTGTTCTACAATAACTGCAGTGGGTGCAGTTCATAATCTCATGCACCTTTCATTTTCATTTGTAATATTTTTTTCGATTAAATAACCTGAAGTACTGTTTTACAGTAGAGATTGAGTATAGCTAGTTTTGGTGAAATTGTAGATGATCTCAATATTCTGCTACAAATTTTGTCTAAAAGGAAGTGCATTGGTATCTTTCCTTGCTCTTAAATGACAATAGAATATGTTGCTAGAATCTAAAGGTGGATAAGAATGAGAATGTCAATTTATATATAAGAAAAAACAAGAAATTAAATATCTAGTATTTTATAGTCGCAACTCAAAAAAAGATTTTACTTAACCACCATTCCAACTTGAGGGTTATGCCTAGTGATAGTGACAAAATTAGAAATTTTAAGTTGTGAAAACAATACTTGTATATATAAATTTGTGGACACAATACTTACATTGTAAATTGACTTTTCTTTTTCCTTCTCTTGTATTTTAATTAATTAAATTACAGGGACAGTTTGTAATTACGTGTATATAACTTAATAAAAAAAAGTTCGTTAGAGCAACTGTACCCTCGAATGTGACAACGTAGATCCGTCCCAATTTGGTTAAAGACAAAAAAAATAAAATAAATTAAGAACCTTAGTTCAAATGGAAACAAGTTGTTTCTATGATTGCTTGATCCAATACCAAGGAGGATGGTTTTCTTTCAATTTAGCCTATCTTATCCTTCTTAACAACTAGTACTTAGGGATTCTTTATAACAAAAATTAAAATAAAAAAATACCAGACTTCACTTGTGAGACTGTATTGAGACAAGTATGTCTAAACTACCAAATACTATAAGCAAACTTAAGAAACTAAAGAAAAACCAAAATATTTTTTTTTTAAAAAATAGCAAAAGAAAAAGTAGAAAGAATTAGAATAAGAAAGGAGCAAGCGGATTGCACAAGGAAAAGTAGTTTACTTGCCAGTCTGTAATAGAATCACTACATTTACAACTAGTCAACCATACTACACATGCACTGAGAAAATGCAAGGAATCAAACAGCTAGCTGTTTTTGTTGTTGCTGCTTTTGATGAGAAGATTCATCCTCATTGAAGCACAAGTGGGCCTTTAGTGATTGTCCTAAATTTAGGGTGGAATCTGAAAAATTTAGAGGTTGGATCAACAACATTTCTCTTTGGAGATGGACACAATAGGCTTGAAAGGTGTCTGGGGTCACATTTAAATGGAAACCCAAACCAAAGAGGAAATCCAACTCAAGAAAATTCATCTCTATTTTGGTGATTCCTCCAACTTTGGCATAGTGAGCATTGTTGTAGAACCTGAAAAATATCAGACCACATGCACAAAAAGAGAACATTAGGTGAATATCATGTAAAGTGTTTTTCTTATAGAAAATTAGTAAGTCAAACATCAACAATATTTGGCATTTGTTTTTCTTTACCATTCAATGTTCCACAATTGTAGATATACGGAGTAAATGTACTAGTGAGTGTATAATATCTTGAGAGGGTTTAATCACCACATAATTAAAAAATCTAAATGAATGATGAAGATTAGGTTTAAATAAAACTAATGTCAACTATTTATATACATTTTTGGTTACAATTGGACTTTTTTTTGTTACAGTCAACTATTTATATATAGTCATACTATCAAGATTGATTCTTCTCTTTTGTTACATTTCCATTAACTAGCTCCTTATTTTTTTATGTATATAATATATTAATTAGAAGATATTTGCTTGATATGTGCAGTAAACTCATGGGATCACATGGTAGATTGTCACTTCTCAATGGAAACTAGAAAACCAGCCTGGCCATAGTATTTTTCACAAGCAAGATTATATTTTTTAAAGAAATATTGTTGTCATAAACTCAGTTTATTACGTCAGAGAGAATTATAGAAGATTAAAAAAAAAAAAATCCCAAAATGAGGAAAAAAAAATCGGGTAAGCTACAATTCATAATTTGGGGTTTTAATACATTAAAATTTTCTACTGGTACTAGAATACTTCAAAATTCAGAACTGGAAAAGTTCACGGGTTCTCCAAACAGAGGAAATGCAGAGCAACTGAACCATCATCATTTGACTTTTGTCAAACTAACTGCACCATACTACACAGAATTCATAAGAAAAAGAGAAGAGTTCAAAGAAAAAGAATAAAACACATAATTCATAATTGTTTAACTTAATTATTATTAATTAATTATTATATATCAAAGTTTCAGAACCCAGAAAACATGAATTTTAAAATTTGCTAAGGACAAGGTGTATTTGATTTCTATTTTCGAAAACTATTTTTAGTTTTATAAAAAATTAGACACCTATGCCATATTGACATGCTCATATCTTACTACACGAAATACCTATCCAGATGATCCACACTCAAGTTAGGATTACAAAACAGAGAAAGAAGATGGAAAAACCAACCAATTGTTTTCTTTTTTTTGGGGAACAGTTTTCGAAACTTGATAAATTTTGAATGAAAAATTGATTACTAAGCAGCATGAAATTATTTTTTTTTTTTTTAAAAAAGTTAGAACGAAATCAAACAAGCTCTTTGTATTTTCAGCTTACATAGAAGTTAGAACAACAAAAACATGATATTCTAACTTTGCAAGCTTTTAAACCACCCACGATTCATAACTAGTTAACTCAACTGTTGTTACATACTTACATATACATCAAAGTTTAACAATCAAGAAAAGTTAGAATTTGAAAATATTCTCAAGGGTACTGACTAATTTATTAAGCCACTTACATGTCATCCATGAACTTGGCAGCTACCATGACACTAGTGATGAGCAAACGGTGCACGTTGAAGGAGTTGATGGGCAAAGAGGGTTGTCTCTGAGTGAATCGGTCGAGGTAGACGTAGGCAACGACGAAGCACGAGGGGCTGCAATTCGCATACTTGAAGATTCTCTCAAGGTAGCACTGAATTGAGATGTTTGGCCTTGTCAGGCCATGGAACACTGAGATCTTCTGGTGCTGTTGAAGGTGTTGGTTGTGATCATTTGACTCAGCCACCCTCTCAAGAAGAGAGGAGAGGAAAGTTATCACTTTTGGCATCACACTTGGACTCTCCTCCTCTGCTATGGACATTTTGCAAAAGGTTTGATGCAACAACAACAACAACAACAACAATGTTTGAAATTATCATGGTGTGGGATATTTATATGCCACTTTTTTATCCTATGCTCCAAGACCATAGGTTAAAGGAATTATCAAATGATTTCTTTTTATGCTTTTTAATGTAATAAATGAGTTGTTTTTAAGAAATATTTTTTATTTTTGTCCTCTTAACCTAAGGCATTTGGTGCTTATGTGATAGAAAAATCTACACGCACATGTATAGAAAAAAGATCAATTGACCTGAGTTGTCAAATTCAATAAAATGACACTTTTAGTAACTTTGTTAAATTTATTGAATTTGAACAGAAATATCTTACAAGTTGACATGTATTAATTGATGTTAAATGTTAGATTTAATTACATATTTGGTTTCTCCTACTTTCTCAATTTTGCAAATTTCGTTCTTCTATTATTATTTTAATTGTATGCTAACTTAACATGTAATAGAGTGTCACATTAACATTTCATCATATATCATATATAAATGAATAAAAATATAGGAGACAAAATTTGTAAAATTTTTAAAAATATAATTAAGCTAAAATATCATATATAGAGAAAAAGAGGGTGGGGAATAGAGAGATCGGTAAGAGTAGGTGCTTTTCTTGATGCAAAAATGGCCCTAGTAATTTAAATAATGAATTGCAAGTTGACACATCAGTGGTGGTATGTGTCCTTTTTCGGCTATAAAAGTTTTGGGGTTTGAGTTGGGTAATGATTTTGATTTCCTCTTTAATTTCAAAACTTGACTTCTAAACGAGGGAAGGCTGGTGCGTTTATTGTGGATTAATGTCACTTTCTCGAAATTAAGTAGTGGTTTTGTAGTTGTGATTTATTTGTGACCATGAAGATGGCATTCCATACCCTTCATGTGATTACATGTGGGGAATTTGAGACTCTAGTGTAATGGTCCCACTGTTTGGAGACCCTAGCATGTGTTTTGATTCTGGTACAAGTGGGTGACATAACATGGATTTGCTATGTTGGTCCACA
>PYAF01003327.1:238439-265451 GCA_007407185.1 Glycine tomentella | reverse complement strand
GATAATTTTTGGAGATCTCTAGAGTTCTATTATTTCATATTATCTTTAGGTGAAAGAATTCAAATTAAATTTAACTTCTTACAAGGAATTACCATGTGAAAAACCATAAGTGGAATTAGATTTTACTTTAGCATAAAAAATGACATGTAATGGCATAAAAGGAAGGAAAACTTGTCATCCTACCCCTTAAGCTTGAAGTACACGTGTGGAATGATGTAGAAAAGGGGAGAAGATTCATGAATAAGCCACTTGTAAAGGCAAGCTTCATGAAGAAGACAAGTGGTGGACACTTGGAATATGTATACAAGATGAGAAGAAAAATCTTCTCTTATCTCCTTTGGTAGAACACGTGGACAGCTCTAGACATTATTTCAACAATCCCAACGGTCAAAAGTTACATATGTGGGATAGTAGTGTACCTTTAAAATTTTAAAGAGATCCAATGGTTAACGAATCCAGAATTAGAATTTTACTTAAACAGGTTTGGGATAAACTCAATAATGAAAGAAAAAGCATAAAAATCTTCCTTACTCCACGAAAATGCAAGAGAAATGGAGAAACTTCAAGAGCTTGGACACTTGGATGGTGGAGAATTAAGAGCCTTTATGATTTGGACAAGTGTAGGGACACTTGTAAAGGGGTGGACAAGTGGAAAGGTAAGTCATTATGGTGTAGGAGATATTTTTCCATAAAGTGAATTCTAAACCACACTATATAAAGGGGGAAGGAGGACCTAAGTACAAGACATTTTCCAAGCTTTCCTCTCTAGACCTTCATTGAACATCCTCTCTTCATACTACCTTCATTTCATCTTTCTCCTTTAAAGTTAGAATCAAGTAAGAAAAGAAAACTCCACCATCTTGACAAAATTTCGTGAGAAACCTAGCAACCTTAGGAAGAGTTTTGACAAGCTTAGAAGAAGGATATCAAGGCTTCATCTTTAAGAGGATTTCCCAAGGAAGGAAGGAAGGAAGCCATTTATCCATTCTATTTTCAAGATTCAAACTCACTTGAGGTAGGTTAAGCTTAAATCTCTAGTTAATCATTGGTTTGGATTAATTTGCATGCTTTAGTAGACTGAATTATGGTTATTATTTAGGCTTGAATTTCATGCCATTTGAAGGATATTCTTTGATGAAAATATGTTGATTTAAGCCATAAGATAGGTGATGATTTATACCCATCAATATTAGTGATGCATGGAAGCCCATTTGATGATCTTTTAAATGTGATTTTGATGATATTTTGGGCTGTCTGTTGATATTTTTATGGAAAGATTTTGATTTAAATTTTAGAAGTAGAGGATGAATGGTATGTAGTTGAATGGTTTAAATACTTGATGATTTGATTTGAGGATTAATTAGTAAGGTGGTAGGTGAAAGGAGAATAAAAGATGCATACTAGACTTTAATCTTTTGGTATGAAAATTTCAAGGGATTAGAAATTATTTGAAAAACATATTATGGATTATTAGTTAGATTACTAACATAATTTTCTGTGAGGATATTCTTTGGTCATGCCTAAGTTGGTAATGATTTTGCTTGAATAAGATATAGCGGTTTAACCATACTTATAAGCTTATTGGATAAGGTATGGTGATGTAACCATACTTATGATACATATGAAGATATGATGAAAATATTTTCCATAAGCTAATATGTATTTTGCTTATGGATTTGATTTTTATGGATGTTGATGTGAATAAGATAGGTGGATTCATGTTTCCATGTTCCAAGTCCAGTACGAGGCTTTGGGGAAACAGAATCTGATGCTACATATAGTACGATATGTAGTACCCAGGTGCAAGGATATATGACAAAATTCATGCATGTTTGCATAAGACTATAGCAGCGTCCACACTCAGTGTGGCCACATACAGTACGATATGTGGAGGTCATTTGCCCTAGGATAGTTCATCTCATGCATTCATATAGTTGCATATTTCTTGTGGATGCGTTTGATTATTTGAATGATTTTACTAACCTACTAATAAGTTCGGGATTTAGCTTTGCCTACTGAGAAATTTATTTCTCACAAGATTTATTTCATGTTTTTCTTAGATGACAGCCCTGATCAGGTTCCTTGAGGCTCTGGAGTAGTGTTGATATATTGAAGGAGCTATGTACTAAGCTGGATTTTGAAAAGAGTTTTGTACTTGTATAAACTTTTGTAACAGAGACATTGACTAATAAATTAGTCTTTACATATTTTGTAAATTTTAATGACTTAGAATTTTTACTAATACACGTTTCTTGAAAAATTTTTATTCTAAGTAAAAATACTAGTAATAAAATCAACTTAGAAATTAGGTCGTTACACTTATGCCTCTAGTTTATTATTTTAACCTATGGTTATAAGTTCTTTGAGACAATGTAACATTAGGGCATGGATTTTGGTCATTTATTTAAGTTTTTAGTTAATGAGTAGTTTTCCTTTATATTGTATTTAACGTGGTTTTGTAATGGCTTTTGGAGTGCCAATGGTTGTTTAACTTTGAATTAAATTATTTATTGAGTGATTACTTTTTAGTTTACAAAGATGTGAAATGTAGTGCTCTTTTACCTCGAAGGAAATTTTTGAAAAGTTAATAATTCTTTTATTTAAATTTTGCTACAAACGTATTATTAAAATTATTGTAAGTATATATGTATTAGGATAGAAGAATGTTACACGAGATAGAACCTGATACTTATAGAGTGGAATAAGAGCTGCAAGTCCTTATTTGTAGGGACTATTACTGAGGTTTAACAACCCTTGCAGATAATTACCAGCTTATAGATAATAGCTAGTAGGTAATTGTAGCTTATATATAATGTGTATCTTATAGATAATTGAGTACTTGCCACTTGATAAGGAAGTTGCAACATTATTATTAATATTCAAATAATGAGGTATTTGAGATAACCTGTTCGGCCAAGTAGCTCGATTGCTAAGAGAGAGGTGTCCAATTTCCTATGCCAAGGCTGACATGTGTACAAGAATACCACATCACTTGCCACATCACTTGCCACATGTATTTGTTGAACCTTGGACAGTGCATAAATGCCCTAAGCTCTGAGCCAGCTTGCGAGCAAGATTGTCCGGTGTTGAGGGAAATTGTACGATATCGATGGAGATTGGTCGTTGTCGAGGGTAGTAACCTTGACAAGTAGGAGGGTCCGAGTTTATCAAGCCCTCAAGCATGGACAAATGTTGTCCAATGTTGATGGTGGTAACCTTGACAGGAGTGACAATTGCAGGTTTATCAAGTGAAAATAATAGGAATACTTCACAATAACCAAGAGGGGGTGAATTGGTTGAACCTTGGTATTTTAAAAAATCAAATTCAAATCAGAGTTTCAGGATCTTTATCACTTTCAAAACCAAGAAACCTTTTACTCAATCAAATAGCTCAGTCCAAGAATTCAATAGATCAAAACAGAACTTGTTGAACAATGAATATGATTCAAAGAATTAAAGATCAATGAATAAGATGAGAATAGAGATATAGAAATAAGAACACAAGCAATTTATATTGGTTCACTTCAAAACATGAAGCTACATCCAGTTTCTTCTAATTCACACTGAATTAGAGTTCCACTATTATAAAATATTCTTACAAGATTTTACAAGAACTTCCCCTTTATCAACCTAGATAAAGAATAGAAATCTAAAACCCTATTAGACTTCTAAGGAGAAAGATTTAGAGAACACTACTCTAATCTTTAAGCTAGAGAACCCTTCTCTAGTCCCAAACTAAAAGAATCCAATTACAATAGCCAATTTCAACAAAATATGTAAACAAAATTACAATCAATGAGTTAAGGAAAGAAATAACCTGATGATCCAGTGAATGACATGCATATGAATGAACAATTCAGGTTGAAAGACAAAAATAAACTCAGAACGTTCTTCTTCCTTAACCTTTGAAAGAGACTTCTTGCTTTTAAAGAATCACTCAAAAACCCATGAGTGTTTTAGTTGATGCAAGAACTCATAGAACTCAGAAAATCACTTTGGACGAGTTTCGAAAGCTTGTGTATGCTGAGAATACGAATTGCTCAAGTTATTAAACAAGCTGAGCCTTGGTTCTATTTATAACAAAATTTTGTAAATGTCAGTAATCGATTAAACACGCCTAATAATCGATTAAAATGTTCATGTAATCGATTAAATCAACCTTGTAATCGATTAAAGTGTTCTACAAGTTTCTGGACATGAGCAACGAGCAAAATAATCGATTAAGACAGAAAGCTTCAAAATATCAAAATACACTATGTAATCGATTATGATCTTTTGGTAATCGATTAAACCAGGAAGCTTTATAAAACAGAATGAACTGTGTAATCGATTACTACCTATTGGTAATCAATTCTTCCAGATAGACTTAAAATCATGTATAGCAATGTAATCGATTACTACCTATTGGTAATCGATTAAAGTGTTCAACAAAGCAGTTTATATGAAAATAAAGGTCAAACAATCGATTATTCCGATAGATAATCGATTACATTGTTCTTGAAAGCTTTTCCAAAATGAACTAAGAACAAAATAATCAATTATACCTTTAAAGTAATCGATTACAACAGTAGAAAAACTATTTTTCCAAAATACCTTTGAATCAAATTAAAACCTTAGTTAAATGTTAAAAGCTTTGTTTGATTTTCATGAAAAATACTTAGTTAAATCAATGAATGAATGAACGAATGCATGGATCAATCAAATAATTTTCCTTTTACATAAAATTCTTCAATTCCAAGTCTTTAAGCATGTTAAAAGCTCAAAATCAATCTTGTATCAAAGACTTCCAAACTTCATGAAGTTCCCTCTATATTCAACAATCTCTCCCTTTTTGGCTTTAAACATGCCAAATTCTTGATTGACCAATTGTTGAACTTGAAGCTTTTAAAAGAAATTGACCATGGAAGACTTTGAATTTTTTTGGACCTGAAAATTTACACTTTCTTTGCAAAGAACAAGTGTTAAAGCATCTGATTCCATTTAATCATCATTTACAAGTATTATGGGTATAATTGATTCATATTAAACACTTAGCTTCCCCTAAATTCCATAATCCATTCAAGTCAAATTTTGGGCAAAATTTTGAACAAAAAATAGGGATGAACAAAGTAGTATGCAGAGTTTGTCTAAAATCAATCATTTCTCCCCGTATTTGGTTTGTTAAAGACAAAAATGTAAAGTGCACAATGGATAATGAAAGGAGAAACAGAATGAAAGTTTATATTATCAAGGAGGAACCATTACATAATGAAAATGATAATAAAATAAACAAATAAAAAATAGAGTATAAAAATCTAAGCATAGGCCTTTTTAGAAAGAGGCAGAATCATCAGTCTTTAAAGTGGTCTCTATAATATCTAGCCTATCTTTTATTTCATCTAAGGAGACACTAGTCTCAGCCCTAAAGTCATGATGCATTTGAAGAAGTTTAGACACAAAGACACAGAGGAAAACTAAGAGTAAGAGGGAGAGTAGATTAATGGTACAAAGCTTTTTGATGATGCAAGGCACTATTTATAGGCCAAATTGATGCTCCTAACGTCCTTATTTTTTTTAAAATATATAGCTGTTGGAGGTAGTTAAGGCACTTCAGTGGCCTTGGATTTCATTTAGATTTGGTTGGCAGTTACATTTTCAAAAAAATCTGTCAGAAAACGCACCAACAGACTAAATAATCGATTAAATGATAATTATAATCGATATAATTTGCACATTTAGTACACTAAAATAACACTTGGTAATCGATTATCCCGTAAGGTAATCGATTATTTCACAAGCATCCAGAGGTTGAAGATGACTTGTAATCAATTATATGTCAATTAATCGATTATATCAGAATTTTGGGAATTCAATCAAGTATCAGAGCTTATGTAATTGATTAATCCGACTGGTAATCGATTACTCCATAAGAGTTTAAAATTTTAACCACATATTAATTGATTACCAATTGGTTGTAATCGATTATTCCAGTGAAACATTTAAACTGGAAAAACACATTTTGTTCATGGTAATTGATTATCCTGTTACGTAATCGATTACTCCAATGAGTATCAGTTTTTCAAAACAAAGAATAATCGATTACTGAAGCTCAATTTGCATAATCAATGTGGGTTTTAATGATTTTAATCGATTAATATGAAGTGTAATCGATTATTACAGTAAATTTATTAGAATTCAGAGCTTTTTACAGATCAATACGTATTTTTAGCAGTTTTAATGATGAAGGCAGTAAAGAAGTTTAATTTTAGCTTGGAAAGGCACACTTTAAACAGGCTAGCATATATTGGATTCATCAAGAATACCTAGCATGTTTCTAAGTGCATAAAATCTATCTCTAGCCAATGGTTTTGTGAATATATCAGCTAGTTGGTTATAAGTATCAATGAAATCAATTTTGATATTACATTTTTGAACATGATCTCTGAGGAAATGATGTCTTATCTCAATATACTTGGTCCTTGAATGCATTATTGGATTCTTTGATATGTTAATAGCACTTGTGTTGTCACATAGCAAAGGTATTTCCTTCAGTTCAACTCCAAAATCTTGTATTTGTTGCTTCAGCCATAGGCTTTGTGGACAACAACTTCCAACTCAGATATATTCAGCTTCAACAATTGACAAAGCAACACAAGATTGTTTCTTGCAATGCCATGAGATCAACGAACTTCTAAGAAGATGACAAGTGTCACTTGTACTTTTTCTATCTAACTTACAACCTGCAAAGTCAGAATCAGAATATCCAATAATATTAATTGAAGCACCTTTGGGATACCAAAGACCAACTTTTGGTGTAGCTTTGAGATATTTGATGATCCTTTTGACTGCTGTAAGATGAGACTCTTTTGGATTTGCTTGATATCTTGCACACAAGCAAACACTTAGCATTATATCAAGTCTACTAGCTGTCAAGTATAATAAAGATCCAATCATTCCTCTGAATTTTGACCCATCAACCTTCTTTCCATTTTCATCTGAATCAAGATATGTTGATGTTGCCATTGGAGTTGCAGCATCTTTGTTTTTCTCCATTTCAAATTTCTTAATTACTTCAAGGCAATATTTGGATTGATTGAGAAATGTTCCATTCTTCATTTGCTTCACTTGAAGTCCAAGAAAGAATGTTAATTCTCCCATCATTGACATTTCAAATTTTTTCTGCATAGCTAAGGAAATTTCCTTACACAGCAAATGATTAGTTGAACCAAAAATTATATCATCAACATAAACTTGAACCAATAAGATATCATTCTTATGCCTTTTGATGAACAAGGTTTTGTCAACATGACCTCTTGTGAAAGATTGTTCAAGCAGAAACTTGCTTAGTCTTTTATACCATGATCTAGGAGCTTGCTTCAAACCATAAAGGGCCTTTTTAAGTTTAAAAACATAGTTAGGATGTTTAAAATTAGTAAAACCAGGAGGTTGTTCAACATATATATCCTCCTCAATGTATCCATTTAAGAAGGCACTTTTAACATCCATTTGAAGGAGTTTGAAATTCATTAAACATGCATAAGCAAGCAATAACCTGATTGCTTCCAATCTTGCAACTGGAGCATAAGTTTCTTCATAGTTTATGCCTTCTTCTTGGTTGTAACCTTTAGCAACCAATCTAGCTTTATTTCTGACTATGATTCTACTTTCATCAAATTTGTTTCTAAAAACCCATTTTGTACCAATAGGTTTGAGAGATGATGGTCTAGGAACAAGTTCTCAAACTTCATTTCTCTTAAACTGATTTAACTCATCATGCATGGCAAGCATCCAGTGTTCATCATTCAAGGCTTGATCAACATTCTTAGGTTCAATTTGAGAAACAAAAGCCATAATACAACATAGGTTTCTTAATGAAAATCTGGTAGATATTCCCTTTGAAACTTCACCTATGATGTTGTCAAGCGATAGGTCTCTTGTTGTTCTCCAATCTTTAGGCTATTGAACAGGGGTTGATGTTTTTGATTCAACACTTGGTTCTTCTTTCTCTTTATTTAAGGAATCATTTAGCTGAATAATTTCTTCCATTGGGCCTGCATCTACATCACACTTCTTTTCCTCTTTAGAGGGATTAAACTTATCACAAATTACATGTACAGATTCTTCCATGCACATTGTTCTTTTATTGAATACTCTATAAGCTTTACTATGTAATGAATATCCAAGGAAAATTGCTTCATCAACCTTAGCATCAAATTTTCCAAGTGATTCTTTCCCATTGTTTAATATAAAACACTTGCAGTCAAAAACTTTCGAGTGAGAAATGTTGGGTTTTCTACCTTTGTATAGCTCATAAGGGATTTTCTTTAAAATATGCCTTATAAGTAATATATTCAAAGTGTAGGATACTGTACTTACTGCATTAGCCCAAAAATATTTAAGCAAATTTGTTTCATTAAGAAGAGTTCTTGCTCCTTCTTCAAGAGATTTGTTTTTCCTCTCCACAACACCATTTTGTTGAGGTGTTCTTGGAGCTGAAAAATTGTGGTTAATTCCATTTTCTTCACAGAATTTTTCAAAATGTTCATTTTGGAATTCACCACCATGATCACTTCTTATTGAGATAATTTTGCTACCTTTTTCATTTTGTGCAAGTTTAGCCATTTTTCTAAATGCAAGGTAAACATCACTTTTGGATTTCAAAAACAGAGTCCAAGTGAATCTAGAGTAATCATCCACAATGACAAGTCCATAATAATTACCAAGTAAACTCATTATTCTAGGATGACCAAATAAGTCAATGTGCAGTAATTCAAGTGGTCTAGAGGTGGAAATGATGTTTTTATTTTGAAAAGAGATCTTGGTTTGTTTCCCCTTTTGACAAGCATCACAAAGTTTGTCTTTCTCAAACTTGAGTTTAGGCAACCCAATTACTAAATCTTTTCTAATAAACTTGTTCATGTGGTGCATGTTTATGTGACTAGCCGTTCTATGCCATAGCCAAGATTCATCAATCTTGCTTATAAGACAAGAAGTGTTATGGAATAATGCATGATCAATTGAAAGTAAGTAAATGTTACCTTTCTTTTTACCTATATGAATTACTTCACCACTTTTCCCATCACAAATCATGCAACAGTTTTCATTGAATATGACTTTAAACCCTTTGTCACAGAGTTGACTATTTTAAGAGATTATGCTTCAAACCTTCTACATAAAGAACATTCTTTATCTTTGTTTCGAAGTTGTCTCCAATGTTGCCTTCTCCAATGATCTTGCCTTTATTATTATCCCCATAAGTGACATATCCACCATCTTTAAGTGTTAAGTTTGTAAGCATGGACATGTCTCCAGTCATATTGTAACGCCTCAAATTCCCATTTAATGTTGTATTAATTTTTAATGAAAATACTTTTTCTCTTGTAAATAAAATAGCAAACTAAGGTTTACTAATGACCGATTTCAAAAGGTTTCGTCAGTAATTTATATTTAAAGGTTCGGTGTAATATAAAATACAATACAGTCTGATATTTGTTCTATTACATATTACAAACAACTCAAATATTTCATCATAACAAAACATCTTCAACAAAGTCCATGTCTTCAGTAATCAGCTTGCCAATCTTTTACTGTTCATCTGCTCACTCAATTAAATTGAGGTCATAGCAGGTGTCAACCACAGACACAAAAATACAGGGTAAGTTTACGATAAATATAATTTAAGCAACAAAATATATATTATACACAGATAATCATAACAATATTCTCAAGATTAAATGATGCATGATTCTTTTAGACTCTTATCATGATGCATGATTCTCTTTTTATCATATGGTACCAACAGTCAAGATAGCCCCATCCCAGTGGCACGAAATTAGAACGATCAGTTAGGGTATCGCAATGTTGCAATAGGACTCCCACCCACACTTCATGTGATCATCATGGGTGGCGTGTTCTCCCCACTGCCAGCTACCCCCCAACTCAGACTCCTTTTTGTCCGAACGCTCGATCTCAATTCTTTCAGCTATCTGAGACACCTCCTCTTGAAGCAAATAACGCGGATTAACCTCCCGCCAGACATATGCATATGAGACATATAAGACTGATTCACTTTAATGTATAATTCTTTATCATCTCATATTTATTTTAAGCATCATTCTTCAATTTCTATCTCACATACTTTACTCAGAAATTCAACAGAATTCAAGTACAGAACTCAACTTGTGTAGAAATTCATAGAAACACATGAAGTTCATAAAGATTCATGAAACACTAAGCAACACCTGAATTTCATAAAAATTCATAGAAACACTCAACAACACATGAACTCCAAGCATCTATTTGAATAAAACAACACTCAAACTATCTTTATTTCTTTGAAGCATTTCATCAAACACATGGTGTGCAAGCTTTGTTTTCCATAGAAATAAATGAGATTCTATATATACTTATTTGAATAAAAACAATACTTAAACTATATTTAGCATAAACTTCTCTATACATACCTTGTTTTCTTCTTATAAAGCTTGTCAAACTTCTTCCTAAAGGCACCTAGCTTTACACGTGATTCTTTAAGATAGTGGGGTTTCTTTCTTACTTAATCTTAGCTTGGAAAATGAAAGGATGAGAGTGACATGAGGGAGGATATTCATGTGAAGATTATGTAGAGGAAGCTTGGAAAATGACTTGCATTTTAGGTCCCTCTCCCCCCTTTATATAGTGTTAAGGAAATGATTTAATATTCAAGGACATTTTTGCCCTTTCTATCTAGTTACTCTCATCTAGTTCCATCCTAACTTAGTTTATTCTCATTCCATCCTAACTAAACTCATAATTACTCTTTTACTTTTATACAAAAATCTTCTAAGTCATGATGACTTGCTTTAAAAGTGTCCCTACACTTGTCTACTTCTTTACAAGTGTCCTTCCACTTGGCATTGTCATGAAGCTTCCTTTACAAGTGTCCCACCACTTGGCATTGTGATGAATCTTCTCCATTTCTCTACCTATTTCACGTGAAGCATCAAGAAATAGGAGAAGATTTTCTTCTTTTCGTGCCATCTTGTACATATGTCTCTTTCAAAGTTATGATGGCTTCTTATCCCTTCATCAATGGTGGCTTACAAGTGGCTAGATATTTCTGTTTTAAGGGAAGGACAATATGATCATTTCTCCTCAAACATTTTTTGTAATGTCTCTAATTAATATTTCACCCAAATAATTTAAATATAGACCATCAAATCTCTCATAACCTAATAATACTCACATCAATAGCTATGCAAGAATAATTCATATAATATTGAATAATTCATATAATATTTTGACCATAGTTTTTGAAATTTCAGGGTGTTACACATATGTCTAGAGCATCCACTATCAAGGTACCACAATGAGGATCTAGCTTTTAGACATACCTGCAAAAATCAAATCAATTTGTAAAGGAAGGTACCCAATTGAGATTGGGTCCGTAGGGGTTAGTTGCTTTCTTTTTCTTTTGAACCCAAGTGAAATCTCCATTAGGCACATAGAATCTCCTTGCATAACATTTGTAAGATGTACGTCCTCTTTCCATACAATAGTTGCATATCACAGATTTTGATGATTTTCTAAGGAAAACATTTTGATTGATCTTTGAGTTAGTAAACCTTTTTTGATTCTTCTGTTTTGGAGGCACAAATATTGTTTTTCCAACATATTTTGAGCCCTTTTTGTACCCCAAACCAGAAGTATCTCTAGCATACCTTTGCACACTTAGCATTTCATCTAAGTTGCATTTCCCTTTGTATAACTTTCTTAAAAGATCAACTAAATAGCTGATTTCAGATAAACTTGACATATTTTTCTCCTTGACTTGTTTTGTAATCATCAAAATCCTTTTGCAATAGATTGTATTTGTTGACATTTGAAGAAGAAAAAGCATATACACAACCATTTAATTTGTAACTTGAAACAAGTTTTTCATTCTCTTCCTTCAAGTTGCAAATATATGTTTGCAATTTAGTTATTTTTGCAACATGCCATCTAAGATTTCCTTTGAGCTTGTTATTGGATTTTGCAAAGCTTTTGGGCTTCCTCATGCATTTCTTGGAAAACATTAATAGCTTGTTCAAGTTCAGAATTTACCTCATCTCCATTACTTGATAGATCATCATCATCTTCATTGATAGTGGAGGTGAGACACATGTTGGCTTCTTCATTTTCAGTTAAGGATTCTGAGGTAGTTGACTTATTATCTTCCCAAGCTATGTAGGCTCTTTTGGATTTTCCTTCCTTTCTCCCCTTATTGTCACTTTGTTGCTTTTTCAAAAAGATTGAGCATTCATATTTGATGTGGCCAGGTTTTCCACATTTAAAGCATGTAAAATTATTGTCAATCTTCTTGTTGTTGTTGTTGTTGTTCTTGCTAGTTTTAGTGAACCTTTTGTTCTTGTTTTTCCTCAAGAACTTGCTGAATTTTCTGACAACTAAGTTCATGTTGTCCTCTTCATCCTCATCACTTGTTTCTTCCTCTTTTTCAGCTTTTGAAGTTGCAGCTTTTAATGCAATGCTTCTATTTTTCTTTTTCTGCATCCTCATTACACGTTAGTTGAGACATTTCAAGCTCATATTCAAGTAGCTTACCAAATAGTGCAGCCATGAACATGTTTGATAGATCTTTGGATTCCTTGATTGCTGTCACCTTTGGTTGCCAAGGCCTTGTTAGACACTTCAAGATCTTGATGTTCAATTCTTCAGTATCAAAGATCTTTCCAAGACCCAATAGATGGTTGACAATGTGAGTAAATCTTGTCTACAGCTGAGAAATGCTTTCATTGGTGTTCATGTTGAACATCTCATACTCATGGATTAATGCATGTTTCCTTGATCTCCTGACTTCTTCAGTTCCTTCATGAGTAATCTCCAGCATCTCCCATATTTCTTTTGCATTTTTGCATCTCACTATTCTGAAAAATTCATCAGAGGAAAGTGCAGAGGTGATCATATTTTTGGCTTTAAAATCATATTTAACAACCTTTTGTTCAGCTTCTGTCATCTCATCCCATTCTTTGGGAATCAATTCATTGGCAACAGTTTTCTTTGGAATAAAAGGACCCTTTTCTATAGCATTCCAAGCACCTGGGTTATTTGATTGAATAAAAATTTTCATTCTATTTTTCCAAAAACTGAGATGTTCCCCTTCAAACATAGGAGGTCTGTTTAAAGAAGCACCTTCCTTAAAGGTTATTTGTGAGGTATTCATTTTTCTTTTTGAAGAAAAACTAGTGATCTTGAATAACTCTCAAGAACCAGATCTTGATGCCAATTGAAAATAATAGGAATACTTCACAATAACAAAGAGCGGGGTGAATTAGTTGAACCTTGGTATTTTGAAATTTAAATTTAAATCAGAGTTTCAGGATCTTTATCACTTTCAAAAACCAAGAAACCTTTTACTCAATCAAATAGCTCAACCCAAGAATTCGATAGATCAAAACAGAACTTGTTGAACAATGAGTATGATTCAAAGAATTAAAGATCAATGAATAAGATGAGAATAGAGATATAGAAATAAGAACAGAAGCAATTTATACTGGTTCACTTCAAAACATGAAGCTACATCCAGTTTCTTCTAATTTACACTGAATAAGAGTTCCACTATTATAAAATATTCTTACAAGCTTTTACAAAAACATGTTCTTTATCAACCCTAGATAAAGAACATAAATCTAAAACCCTATTAGACTTCTAAGGAGAAAGATTCAGAGAACACTACTCTAGTCTTTAAGCTAGAGAACCCTTCTCTAGCCCCATGCAAGAAGAATCCAATTACAATAGCCAATCACAACAGAATTTGTAAACAGAATTACAATCTAAGAGTTAAGGAAAGAAACAACCTGATGATCCAGTGAATGATATGCAAATGAATGAACAATTCAGGTTGAAAGACAAAAACAATCTCAGAACATTCTTCTTCCTTAACCTTTGAAAGAGATTTCTTGCTTTAAAGAATCACTCAAAAACCCATGAGTGTTTTAGTTGATGCAAGAACTTATAGAACTCAGAAAATCACTTTGGAAGTGTTTAGAAAGCTTGTGTATGCTCAAAATACGAATTGATCAAGTTATAAAACAAGCTGAGCCTTGGTTCTATTTATAACAAACTTTTGTAACTGTCAGTAATTGATTAAACGCGCCTAATAATCGATTAAAATGCTCATATAATTGATTAAATTAACCCTATAATCGATTAAACTGTTCTACAAAGTTTCTGGACATGAGCAACGAGCAAAATAATCGATTATTTCGTCTTGTAATCGATTAAGACTGGAAGCTTCAAAATATCAAAATACACTATGTAATCGATTACGATCTTTGGTAATCGATTAAACCAGGAAGTTTTAAAAAAACAGAATGAACTATGTAATCAATTACAACATTTGGTAATCGATTATGACAGGAGGATGACTTTTTCAACTAAGCCTGTGTAATCGATTACAATACCTTGGTAATCGATTCTTCCAGAGAGACTTAAAAACATGTATAGCTTTGTAATCGATTACTACCCAATGATAATAGATTAAAGTGTTCAACAAAGCAGTTTATATGAAAACTAAGGTCAAATAATCGATTATTCTGATAAGTAATCGATTACATTGTTCTTGAAAACTTTTCCAGAATAGACTAAGAACAAAATAATTGATTATACCTTCAAGGTAATCGATTACATTAGTACAAAAACCGTTTTTTCCAAAAACCTTTGAATCAAATAAAACCTTAGTTAAATGTTAAAAGCTTTGTTTGATTTTCATGAAAAACACTTAGTTAAATCAATGAATGAATGAATGAATGCATGGATCAATCAGATAGCTTTCCTTTTACATAAAATTCTTCAATTCCAGGTCTTCAAGCATGTTAAAAGCTCAAAACCAATCTTGTATCAAAGACTTCCAAACTTCATGAAGCTCCCCCTGTATTCAACAATGGAGGTTGCAAATTCCTTCTTGAAGCTCTCACATGACATAGTCTGCTTGCTGGCTATTCAGGCATTTAAGCAAAGGTGTTGTAAACCCTCTTTTGAATAGCTCACCATCAAGGATGATGTATTACCTGACCTTCCTTTTAAGGCATCGGGCTTTGTTCTCATTTGGTGGCAACGCCCCTTGAATTAGGAAATTCTTGTAGGTTCATCCAGTCTGATTCCTTCTTTTCTCCTGCTATGACTTCTTGGGTGTCCATGGTGGGAGCTTGGAGCATCTTTTGGATGATGGTTTTGAGATGCCTGATCTTTTTGGTGTTGGTCTACTTGGAGAGCAGTCTGCTCTGGTGTTGCTGTCCTTGGATATTTGCTACATCTCAAAGCAATCAATGTCGTCAATGAGAGTTTTTATAATGTAATAGTACTAGAAGAGTTTTGTCTCCTTAGTTTGAGATTTGTTGACAACTTATCCTTGGACAAGCCGCGAGTCGGTGTAACATCATTGCTTTTTGGCTCTCGACTTGATTGTTTGAGGCTTTGAAGTTGAGCTTCAAAGCTTGCTCTAAAGTGACATTGTCAGACCCTTCGAGAATGATGCCTGCCACACTCCCTTTTATGTTGGACGCACTATCCACGTAAAGGTTCCACCAGTCTAGGGTGGTTTGGTCATTGTCAGCAAATTCTGCCAGAAAGTTTGCCATGAACTGGATATTCATGGGGCCGCGGGGTTCGTACTGGAGATCTGACCGTTCTACGGACCATGCTACCATCCTCCCTTATAGTTTAGGCTTTCGCAACACCTGTTTGATGGGGTAATTTATCTTGACTACCACTTGGTGGCTTTGAGAGTATAGCCTGAGACGTTGGGCCGAGGTAATGAGTGCCAACACTACATTCTCTATCATTTGGTATCGCTTCTCAGCATCATGGAGGATGCGGTTGGTGAAATAGATAGGAAGCTGGTGTTTCTCTTCCTCTTGTACGAGGGTTGAGCTGGCAGCTTCGTCTGCTACGAAGAGGTATAAGTCCTAGTCTGGGTCGACTAGGGCTGACGGGGTGGCAATAGTTTTCTTCATGTTAGTATATGGGTGTTCTAGAGACAATCTGATTTATCAGTTGAACACCTAATACTATTTATTATTTCATGATTAATAAGAGAAAACTTTATCTTTATCATATTTATGTATCACCTATATTTATAGTAATATGTTGTTAGAGAACTTCACCATGAAGGATATGGAAGAGGCAGCCTTTATACTAGGTATTAAGATATATAGAGATAGATCCAAGAGGTTGCTGGGATTATCCCAATCCACGTACGTAGATAAAATGCTAAAAAGGTTTAGCATGGATGGGTCGAAAAAAGGTTTTCTTCCTGTCTGTCATGGCATTCATCTCTCTAAAGCTATGTGTCCTAAGACACCAGCTGAAAGGGAACACATGGAGAGGATTCCATTTGCATCAGCAATTGGATCCATCATGTATGCCATGCTATGTACAAGACCAGACATCTCATATGCTTTGAGCATTACTAGTCGATACCAGTTTGATCTTAGAGAGGTTCATTGGACGGCTGTAAAGACAATCCTGAAGTACCTGAGAAGGACTAAGGATCTATTTCTGGTCTATGGTGGCAATAATGAGCTGAAAGTGAATGGATTCACTAATGCTAGCTTCCAGAGTGACAGAGATGACTGTAAATCTAAGTCAGGCTTTGTTTATACCTTAAATGTTTGAGCAATTTGTTGGAAGAGTTCCAAGCAAGAGACCACGACAGACTCAACTACTGAGGCAGAATAGATAGCAGCTTCAGAAGCGGCTAAAGAGGCAGTCTGGATCAAGAAGTTCATTTCTGAACTTTTAGTGGTTCCATCAATTATTGATCCAATACTTATGTATTGTGACAACACTCGAGCTATAGCCCAGGGCAAGGAAGCCAGGTCTCATCAGAGGTCCAAGCATGTGCTCCGCAAGTATCACCTCATCCGAGAAATAATAGAAAGGCTGGAGATAAAGATGAACTACATTCCCACTGATGATAATTTGGCCGATTCTATGACGAAGGGTCTCTCTCAGAGAAAGCATGATAGTCATTATGAGTCTTTAGGTTTGACACGTTGACCAGATTGGCTCTAGGCCAAGTGGGAGATTGTTAGTATGTCGGTGTCCCAAAGACAATTTGATTTATCAGTTGAACACCTTGTATTATTTCATGATTAATAAGAGAAAACTTTATCTTTATCATATTTATGTCACACCTATATTTATAGTAATATGCGTTTAAAGATAAAGACCCTAGGAATAGAACAAGTGTACACTCGAGGATCTATGATAGGTATCATGATCATGAGGATTCGAGGACACTGCATGTTTATTGCCTAAAGTTAGTTCCTAGTCTTGAATCATCAAGAAAGGGCATTGATAATCTCAATAAGATTAGTACGACATCCTCAAATGTGTTGACAGGACCGATGGGCCTTGGGCCATGAATCCTAGTAAGTCAAGGATTTGACTTGACCCAAATAAGTTTTGGGCAAATTCGAAATTTAAATTTGAAATTTGAAATTTTGAAATTTGAATTGGAATTCAAATTCAAATTACGAACTGGAATAAAATTGAATTTATATTTGAATTTAAATTTGAAATTTGAATTTGAATTTGAAATTTGAATTTGAATTTTAAATTCTATGAGGTTAGGTTGTTGAGGATAATTTAAATTATCTAAATGAATTATCCAATAAAGATTGGATGAAGATTCTCTCAACAACATTGGTTGTTGAGGATATTTTAAATTATCCAAATGAATTATCCAATAAAGATTGGATAAAGATTCTCTCAAAAGCATTATCATTTGACTTCAGAATTCAAATGAGTTTTGTTGCAACAAACTTTGGAGGGATGAGAGAGAGAAAGAGGCAATTTTGATGAGAGGATCTTGATAGATTCTTTTTCAAATTATCTGCAACAAATGGATAGGATCCATTCACTTGAATTTTGAATTCAAGTCTTGCAAGAGTGGAACAAACTCAAGGATGTTCTAGTAGCATCTTGATTTTCAAAATTCTCAACAAATTGGGGCTGACTTGGAGTGAGAGGATAATGCAATGCAACAACCTCATCTCACCTTAAATAGGCGCAGGTGCCTATGTGGGGAGGATTGAGAGAGAGAAAAATTTTGTCCCTTCCTCTTTTAGTTCTGAATCAAGTTCTAGTTTTTCCTCTATCTCATCTTCTCTCCTCTTTTATGCAACTTCACTTAACCTCAAGGCACCATCATAGTCTTGAGAAAAGAAACCAAATACTTGAAACCTCATACCTTGCATGCGCCTGGCAAGCCACCAAGGAGAAGGAGGAATCAAGGAGAAGAAATAATTCTCACTTGAAAGAAGGAGATAACAGAGTGGATCACCATTGGAAAATGTCATATTCTTTGAGCCTTCAAGTGATAAATGTGTTGGATTTAAAGGAAGCTGCAAGAAGATTGAAGCAATAATGACTTGAAGTTTTAGCTTTTTACATGCCCAATCATTTTGATGGCATTTGTAATTGTTTAAGTGGCTCAAGTGTATTTCCTTATGATCCTTCATTGTATTTGCATTCTCATCCTCATGCATACATGTCTTTGATTAATAAACTAAAGTTGTTAAATGATTTTACAAAAATCCATGTTCTCATGGTTAAGTTTTTCAAAAATGAAAACTTATTGGTTTAATTGATTACTTGGAATTGTAATCGATTACGTGCTTTTGTTTTAAATTTGGAAAAGCCATGAAGAACACATTAATCGATTACAGTGTTCTTGTAATCGATTACATAGTGTAAAATGAAAATCATGCATTGCTGCTTTAATCAATTACCATTAATAGTAATCGATTACATATGCTATATTAGGAAAACATGTTGTGTTGCTTTAATCGATTACCATGGATCGTAATTGATTATATAAGTCAATTAAAAAAACTATGCTTTGCTACTTCAATCAATTACATGTCCTAGTAATCAATTATTATGTTCATAAACATTTTCCAGAAAACATAAGAACAGTTTAATCGATTAAATGGTCTATTAATCGATTACATTGGTCGAATTAATCGATTACACTTGCGATTTAATAGATTACATTATGTTAAAAATGTTTTTTTTTATAAATAGCTTATCGGTCTATTATTTTGTAATATTTTTTAGAAATCATTTCTACGAAATACCCAATACTCTCAAGGCTTTAGAATCTGAGAAAAAGTTCGTTTTGAGTGAATAACATTCTACATCTAAACCTAAGATTCACTATTCATTGTTGATGAAGTTTTGACCAAGGTTTTAACAAAGAGTCTTCAAAAAAGTTGTTCTCTGTAATTCATGCATTCAAACTCTGTTTGATTGGTAGTATTCATCTCATTCATATGCTAAGGATCATGAGGTGATATCTTTCTTGAATTTTAGACTGTGATAGATTTTGTTTGTTTTAAAGTTTGTGTATGGATAATCAAGATATTATCAAGAACACAAGGTTTCTGGCATTACTTACATAACAAGATTGATCTTGGTTGAAAGAAAAGTTCTGGTTTGAAAAAGGTTTTTAAGTGATACGATCCAGATTTCAAATTCCGCAAATAGTTTCACGTAAAATTTTAAATACCTGTTTTAAACCAATTCACCCTCTTCTTGGTTTATTTGAAGAGTGTTCATTGTATTTTCAATTGGTATCAGAGCTGGTTCTTGAAAGTTATTCAAGATCACTTTCTTTTCAAAGAAAATGAATACTACTCAAATAACTTTTAGAGAGGGAGCTTCTCTCAATTGTCTGCCGATGTTTGAGGGTGAGCATTTTAGTTTTTGGAAAAATCGTATGCAGATCTTTATTCAATCCAATGATCCTGCATCTTGGAATGCCATTGAGAAAGGTCCTTTAGTTCCAATGAAAAAAATTGATAACAAATTGATTCCCGAAGAATGGGATGAGATGTCAAATGCGGAAAAAAGAGTTGTTTAATATGATTTTAAAGCTAAAAACATGATTACATTTGCTTTGTCTTCTGATGAATTTTTTAGAATTGTAAGATGTAGAAGTGCAAAAGAAATGTGGGAAATGTTGAAAGTAACACATGAAGGAACATATGAAGTAAAGAGATCAAGGAAGCATGCCTTGATTAATGAATATGAGACGTTCAAGATGAGCAATGTTGAAAATATATCTCAGCTGCAAACAAGATTCACACATATTGTCAATCATCTTCTTGGTCTTGGAAAAACATTTGATGCTGAAGAATTGAACATCAAAATACTAAGTGTCTAACAAGACCTTGGCAACCAAAAGTCACATCAATCAAGGAATCCAAAGACTTATCCAAGATGTCCATGGTTGCACTGTTTGGTAAGCTACTTGAATATGAACTTGAAATGTCACAACTAACTAATGCAGAAGATGCAGAAAAGAAACATAAAAGCATAGCTTTGAAAGCTGCATCCTCTAAACTTGAGAAAGAAGAAGATTCAAGTGAAGAAGATGAAGATGACAACATCTAATAGTCAAAAAGTTTAGCAAATTCATGAGAAGAAACAAGATCAGAAAGTTCACAAAGTTCAACAAGAAAAATGACAACAATAACAACAACAACACATCTACCACCTTTACTTGCTTTGAATATGGAAATCCTGGACACATCAAATCTAAATGTCCAATATTCTTGAAGAAGCAACAAGGTGATAAGAAGATAAAAAAGGAAGGAAAAACAAAGAAGGCATACATTGCTTGGGAAGACAATGAATCAACTACTTCCGGATCAGCTAGTGAAGATGAAGAAGAAGCCAATGTCTGTCTCACTTCAATAGTAAGTGATGATAAAGAATTCTCTAGTGCTGAATCTGAGGTAAATTCTGAATATGATAATATAGTTGATACTTTCCATGAAATGCATAATGAAGCTCAAAAGCTAGCAAATTAAAATAATAAGCTGAAAGGAGATCTAAAATGGCACATCACGAAACTTGTAGAAATGCAAAGTGAACTTTGTAAATTGAAAGAAGAAAATGAAAAACTCCTTTCAAGTTACAAGGCCAATGGGTGTACATGTTTATCTTCATCTTCTAAGCTAGATAAATGCAAATTGTTACAAAAAGAATTTGATGATTTCAAAAAAATTCAAGGAGAAAATACATGTTACTACTATCTAAAAATAGTGATTTGATTGACCTTTTGTGAAAGCTTTATAAAGGAAGATGCAACTTAGCTGAAATGATAAGTGTGCAGAAATATGCTGAGATACTTTTGGTTTGTGTAACACCCCGTGTGCACCCGACATATTAACATCTATAATATCAGAATCGCGCTAAAAACTTTCATTTAAAACAATACGGAAGCGATCGAACCGAATTTCTTGATTACATTATGTATGGAATATAAAAACACATCACAACACAATCATCATGCCACATAATAACACAAAACCAACCCCTGCTTATCCAGTTTAACATAACCATAACTATAGGCAGATAACCAAGATTCATAACAGATATAATCAGGAGGAACTACATTTCATAACATAAACGAGTCCTGTACATATATACATCAGTATCTGAACTACACCAGTGGTTATACAAAAGAATAACTTCCCTCACACGAGGGTGTACAAGACTATACAATCATATCAGGTGTGCACACACACATCTCCCCTCTACAGGGTACAAAAAAAATATCATGAACAAAAATGAGTCAGTCAGCTAGGCTCCTGCAGTCCATAGCCATGCAAACAATAACTCTATTGGGGCCTCCCGCCCTGAGACCGCTTCTCTCTGCCAGAAGCGTCACCTATAACCACATAAACCCCACACGGGGTGAGATATACATCTCAGTAAGCTCAGGATCCTTGGAGGCATCTCCTCCACCCTGGCCCACTTTCCATGACACAAACAAAGGACAATCACAATCATACTGGCCTCCCGGCCCTCATAACAATATGAGCAAGACATCTTGCTCTATGTACGACGTATCATCATCAACGCCAACCTCAGTGTGAGACCGGAACTCACACCCATGCCATCCCATTGGGAGCTACCCCTTATGCATGGACGCATGTATATGGTACCTCTGAGAATAGGAAATCAACCGTGACGGGATACACCTATCTCTTGGTCTTAAGGGATCATCATCACCCTGGGATCATCATCACCCACGAGCAAACCAAACTAGGAGGTGCGCTCTTCTCCTAGGGAGGTCCATATCTATCTTACTGGCTAGAAGATCTAATCACAGGCATCATACATTTTTCAAGCATAGATGCAACATACATATCATTATGAGGATGCAACAACCACAATGCATGCATCATGAATGCAACCATCACTCCCTCGGAGTGTGGTGGAGCACAACAAGCGAGAAACATCCCCAGGGACCAAGAACTTACCTGGCAAGCGAGAAACCCTCGGTGTCAAGCCCTAAACAAGGCACATATGCACGTATCAAAACCAATTCAATCATACAAACAAGCACAGCATGTCAAGCAGTTCTCTAACTTAAGGATTACCATAGCCCAGCACACACTAGGCTTCTCACAGACCCTCAGAGGTCCATCACAGCTTAGTACAAGGCTTTAGAGTCACCACAGACTCAATGCAAGCCAAATATAGAGAGCTCTAAGCTCTATACAGTCTAATTACTCAAGAATTCAAAATATAGCTTGAACGGTCCATATCACCCCCAAGGCACCGTTCATCTGGCCTCTCGGGCACAACAAAACCATAACTAAGGCTCTTGCATGTCATAACTAGACCTGTCAAAATGGGTTCGACCCACGAGCCAACCCATTTTGGCTCACCAAATTTGGTGGGTTGGGTTGATTAAAAGCTGGCTCACTTTGATCCTGGGTTATTTTCGCCCGGCCCACTTAACCCACAACCCACCCGGGTTGGCTCACGGGTTTCATAAAAAAAAAGCTGACTTATCCTATAGGGCTTTCCTAAGTGACTAAGTCTAACTCACTCCACACACCACACTCCAGCAGTGAGCAGTCCATCCCACACCACACAGTCCACACTTCAGTTTTCAGTCTCATCTCTCAACTGACTCAACTCTCTGTCTCTCTCTCGACCACAGTCCACAAACCAAACAAAAGGGGGAAAATTTGCAAAGCCAAAACCCTAACCTAAATGCAAAGCTCCAAATCCTCCAAAAATGCAGTCTGACTCACACTCGCCATCCCGTTCGCCGTCGCGACCACTCTCCATCTGACTCACCGTCGCGACCACTCGGCCACTCCCTCCCTCCGTCCGTCACCACTACTAGAGAACTTGCCATCGCGACCACTCAGCCACTCCCTCCCTCCGTCCGTCACCACTACTAGAGAATGGTACGAATATGATTTCGAATCTTCATCTTTGTTTACTTTCTCTCGTTGAAGTTGTGTTGTGCTTATTGTATCTGTGAATGGTCGCTACTCGCTTTGGATCTTCAATTTCATTTTGTGATTTTGCTTGTGCTGTTTAATTTTCAGTGTGTGTGCCAGTGTTTGTGCGAGATATGAGTGAAGGTTTTTGTTTTGTTCCATTTCTGTTTTGTGTGGAGTTTTTGATTTTGCTTGTGCTGTTTAATTTTCAGTGTGTGCTGCTACGAGTTTGGTACCTCATAAGGTGTTGTTTTATGTTGTTAAGAATGTCTGAAATTATGGTAGAATTTTAGAATTGAGGTTGATATCTAATAATGTAAGTTGATGCCGTTCAGAATTGGAATGTAGGGGTCATGGTAGACTTAAAGTAGTAGTCACATTGTTGGCTCTGCACAATTTTGTATGTTCCGGTATTTCTTGATGTGTGGTAAAAAATAATATCCTTGGCCACTTCTAGAACTTGAGGAATGCACATAGAAATGGACTTGAGAACATGGCTCTTTTCAGAATCATTTTTATTTGGATATGAGCTAGCTTTGTTTTTCTGGATGTAGCACACGATTAGTGTCACAGATAAATTTTAGTGGTGAACAAGTTTTCTTGGATGTAGATATTAACATGGTATAATTATAAATGTCATGTTAGTGTAAAAAATCCAAATGGATATGCCCAAATTAAAATTTATAAATGTAACGGTACTAATTTATAAATTTATAAGTGTAAAATTTATAAATGTAACGGTACTTTTTTGTCCACTTTATCTATTGACATTTGAGCTTATTATATTTCAAGATGGAGCATATGGATTTGTAGGATCCTTTTATGGTCTCTCAATTATTTGAAGAACTGTATTTTTGTAGTTTCATAGAGATATATTTGTTAATGCTTTAATATATATTTTAATTTGTGTGCTTGAGATAGTTGTTTTAAGTTGTAGTGCTTTTTTTCTAATTGTGTTTAGTGATACATAATTTGGATTCTTATTTTAGTTGTATTTGTAATTTAAAAACTATTCTGAATATATAATTAAACTTTGTGACACTCTAACATATTAATATATGTAAAATGGCTAAGAAAGTTCATTTTTGTAGTAGTTCCTTAATGCAAGTTGCAACGTTCTAGTGGGTTTAATATTTCTTTGGAGAAATTATTAGCTTGGTGGAAAGATATTTTGTTAGTGTATTTTTTATATAAAAAGTATCTTTCAATTGACAATTATATACTAATTATTTTTTAGACATAAAAATCATGAATATGCATTCTGTGCTTCTATAAAAGTAATTTATAAGGTTGTTGAAGTTTATAAGTTAAGAACGGAAAAAGTGAGAATTTATAAACTAACTTATAGAATGGAAGTGTTTAGTGAAATTAGATAATAAATTAGTTAATAAATATAACATGACACTGTTTGCAATTTAGTGTGACAAGACTCAAGACTGTTAGTGTTAGCATTGGGTAAATTGGTTCTTATTGATTTTCTTTTGACACCATGACACCACCACCAAGGCACCAACCTATCCAGTTGCATTAATTTCTTAATTTTCTTTTGACAGAATGGAATCTAATATTGTGCATCAAAGTGTTATTCGAATGGATGATGTTACCGATAGTGATTTGAATGAAGTTGGTGTTAGAAATTCAAAGAGAAATGTAAATCCAAATGTAGATGAAATTAAAAATAAAGTGAATGAGTGTGAAATGGCAAGTAAAAAAGCAAAATCTTGCACTTCTGATGTTTGGAGACATTTCACTGAAATTGGGGTAGAAGATGGAAAAGAAAGGGCTAAATGCAATAGGTATGGGCAAAAGTATGTGATTGGCGGTACTAAGATAGGTACTTCAACCTTATTGCGTCATGTAAAAAAATGTAAACTTATCCCTAAATATCATGATATGGCTGCCATGTTTATTGATCATGCGGGTCAGTTGAGGTCTGGGGAAATTGACCATAGACATGTGCGTGAAGTAATTTCAATGGCTATTATTGAACATGGTCTTCCTTTCAACTTTGTTGAATACAAGTGGATTAGGGAGTTGCATTCATTGTTAAATCCGGAAGTGAAACATTATAGTAGAAACACTGTTGTGTCTGATATTTGGAAATTTCATTTGGAACAAAAAGAGAAATTGAAATTGTTAATGCATAGAAGCCGTAATCGAATTTGTTTGACATCTGATTGTTGGACTGCATGTACTGTTGAGGGATACATTTGTTTGATTGCTCATTTTGTTGATAACCAATGGAATTTGAATAGCAAAATTCTTGCTTTTTGTAAAATGGAACCTCCACATACTGGGTTTGATTTGGCTGAAAAAGTGTTTAATTGCTTGAAAGATTGGGGAATAGATAAAAAATTCTTTTCAATTACTTTGGACAATGCTAGTGCCAATGACAATATGCAAGATATATTGATTCAGCGATTATCCTTGCAAAATAGTTTGTTGTGTGAAGGTGAATTTTTTCATGTGAGATGTAGTGCTCATATATTGAATCTTATAGTTCAAGAGGGTTTAAAGATTGCTAGTGGTGCATTACACAAGATTAGAGAGAGTATTAAATATGTGAAAGCATCAAAGGGAAGAAAGATATTGTTTAAGGAATGTGTTGATGAAGTTGGAGGTATTGATACCAAGGTGGGTTTGAGATTGGATGTTCCCACTAGATGTGTAACACCCCGTGTGCACCCGGCGTATTCACATTATACAATATCAGAGTAACGCAGCATGCATGGAAGATGAACAGCAAAGGAAGCATAAATCTATTATAATGTACATGTTTTATACATATATGGTGAATGTTTGTTCTTTACAAGGTACAAAACATCTCAAAACTGTACTATACATCTGTTTCTTTGGTATCAAAATACAAGCAAAATGAACAAAAGGTGATTCAACTGACTCAATCTTCTACCCTAGGGTTTCCTTCACTTCATCCCAGCTCAGGCCTTTTGCCCTGGGATCTCTCAGTGGCTTCAGTCCCTGCTCCTGCAACATAATCCCCAAACAGGGGTGAGATAATCATCTCAGCAAACTCAGAGTTCTCAGAGGTTTCCCTCCCCCTGGTTCGCTTCCCAATAACACATATAACACAACATCCAGGAATACAGGAATGACAGAGTATAATAACTGAATCATGACATACAAATTGCAATACATCATAACACAACATTCACAAGTTTAAGAGGGAATATCCATTCACGCATGTATAGTCTCATTTAATCAGAATTCACTCTGTCTGTGCCTGATTAGGATCATCCACCTACTCGTGGGTACATCTAATCAGGGCTTGCCGCCCAATACCTAAATAGGCTCATCCACCTACTCGTGGGTACATCTAATCAGGTTTTACATGGACGCCTATGGAATGCCCTAAGGGAGATCATCCACCTACTCGTGGGTACGTTCCCAAAGGGGTCCATAGTTCCTCAGTCCACTGGCCAGCATATTACAAACAAGTAATTCAACTCATATCAGGATCAAGCATTACATCATCAACATCATAATCACGTGATATCCAATATCTCAGTGCAAAACTAGCACATGATTGCCACTACATTTAACCATTACATCATTATTTCATACATAATAGTATCATCCAAATTATAAGGCATCTGGCTTATCATTCAGTGCTAATTCATCATAAGACACAACCATTCAAGATAGCTCAATCAAACACCCAATGTGGGTTAAGCAAACACAAGTAGGAGAATAATCTCCAAGAACACTGAGCTTACCTGGTCGT
>PYAF01003327.1:193212-206661 GCA_007407185.1 Glycine tomentella | reverse complement strand
CATTCTTTCAGTGGTTTTTCTGGGTTCATTGAGTTCTTGCATTCACAAAATTCTTATGGGTTGTTAAGTGATTAGTGAAGCAAGAAATTCTTTTTCAAAAGCTTGAGGAAAGTGATGTTCTGAGTTTGTATTCATTCTTCAACCTGGTAAAATCATTCATATGCATATTATTCATTGGATCATCAGGTGACTTCTTTCCTTAATCTTTGAAGTTGTAATTCTGTTTTGAATTCTGTGTTTGTTTGTCTATTGTAAATGGCTCTCTTGCTTGTAATCTAGAGATAGAGTTTCTCTAAGGGATTTGCTGAGTAGTGTTCTCAGTGGGTTGTCTCTAAGAATCTAACAGTGTTTTAGATTTCTGAACTTTATCTAGGGTTGATAAAGAGAGACTTTGTAATAAATTGTAAGAACTGAAATTTGCAATAGTGGAACTCCATTCTAGTGTTGAGTGGAAGAAAATTGAATGTAGCTTCATAGTGTTTGAAGTGAACCAGTATAAATCTTTGTGTGTTGTTTATATTCTTTATATTGATTATATTTTGTTATTCTTGATTGTGAGTTTTAGTTATCAACAAAGTTCTTGAGCTATTGTATATCTTGGGTTGAGCATTAGATTGAATAAAGGTTCTTGGTTTCAAAAGTGATAAAGATCCAAAGGGGAAAAACTCTAATTTTGTTCAAGAAAATTTTGAATTACCAAACCTAACCAATTCACCCCCCCTCTTGGTTAAGTGTGAAGTGTTCCATATTTTACACCCTAGAAGCTCATGCCATGATTGACTGCATTCACCCACTATCGCATGTTCTCTAGTATGTGTCCACTCCTTGAGTGACACGTATTCACGAGTAATGATGCGTGGGCGGCACGCGCTTTCAATTATCACATCAACGATCATGTTTTGGCAGAAATCACCAACCTTGACGCTTCACTTACTTGCCATGCTCAGAATTATCACCATCATCGATGCCTTACTTACCTGCCAATTTCAAACTTATCCACTGAACAGATTAGTCCACCTTGGACGGCTCAACATGCATAAACCCAGACCACCTTGTCCAGGTTCAGCTCAGTGTTTACAACCTAGACTACCTTGTCCAGGTTCAGTCACCAATACAATCTGGACAACCTACTCTACAAAGCCCAAGAGCTTCTCTTGGCATAAACCCAAGGTTCACCCTTGGTACTTTACCAAACCATAGGTCCGCCCTTGGTACTTTACAATACCCAAGGTCCTCCCTTGGTACTTTACAAAACCCAAGGTCTGCCCTTGGTACTTTACATAAACCCAAGGTCCGCCCTTGGTACTTTACAAAACCCAAGGTCTGCCCTTGGTCCAAAGACCAGGACAGGCATGAAGACCTAAGACAAGCTCTTAGTAACTCACAGGTTTGTAAATCCAAACTATGCTAAACCTTCACGGTCCGTAAGCTAAAGCTTTGATCAACCTTATATTACCTGACATAGCTATTGACCTCAATGCACGACATCACTTGTCCACCTTCGGGGGTTGAAGCAATACTCATAGTACTACCATGACACTGGACATTCTTCATCGATGCTTTTTCATCCTCTTTCGCCTGTAAATTGGCTCAGAGGCTGGGGGCTTATGTACAGTCCAAAATGGTAAAGTTACACGTGACCATTACTGCAAGGTCACTATACACGTGGACACCCTCCACGTCAACACTGCTACATTAATAATGCTTATTCTTTCTCCAAGTGTCAACCTAGACACTCATGTCCGCCCTCCATGTCAGCCCTGCTATAGGAGCTCGGACGTGAACCTTCTACAGGAGCACAGACGCCTACTGTGCATATCTCTTTATTAACAACATATCAATTATGATTGATTATTCAAATAGGTGCAACCACCTTATCATATCATATCTTCATAAGTTATCTACAAGTAACAGTATATCAATAAGGTACACATTATCTTTTATTTTAGATAACTGCCTGCTATTATCTGTTATTATCTACAAGTAACAGTATATCAATAAGGTACACATTAACAAACCAAGGCCCAATGCCCATACTCCACACTATAAATACAAGTTCTCTAGACCTTTACTCACATTGAGAATACATTCAAAATACACCTGACACAACTAATTATACAAGACTTGAGTACATTACTCAAGATATTCATTCTCTATATCTCACACTCAGTTATTCTCTTATAATTGATGTACTTACTTGAGCGTTGGTGTGTCTTTCCTTTGTTTTGCAGGTCCTCCCCCTAAACAAGGTTGACTTATCATCCGACGTGCAGAATTTGGAGTCCACATTGGCCATACCTAGCTCACACGTGAAATTTCCAGATTTTGATAAGAACACTATTATTTATGCACTAAGCAATATAACTATTGACATAATGCCGATTGAAAACAACACCCTTCCATATATGCATGGATGATTTTTTTTTCCTCTTAACTATTGGAATGGAGGAGGATCCACAATTATATTTCGCACAAAGGACTTTAAGTCTTTAACCTAAAGCGCATAAGGTTTAGAGATGTGGTACCACCATAACTTACTTGAAGTTACAATCCAGTAGAAAACATTTTTTAAAATGCTTAAATATGTTTTAACTCTCTACAGATACGATATTATCTGATTAGTCCTTTCAGAAAAATTTGTTACTTTTATGTCTTTAACATGTTTTTAGTGTTTTTTAGTCCTTACCATTGACTTTAATCAGTTCATGGTTGATATGATTAACAAAGTGAATAATATTAATTAAGATGGTTAAGGTAATAAAGAGTATTTTGCATTAAGATAATTATTTTTAGATGTGTAATTCTATTAAGTAATATATTTATTATTTTATATTAATAAGGTAATTATATATGATTTAATTTTATAATTTATTTATAATTTTTAGTATATCATAGCCGGTGAGTTTTATTTTTGATATTGTTCTTAATTTTTTATTTACTAATTTAATTTTAATATTGTAGTATTTAAAATATAATAATTTACTTAGGTATTTATAATTGTAAGAAAAAAAATACTTGAAAACTAATCAATATAAAAAAATCCATCAATGGGATGAAAGTGAGGATTAGAATTACTTGGACAAAAAATTTATTTTCAGGATTAGAATTTGACAAATTATTATGTTTAACACTTGGACAAAATTTTATCTACAGGATCAGAATTTAATAGATAATTATCCCTCTTAACACTTGGACAAAAAATTCATCTTCATCTTCAGGATCAGGATTATGTGTATGAAAGAGCACATATTGAAATAAATTAACCTGTTAATATATTTCAATACTTTAAATTATTAGTTTTTTATTCTGGGTTCAAAAATCAATTTATTTCCATTTTTTATTAAACCCAAATAATTTATCATTTATTTATTTAAATTGTATTTTTAAAATTGTTATATTTCTTAAATTAACAAATGGGAGATTGAGGAGTAGAATCATTGAATGAGTCATGTATCATGATTGCATATAGCCCTCGTCCAACCAGCTTAGTTTTTATGGAGTGGGTTGGGTTATTTGTACCTTTACGGTGTAGGTGGGTAATATATGATAGTGAGGTGACATAATGTTAATATCACATTGAACTAACAAGTGAACAACTCTAGCTTAAATTAATATATATTTATGCCTTACGTCAAAGTCAAGTAGATGACCAATGAGTTTTTCCACTATTTAATTTGGGGTTAGTTTATTAGCCAAATTTGGATCAGTTAGTTTTGAACAGAGAAGCAGAAGCATGTTAAGTAAGATCAATATACTATTGCTACAATAATTAATTATTAATTTCGATGTTGATTTTTCTTTAAAAAAATTGTAGAGTAATGCTTTGAAAATGTTAGAATTTGTTATATATCAATGTCAATGTCATAGCTGCAGAAATTAAGGGCAAAAGGAGGAGAGAGATGAGGAGTAGAGAAAATAAGGAGAAAAGAATTTGTCAAATCATTCATACTCATTCAGTTGTGAATTGTCCTTTTAAAGATTTACAAAATCCTAATTTTGAATTCATATAACAGAATGAAAATTCAAATAACAAAATAGAAATAACAATTGATCCTAATTTTGAATTCAAATAACAGAATGGAAATTCAAATAACATAATGAAAATAACAATTGATCCTAATTTTGAATTCACATAACAAAATAGAAATTCAAATGCTTTGGTCCGCTACATTCCCTCGTCCATGCGGAATGTCCATGTCCTCATGGATAGAGATTAGTTGAGATTGCAAATCACTTAGATTCATCTGGTGTCCCTTGGATTAGTTGGATTTGACAATGAGTCATCATTTCTATTCGCACCTTCTTTGTCACCTAAGACCGAAAGCTTCTCCTCCCAAGTTGCATCTTCCGGCATGATGTTGGACCATTGAACTAGTACTTTTTCCACTTTGTTTCCTGTCTTCCAAACCTCGCGTTCTCCTAATGTTGCCACCACCTTTTCAATCGGTCTGTTGTCTTTTGAGTGTTGAGTTATGGTTTTTGGAAAACCATGAATTTTTTCGACCGACTCCCAGAAAGCTCTAGCAACTTTGGCTGCAATAAAGTGTACCGGTAAAGGTATGAAGTCGGCTCCTTTAGATAACCTGTCAACAACAACAAAAATAACGGAAAACCCGTTAGAGTTAGGTAAATGGGTGATGAAATCCATGGTCAGATTTGTCCAGATGGTGTCTGGAGGGGATATAGGTTGTAATAGGCCATATGGAGAGTGATTTTGTGGTTTTATTTTCTGACACTCACATTTTTTTACAAAATTCTTAACATCTTCCTTCATTCCTTTCCAGGTAAATACTTTATTGAAGCGCGAGAATGTGTTTTGAGCTCCCAAATGTCCTCCCAACAAGGAACCATGGAATTCATGCAACAATTTATTCTTCAAAGATGAATTCTCCGGAATGAAGATTCTTGAGTTGTGTAGTAATATTTTGTTGTGCATTCTCCATTTGCCCCATTTGTTTGGTTCTGTAATCAGCCCTTGGATGACTGTAATAGCATAGGGGTCCTCTGTGATTGGGGTTGTTCATTAACCCCTTATGGATATATGGACAATGCATCTGCCACTGCATTTGTTTTGCTTGTCACTCTACTAGATAAATTTTTAAATTCTATTTGGTACTCTTGTACTATGCCTGTTTGAGTTAACTTGCATAGTGCGCATGCAGGATCTTCATATGCAGTAGGTCTATATCATCTCTTGTTTAAAATGATCCATCATAGTATTAAGTTGCTCTTGGTATTTGAGTTGTTGTTGGTCAAGAAACGCTTGTTGTCGCTCATCACATGTTGTTTGTTGCTGCTAAAGCGCATTCAGTTGGTCTTGTATCTGAGCCATGCGTGTTTTCTCAGCCATGAAGGTGAGTTGCTGGATGAAAGCACCAAATGTAAAGGCAAAAGGAGGAGAGGGATGAGGAGTTGGAAAAATAGGGAGAAAAGAATTTGTCAAATCATTCATACTCATTCAGTCGTGAATTGATCATTTTAAAGATTTACAAAATCCTAATTTTGAATTCAAATAACATAATGGAAATAACAACTTATCCTAATTTTGAATTCAAATAAGAGAATAGAAATTCAAATAACAAAATGGAAATAACAACTGATCCTAATTTTGAATTCAAATAATAAAATGGAAATTCAAATAACAGAATGGAAATAACAACTGATCCTAATTTTGAATTCACATAACATAATGGAAATTCAAATGCATCTGGTCCACTACATAGACTAATCGACCCCCCATACTCTTCGCTAAGAATTGAAATTGTAATGTAACATTTAACCTGTTTTACATGTTTGAAGCTAGGTAGGGCCGACGTTTGCACTCCTGTAGCAAGGCTGACAGGGAGGGCGGACAAGCGTGTCCGGGTTGACACTTGGAGAATGAATAAGCACCATTAATACAGTAGTGCTGACGTGGAGGGTGTCCACGTGTATGGTGACCTTTATGTGACAGCCATGTGTCATTTTACTATTTTGGACTGTACATAAGCCCCCTAGTCTTTGAGCCAATTTATGGGTAAAAAGGGTGAAAAAGCGTTGATGCCGAATGTCCAGTATTATAGTAGTATGATGAGTGTTATTATCCCCCGAGGCGAACGAGTGAGGCCGCATGTTGAGATTGATAGCTTTGTTGAAGTCGACCAAAACTTTAGACTTACGAACCAGGATGGTTTCGGCGTAGTTCGGATTTACTGACCTGCGACTTACCAAGGACAGACCCCGGACCAAGGGCGGACCTTGGATTTTGTAAAGTACCAAGGGCGGACCTCGAGTTTACGCCAAGAGAAGCTCTTGGGCTTTATAGAAGCGATAGCTCAGATTGTACTGATAGCTAAACCTGGACAGGGGGTTCGGGTTGTGAATGTCGAGCTGTCCAAGGCGGATTATCCTGTTTTTTGGTGAATAAGACTGATCTTGACAGGGAAGTGAAGCATCAAAGATAATGATAGGCCTGAACATAGCAGGCAAATGGAGCATCAAGGTTGATGGACTCTGCCAAAGTATGACCGTTTGATGTGATCTTTTGAAAGCATGCATTATGTCTTCAAAAATACTGGCAGTCATGTGCCGCCCACGCACCATTATCCGTGCACACGTGTCACTCGAGGAGTGGATACGTATTGGAGAACGTGAGGTAGTGGATGGATGTGGTCAATCGTGGCTCGACTTTCCCGCTAATAACCATCGATGTTCACTGTGCGATTTAAATAGCTGGGATTTTGTGTGATTTCCGCCATCACTTCCCGAGCGTTTCGTCTTTGCTTTCTCCGAATCTTCTTCTTCGCACCTCTTGCTTCCATTTTCTCTCAAGGTAACAGAAATGTCTGTCTCACCCGTTTCTGATTCTGCCGTAAGCATGAGTGGTAGTGATTTTGGTGACTCAGTAGAGCAACCCATTATGCGTGAAGTCATCTCTGTGGGTGACTCTTTGAAGGAAAACACCCATGGAGAATGAGGCTAAGTAGCCCTGGAGGTGTTAGAGCATCCAGGCGTGTTCGTCGCAGCCCCGGTGCTGGGTCACCAACGGCTATTCTAGTCATTCGTGGCTATGAGTGGGTAAGGGAGGACATGTTTAAGTACCGTTCCTCCATAACTTCCACTGCCTCTGTGAATTTTCTTCGCTCAACGTTGTAGATGACAGCTCCTTTGGACACCGATAAGGTCATCGTCGAGCCTTGCGGGGATGATTATTTTCCCTGCTTAAGGGCAGCGCAGGGCGATCTGCTCTTCTTTTTAATGTACCAATGCATCTTTGAGGTGTTGGGTCTCGTTCTTCCCTTCTCTCCCTTTCAATGTGCTCTACTGGAGCACTTGAATGTGGCCCTCTCCCAACTTCATCCTAATAGTTGGACATTGGTGCAGGCCTTTGAGATTTTGTGCTCTCATCTGCACATTCGTGTTATTGTTCCTCTTTTCTTCTTTTCTTTCAGACCAAGCTGTCCGGAAAGGTCGCTTGGGTCTCCTTGCACAGTGTCTCAAAAAATCTGTTCAAGGTGGACACCAATGTCTTCCGCCGTTTCAAGGACCGATTCTTCAAGGTTCGCGAAAGTGGTGTTGTGGCTGATGGGTTACCATTGATGCATAACAGTGATGATGAAGCTCGTTTTCCCTTCTACTGGCAGGCTGATCCTACTAGGTTCAGGTCCTTTGTGGAGATGTCTGATAAGGCAATCTTGGAGCTGTTGTTGGTCTAGTTGGACGTGCGCGCTATTTTATCGCTGCCTTCGGCCGATGACCCCTCTGCCACACTGGACGGTAATCTTCCTTGTAACTTCTTTGTTTTTCTGGTGTGAGAACTTTGACATTTTCGTGTTTTTGCATTTTTTCAGGTATCATGGGCAGCTTCCAATGGAGGCCATTGGTGCGCAATGTAGGTAGCGATATTATACGTCCCCCTGTCCCCCCTAGATGAAGAAAAAGGTCGACCCATTGTCTGGGTTGGCCCTATTGAGGTAGCCGATGCGGTCCCCAACCCTTTCCCTTTCGAGTTGGGAAAGCGGAAGAGGGATGAGCGTGTTGGGACATCTGGCTGCAAGAAGTCTCGGGCTGCCCATCATCCTCGTAGCCTGCATGAATTGAGGGAAGCCGCCGGACTTCTACCGACATCTCCCCCACCTCCTGTCCAGGATCTGCCTCCTGTCCGGGCTTCGACTCCTGTCTAGGCTTTGCCTCCTATGGTAGTTGCTACCACCGTTGCTGCTACTGTTGCTCTGACCTTGCCTACCTCTCATTCTACTTCTCCTGTCATTGTTTCTCCTTCTCCTTCTCCACCTCCTCCAGTCGCGATGATGCTGCCTGCTGCTCATCCTGTTACTCCTTTGGAGTTTTTGAGTGCTCCAAGAGAGGTTGACTCTTTGTGGAGTGTTGGTCACAGGCTTGACCGAGGGTTGCCGACTCCTTTTGACAGGAATTTGATTAGGTCAGCCGACGCTCATCGTTCGCTTGACGCTGTTGAGATCTTTCTTCAGAAGGGCCTGGCCATAACCAAAGAACATCGACAAGTGCATCAGAAGTCCATGAACAAGGCTGCCTCTTTAGAGCAAGAGTACAACAAGCTGAGGGCAGCTGTTCGTGGTGTTTGGCACTTGGAGCACAATAGGTTGAACGACGTCATGGTGGCTGTTGTTGAGGCGATCAGTTGTAACCGTCAGCTATCCACCAGGACTTGTGAAGCTTTGTCCAAGTTGTTGAGGACTAGGCTTGATGGTGATGAGTTGGTTGCTCGTGTCAGAGCAACTGCTGCCAAGGCTGATAAGGCTTTGGCCAAGAAGGAGGAGTTGGCGAAGAAGGTGGCTGAGTTGGAGACCAGGCTGAAGGATGTCGAGGATGGACTTGCTGCTGAGATAAAGTTTGCTGAGAAGGTGGCAAGTCTAGAAGAAAGGCTAAAGGAGGCTAACATCGAGCTTAATGTTGAAATGATGGTCAACAAGGAGCTTGGCGAAGAGCTGAAGGTGTATAAGCGGGAAGCAGTAAAGCAACAAGAGAAAGACTTCTCCAAGGCCATTAGCCAAGCTGGTCTCTTTGTGACAGACCTTGACCTGGGTTGGTTTGACCCTTTCAAAGATGTGAAGGATGACACCTTGGTCGATGAGGAGGAGCTTGGTTCTGCTGAAGAGACTACTAGTGATGTAGTTGATGTATAGGCTGCTTTATGCTTCCTTTGTCTTTTTGTTTCTTTTGTATGCTTGGCTGTTGGTGGCCATGCGAAGTTATTTTTTAATTTTAATCGAAACACTTATTATTTCTCCATCTTCAATCTTCTTCTGTTTACGTTGCGCATTGATTTTTTACTTGAATAATGTTTGTCATTGAACCAACTCAAGATTTCCCATTGCGGTAATATCTCATTATTTTTGAGTGATTTGACGTATCAACATTGCTTGCTGAGTTATCAAGTGATTGAAATACCAAGAATGTCTCTTGGGTTTTACATGTCATGAACAATCGTTGCGATGACGTGGTGCCGGGTTCCCTGGCTTGTCAAGGTTCTACATGAATAAAATACAAAGAGTACTTTTTGGGTTTGAATTATAGAGGGTGGACCTCAAGTAACTATTCCTGCAAAATAGATGATCCTATGGTGCTAAAATTTCATAGGAGTTAGTACCAAGAATGTTACTTGGGTTTTGTTCTTGAGAACATGTATTCCTGCAGGAAAAGATGTGACAATGATAACATATGTCGAGAGTAGACATAGTTGTACCTCATGTTTGTCAGAGCTGATACCGGTGGAATTGCCCATGCCGGGTTTTGTTGAGGTTTACCAAGATGTGATCCTGGGTTTGTGGTCCTAAGAGCTGGTCTTGGGTCCCATGCGTTATTGCATATGTACCAGTGGTGCATCCACCCTGGGTTTTTAGAGGTTGACCAAAGCTTTAAGATTTACAAACCTTGACGATTTACTGTGGTTTGGTTTTACATACCTATAAATGGCCAAGAATGAGTTCTTGGGGTGCCAAAACGGATCATGGGCTTAATAAGGTCAACCAAGTAGTCGGGATTACGAGCCTTGAACCTTGGGTCTTATAAGGGTCTACCAAAACTTTAGACTTATGAACCGTAGGTTCGGCGTGGTTTGGATTTAGGAACCGCTAGTCTTCAGATCAAGGATGAGCCTTGGGTTTTGTAAGGGTCTACCTAAGCTTTAGTCTTACGAACTGTGGGTTCATCATCATTTGGATTTACGAACCTCTAGTCTTCAGACCAAGGACGGGCCTTGGGTTTTGTAAGGGTATACCAAAACTTTAGTCTTACGAATCGTGGGTTCAGCGTTGTTTGGATTTATGAACCGCAAGTCTTCAGACCAAGGACGAGCCTTGGGTTTTGTAAGGGTCTACCAAAGCTTTAGTCTTACGAACCGTGGGTTCAGCATCGTTTGGATTTACGAACCGTAAGTCTTCAGACCAAGGACAGGCCTTGGGTTTTGTAAGGGTCTACCAAGGCTTTAGACTTATGAACTGTAGGTTTGGCGTGGTTTGGATTTACAAACCACTTAACCGACCAAGGGGCTACCTTGGATTTTGTTGGAGGTCCACCTAGGGGAGCCCTAGGATTTTGCGAGCCTTTAGCGAGTACCAGGGGCTGGCCCTGGGTTTTGTCAAGGTTCACCAAGTTAATGGATTTTAAGAACCTGTAATCGACCAAGGGGTTGTAACAACTTGAAATTTCAATAACTACAAATGTATGGTCAAAATGTTTCTTACACAACTATTTGATGTCAGTGTTAGGTTATGTGAGATTTGATTGGTCTATGATTAAATTAATTGGGTGAAATATTAATTAGAAATATTACAAAAATATTTGAAGAGAAATGACCATATTACCCTTCCTTTGAAATAGAAATTACAGAAATACCCTTGAGGTGAAAATGACGATAATGCCCTTGGATAATTTTGATTAGATATTTTAAAATAGAAGTTACAAAAATACCCTTGAAGCAAAAATTACACAAATACCCTTAGTTATTTTGTTGAGATATTTTATAGTGAAAATTACAATCATATCCCTAGGATGAGTGGCAAATTACCATAGTACCCTTGAGGCTAAAATTACGAAGACACCCTTTGATATTTTGTGAAAGCTTGATGAAATTACAAGTGCCCTTGGATGACAGATTACCAAAATACTTTGAATGACAGAAAGTCTCAGAATAGAATTTCTATGAATTTTATACGGTCATAACTTTGAAATTTTATTCAGGAGAATTCAAGCATCAGAAAAATATGGAAAAATGATAAATAGAATCTATGGAATTTTCTCTTAATTGTAGGATGAATAAACTTATTCAATAAGATGGTTTAGTAATTTTGATGGTTAGAAGCAGAACGGACTAATCAGAATTAAGATAAGAGCAGTCTTGTATGTAAGGTCTGTGTAGCACTCTGTATAGACTGCTTGTGAGCAATTTATATTGTAATTGAAGTCAGTTTCTGGAAAACTCTAGAGTTCTATTATTCAATATTATCCTTAGGTAGAAGAGTTCAAATCAAACTTTACTTCCTACTAGAAAATGCCATGTGTAAAGTAAAGATGAAACTAGATTCTTTTTCATTTAAAAGATGACATATGTATACAAAAGAAACCATACAATTTTCTCTTCTTTAAAAGGAAATGAAACATGATATAGAAGGAGGAAAGGAAGATAAAAATCTTCCCCTTGGCTAAAGCAAAGTCCACATGAAAAAGGGAATAAAAAGGGCCAAGAAGTCATGCTTTGGACAATATTTATGCAAGATAACATGAAAGGAAGCAAAACTTCAGTTCCTTCTTTGTAGGTCACGTGAAAATGGAGAAAGAAGGAGAAGCTTCATGACTTAGACAAGTGGAGGAATACTTGTAAAGAAGGCATCATGACTTAGACAAGTGGAGGGACACTTGTAAATGAGGCATAATGACTTAGAAGATTTTTTTTTGTATAAAGTAAAAGAGTAATTATGAACTTGGTTAGGCTGAAATGGAATGATATGAAACTAAGTTCTAATGGAACCAAATGGGAGTAACTAGCTAGAAAGGGTAAAAATGTCCTTGAATATTTTATTATTTTCCAAACTCTATATAAAGGGAGGAAGGCCTTAAGTGGAAGTCACATTCAAGACTCCATTCTTCCACCTATTCCATGTGAAACCTCTCTTTCATTTCACTTTCATCCTTTCATTTTCAAAGCATAAAGAGACCCCACTTCTTTGAAGAATCACGTGTAGAAGCTAGTACCATTAGAAAGAGATAGACAAGCTTCATAAGAGGTTATAAGGTATGTATAGGGAAGTTTTGTGATAAAGATAGTTTAAGTGTTACTTGTGTTTGAATAAGTGTTTGATGTTCTGTGAAGTATGACTGGTATATGAGTAATTGTTGGATTTAAGTTATAATTATATGATTGAGTGCCTGAATGAAGTTTTATACTTGCTGAAGTGTTCTATGAATCTCTGTACATGAATGATATGTTGAGTTTTTGTACATGAGTATCAAGCTGAGTTCTGTACTTGATTTATGTTGAATTTCTGAGTAAAGTATATGAGATAGTGATTGAAGACTGATGTTGAAAATAAATATGAGTTGATAAAATGAAAAGAGTTATGCATTAAGTGAATCAGTTTCATGTGTCTCATGTGCATAAGAGTTGCCTCAGAGAGGAGGTGTGTATAAGAGTTGCCTCAGAATGGAGGTGTGCCTCAGAGCGGAGGTGTGTTAGATAGTTACAAGAATTGAGTCCGTGCGTTTAGACAAGAGAAGTCTGAGCTGGGGGGTGACTCTTGTGGTGGGGAAATCACGCCACCCATGATGATCACATGAAGTGTGGGTGAGAATCCTGTTGCAACACCGGGAGACCCTGACTGGTCGGATCAGTTCTGGACCACAGGGACTTGTGCTACTCAGTTAATTCAAATAAAGCTTAACAGTTTAATAGTTTGTGTACAGTGAGTGTGAACGGAGTTTCATGTAGTTGCGGATTAACAGAAATGATGAAAATTTAGAAGAAACGGAAATAATAAACTTAATACCGAAGATTACGAAAGATTACGGATAATTACGGAAGATTACGAAAACTAATAAAACGTGTTTGATTAAGTTAAGGACGTAGGATTGGATTTCATCGTTCATACCCTTAGTATTCAATTAATATTACCATGCATAAATTATTTTCTATTATTATTGATGCACACATAAAATCACCCCAAATTGATGTCTCGCATTTGAGAATCCTAAGAATATTTATCAAATATCGATGTCTCGCATATGAAATAAATATTCCAGCGTTACGATTATATTCGCGTGTTTATTTGCAATCTAAACGTTATGCTCTATGTCTAGCAACGTAACGTAAAGAGTAAATTTATTCATTTCGAACTCTAAGATTACTTCTCAGTCTCACTTCGAGTTTAAGTTCGTGATATTAGTGATCAAGTAATATCAAGCGTTAAGTACGGAATAAATTTACCAATAATAAAT
>PYAF01003327.1:182205-193112 GCA_007407185.1 Glycine tomentella | reverse complement strand
GGCCCCATCACCGCTTCTTTCCGGCAGAGTTTCCACACTAAATCTCACTTCTCTCACTTTCCTAACCTACCTAATACTAATATTTAAAGGCCTAAACTAAAGAAAAAGCTTACAAGAAGCAAAGGAAAGAGAGAAATGGAAGTAATTTGGATTCCAAGGGATGCTTTGAGCTTTGGGGTGCATGGGTATTTATAGGGGGGTGTCTGGCCGACTTTGGTCGCCCAGGCGACCAATTTACTCATGTTTTGGTTGCCCAGGCGAGTTAAGGGCCCAAGTTGCACAAGTTGCTCGTCCAATTGGCCTTCAAGTGGCCCATTTGCAGTTTCTGCTCGCCCAGGCGAGCAAAATACACTATATTAGCTCGCCTGGGCGAGCTAAAGCCCATCCAGAAGCCTCTCTTTGTCTGATTTGCTTTCTGTACCCCCCGTTTTGCTGTTTTGAGTCATTTTTGGGCCTGATTTGCTTTCTGCACCTCCCAGATTTGCTATGATTATTCGGAAGCCTCGAAAATCCACGGAATCTATCAAAATACAAAACATGATTGGATTAATCCTCCGAAATATGACAAAATGACATACAAGCAATAGGAGCTATTTTAACTAGGTTTAGGATAAATTTATGATAAAAACTTATGAAATCAAAGGATAAGTGCCTTTATTTAAAACATGATTTTAATTGATTTAGGGCACTTATCAAGCAGATGAACAGCAAAGAGAGACCACTAGCTGTTTACAAGAGGATTTTGTTTGAAGATGATATGTTTGAAGATATATTCTTTTGTTACAGAGTGTTCTGAATTAGTTGTACTATGTAATAGAACCAGTGTCAGTTTGTACTCTTTTTATATGTTATTTCAAGTTTATAAATATTAATCAGTGTTGAAATTTTCTTGGAGTATCAGTTATTGGCAAAATTTTGTTATATTTAACTGGGTGCTCTTAAGTAAGTTGAAAAGAATTTTCATTAAAAATCAATAATAACAAGATCGTAAGTTGAGGTGTTACAGGGGTTGCCTTGGGTTTTGCAAGAGGTTCTTCTAGGGGAGCCCTAGGGTGTTATGAACCTTTGGAGAGTACCAGGACTTGTCCTCCCTGGATTTTAGTAAGGCTTGTCAAGGGCAGACCTTAACAAGTACCGGGACATGGTCCTGGGTTTTTGTGGAAGTCAGACCTGGGGAGTGACTAGGTGATAGTTCTTGCAATTGGTCAAAATCCTGCAATCTTGAAAGAAAAGAGGTATGTGTTTTATTAATATGGCCTTTTACATATCCTCTATTACTTCCGGGATGAGCCTCATTAAAACCTTTCAAGCCAGAACCCAGCGGAAAAAAACTTGAATAGGAAAAAGAGTACGTCATCCGGTTCTGATCAACTTAGCTAATGTAAAATTTCAAGTGGGTGGCATTCCAAGTTCTTGGAATGTTTTGCCATTGAGTTCCTGCAGTTTGTAGGCGTTGTTGTCTAGGTTGGTGATAACCCTGAACATGCCTTCCCAGTTTGGTTCAAGCTTGCCTGCACGGGAATTTTTTTTGGCTTACCTTGGACACGCCAGACTAGGTCGCCTGGTTGGAAATTTCGAGGTTGAACTTTCGAGTTATATCTTCTTGTCCTGCGGAGCTTGGCTGCTTCTTCATTAATTCTGGCTCTGTCTCGAAATTCTTCGCTAGCTTCTAATTCAACTCTCATGTTTTCCTCATTGCATTATTCCTGAAAAAGTATCCTTCTTGTTGAAGGTTCTCCTAGCTCAACAGGGATCATGGCGTCAATGCCATATGTCAGGTGAAAAGGAGTTTCCTTTGTAGTGCTTTGAGGTGTGCAATGGTATGCCCAGAGTATGCAGGGTAGTTCCTCCCTCCAAAGACCTTTGGACTAGTCAAGTCTAATGTGAAGGGCTCAGAAAATGACTCTGTTTGTTGCTTCCTCCTAACCGTTGGTCTGAGGGTGTTTAACAAAGGTGACCAGGTGTTTGATACCTAGTCATGTGAGGAAGTCTTCGTAAGTCTGTGCCTTGAACTGCATACCGTTGTCAGTAACGATAGCATAGGGTAGACCGTATCTGCATATGAGATTTTTTCAGGTGAAGGTTTCAACTTCACTGGCTATAATCTCTCGTAATGTCTTTGCTTCAATCCACTTGGTGAAGTAGTCGATTGCCACCAGTAAGAACTTGATCACCCCTGGAGCTCTAGGGAATGGTCCCGAGATGTCCATGCCCCGCATAGCAAAGTGCCAAGGAGAGGAGATGGTGTGAAGGTTGTCAGGGGGAATTCGTGGGATGTCCAAAAACTCTTGACACCTTTTGCATTTCCGTGTGAACTAAAAGGCGTTAGTCATGAGTGTTGGCCAGTAGTATCCTGCTCGTACTACCTTGGTAGCTAGGGATCATCCTCCAGAATGGAGTCCGCAGATCCCTTAATGGAGTTCTCTCATAATGTAGTCTGATTGTGAGCTGTTCAGGCACTTGAGTAGAGGTGCAGTCAGTCATCTTTTGAATAATTCGCCATCAATGATGACATAGTAGCTAGCTTTCTGCTTTAGATGTTGGGCCTCGTTTTCATTTGCTGGGAGTGTTCCAAAGTCTCTGTAGGGGGTCATCCAATCAGGCTCCTTTAATTCAACAGCCATTACCGCTTGGGTGTCAATGGTGGGTTTATAGAGTGTTTATTGGATGATTGTTTTGAGGTGCCCGGTCTTCTTGCTACTGACCAATTTGGATAGCAAGTCGGCCCTGGTGTTACTCTCTTGTGGTATGTGATACATCTCAAAACCCTCGAAGCTGTCAATAAGTGTTTTGGCTATATGGTAATACCGGAAGAGTATGGTTTCTTTGGTTTGGTACTTGTCTGCTATCTGTCCCTGGACGAGATGTGAGTCGGAGTAACATCTCAGATATTAAGCCCCAACCTGTTTTGCGATTTTGAGTCCTACTATGAGCGATTCGTACTTGGCTTAGTTGTTTGAGGCTTTGAAGTTAAGCTTAAGAGCTTGTTCCAGCGAGATGTTGTTGGGTCCTTCAAGTATGATGTCCGCTCCACTTCCTTGTATGTTGGATGCTCCATCCACGTAAAGAATCCACCAGTCTAGGGTGGATTTGTCTTTTCCGGCAAATTCTGCCAGGAAGTCTGCCATGAACTGTGCCTTCATGGGACCACGAGGTTCATATCGAATGTCAAACTTTGACAGTTCGATTGACCATGCCACCATCCTGCCTTCCAGTTCTGGTTTCCGCAGTACTTGTTTATTCCTGAGGTCTTCAGACAACCCAAATTTCGTACATTCCTAATTCATCATATCACAAGACTGATATTTTTAGGAAAATTCCAAATTAAAGAGGAGAACTACAATATAGAAAACAAACTCATGCTCATTTAAAATTTAATAAAGAATTAAGTAGGAAAACATTTTATAAAAAAATTTGGGCAGAGTCTCCTTTGTAATTAAGAATTTTCCCAAAAATACAATCATTACAACAACAACATCAGTCACAGTTTTATTCGTCAATAAACTAATTCATCGCATCCCATTAGTTAAAAACATAGGTTTTCTTGAAAGCAAGCATACAATAGGAATAGACATACATCAATAATAAATATATTGCATCTCATTAGTTTAAAACGTAGTATTTCTTGAAAAACCAGCACACAACAGGGACAAACAGATATCCTCATAGTTGGACTCCCTGACCTGCAACTATGGTGTCAAAACTAGAACGAGGAATAAACTCCCCTTACCTATCTTTGTCCCTTTGTTAGCTTTTTGTAGCGTTGTTTTGAGATCTCTCTAGTTCACGTGCTAATCTACAAGTTATAAAATTCTCATCTTTTAGTATGTTAAACTAGACTTCCTAAGCTTTCTAACAAGGTATCACATGCCTTATTTGGATTTCTAAAACTCTAGTTATAGCATTTTTAAAACTAGACTTCAGAGCTGCCAGGGAGTTCCAATTTCCGCATCGACATCTCCAAGTGTTCTCGTGACTACAGGCAGTACACAGTCTAGATTTATCTAGAAATATTATATGTTATATTTGACATCTAGATCTTTAATTCCATACATTATACACCTAATTTGAATAAGAAATGAGAGAGAAATAAATTTTTCAAAATGGATGGTAGAAGCTGTTTGGGTGAAGACAATTTCGGACAGCTTGGATTCAAATAATTTCTAGGCACAATTCATTATTCATTGTGGTATCATATTTTAGGACAAAATAAAGGACATCCTAAGCTTTAAAATGATTTGTCAAACACCTCGTTTGGTTAAGTACAGAGGAAGATATGAAATTCTAAAAATAATCCAAAATTTAGCTTAAAACCATACGAATTTCAACACCAATACTCACCTTAATATTTGGCTGGAATGATTCAAGAGCTTGAGGGGATAAGTTTCCATCTTCTAATAGAAGATTTTGAATGAAGAAATGACATGTAAACTTGGTGAAGGCTACGGTTTGAGTGAGAAGAAGAGAAGAGCAAATAAAAGCAAAGAGAGAAAAAGAAAAGAAAGTGAAAGTGAGGCTTAAAGTGAAGCCTTGCTTGTGCAGATTTTTCATCTCAAAGGGGGTATTTATAGTAGAAGAATCAGTTAGGATATAAATGACTTAGTTAGGATGTAATCTAGTTAGTGATAAGTGCCCTATTTTAGTAAAATCAGGGTTACAATGATAACACTTATCTTTTTGATCTTAGTAAATTTATTTATAAACTTGCCCTAAACCTAGTTGATTTGTATTTAGTACTTGTATGAATTTTTTTTTCACATTTTGGAAGATTAGTCCAATCATATTTTGTATTTTGATAGGTTCTGATGATATCCGAAGCATCAAAGCAAGCAAAGCAAGCGGAATGGGCATAAAAATCAAATTTGGGAGGTGTCAGAAGTAAAATGGCCCAGAACTTGCCAGGCCCATGACCTTTCTTCACCATTAAGGCTTTAACTCTCCCAGGCGAGTGAAACCAACACAAAATGCTCGCCCAGGCGAGTCCAAGTTCCAAGAAAAGGTGGCTAGCTCGCCCAGCAAGCAAACACAGGCAAAAACACTCGCCTGGGCGAGTGGACACAAGCAGGAGGGCCAAATCTATAAATAGCCACGAAAATTTAAGGAGAAAGCATGCCTTGAAGGTCTTGTACGAATTTCTTACGTTAGGAACGTAAATTAGCTTAGGATAGCATAAGAGAGAGTGAGAGAAGTGAGGATTAGTGTGGAGACTCTGCCGAAAAGAAGCGGTGATGGTTCGCTTCATAAATTCTTCCCTTAAGGAGGTGCTCTCCACAATGATTGGCTAGCTTCTCTTAAGGATTGGATGTAATCTTCTTACCCCTATGTATCTCTTTTAATATTTATTTATGCATGAATATTTTCTATTCCTTATTGATAATTTCATTCTGTTCATAATGCTTGATTCTACTTAATCACTAGTTTCATGAAATTAGATTCTAAGCTTGACTGGAATGTGCTCTTAGGATCTGAACTGAATGATTATGATTATAATGCTGGGATATTTACTTCATATGCGAGGGATCAATATTCGGTAGATATCCTTAGGATTCTCGAATGCGAGGAATCGATTCGGGGTGAAATAATGTGTGCATCAATAAGGATAAAAAATGATTTATACATGGTAAAGTTAATTGATACTAAGCATATGAATGATGAAACCCAATCCCACTTTCTCATAAATATATTTCATTTTACTAGTTTCATAATTTTCTGTTACTTTCGTAATCACATGAAATTTCACTCATCCTTATTGTACATAACTATTGAACTGTTAATTTTTATTTGAATTAAATGAGTAGCTCAAGTCCCTGTGGAGACGAACTTTTACAAATTTTGTAACTTACAACGACAAATTGTTACGCTTGCCAATAGTTCTTAACAGTTAGTCCTTTGTTTGGTTCTAATGCAACCAAATAATCATTGCTTAAAGATATTACCTTAGATTTTTTTCTTTATTCATTAATGCACCTTATCACTTAATAAAGTGAAGATTATCCTCATTTATGGCTGTCCCCACGTGGAATGCTTGCTGGACATGCTAGATTTTTCTTTGTTTTATACATGGCTACACAATTGAATTAAGTATACCAATTCTACATGCACATACACATGATTTTGCACTTCCATTTCAATTATTTTGTTCCAATTCTCATGTATAAGCATGCTTTGGTTTATGTTTTTGTTTCTTTTAATTTAAACCAAGTGTACTCCATGTAGTTTTCAATTAAGGTGATAGCTACTAATGTGTCATTCATCTAAAGTCTTAAGCCTTTACCCTAAATCCTACACAGTCAGAATTGCCTTTACCCCAAATCTTACACATGAACTCTCCTTTCATCCTGCAGACATATAACTATCTGCTGATTGAAAATAAAGGGAATACTCACAATAACCAAGAGGGGGTGAATTGGTTAAACCTTGGTATTTTAAAATTAATTCAAATCAGAGTTACAGGATCTTTATCACTTTCAAAACCAATAAATCTTTTTACTCAATCAAATAGCTCAGCCCCTTGGAATCAAATTGCCTAAAACAGAACTTGTTGAACAATTGATATGAAACAAAGAATCAATGAAAAAACAAAGTATTAGAGATATAGAAACAACACACAAGCAAATTTATACTGGTTCACTTCACAACTGAAGCTACATCCAGTTTCTTCTAATCAACACTAGATTAGACCACAATTATAAATCTTGTTCTTACAAGCTTATTACAAGACTTCCCCTTTATCAACCCTAGATAAAGAATAGAAAACTAAAACCCTATTAGAATTTTAAGGAGCAAGAACCAGAGAACACTACTCTATTCTTTAATCTAGAGAACCCTTCTCTAGAACCAAGCAAGAAGAACCCACTTATAATAGCAACTACAACAGAAATTCAGAATACGAATTTACACTCAAAGATTAAGGAGAAATACAACCTGATGATCCAGTGAATGTAATGCACATGAGTTACCAAATTCAGGTTAAATAGCAAAATGAATCAGCACATGTTTTCCTTATCTTTGAAAAGTTTCTTGCTCAAGATTCACTCAATAACCCATGAATGATTTAAAAGTAGCAAGAAGTAATTGAACTCAGAAAATCACTTTGAGAGAGAATAGAAAGCTTGTGTATACTCAGAATTTCAAATAGACAAAGTTATTTTCGAGCCAAGCCTTCAATTCTATTTATAACATAAATTTATAACTAACTGTAATAGATTACACGTGTCAAATAATCGATTAATACGCATATGTAATCGATTAAAATACTTCTGTGATCGATTAATCTGTTCATGAAGTTTTCTGGGTTTAAGCACTGAGCAAAATAATCGATTATCCCAATCTGTAATTGATTAAGCCAGGAAGTACATTTTTCACAAAATGAACTGTGTAATCGATTACAAGGTTTGGTAATCGATGAAGCTAGCAAACCTCAAAAACTTGTTTCAATTATATAATCGATTATGAATGATGGTAATCGATTAAACCAGGAAGCCTTAAAAAATGAATTTAACTATGTAATCGATTAAGAATGTTGGTAATCGATTAAAACACTAACATAGTAGTTCCAGTTTCAATCAAAGGCCAAATAATCGATTAAACTGATAGGTAATCAATTAAAATGTTTATAAAGATTTTCCAAATTTCACGAAGAACAAAATAATCGACTATACCTATAAGGTAATCGATTAAACCAGTGAAAATTGCATTTTTCCAAAAACCTTTCAATTATATTAAAATCTTATCCAACTTAGAAAAGCTTTGTTATCTTTTATGAAAAACCTTTCAATGGATGAATGAATGATTGCTATGCATGTATGGATCAATAGATTGCCTTTCTCTTACACTAGAATTATATCATTAACTTCAAGGTACTCCAAGCATGTTGAAAGCTCAAAATAAGTCTTGAATCAAATCTTCATGTTGCTCCCCCTGTATCCAACAATCTCCCCCTTTTTGACTTTGAACATGCTAAATTCTTGATTGATTATATGTTAGACTTGAAGTTTAGTTGAGGGAACCAAAGTTAGGAAGACTTGAGCTTTGCAAACCTGAAAACAATTCAATCTCTTTGCCAAGAACAAGTGTTAAAGCATCTGTTGATTAATCCAGCAATCATCTACATTTTTCTCTTACTTAATGGGTTAATTTTCAACATTTAGCTCCCCCTTAATTTGACAATCCATTCGAAATGAGATTTGTGCAAAAAAAATGAGTGGTAAAACAGGGTATAACAGAGTATGATACAGAGCATGAATCAATCATCATTTTTATCCCCCTATTTGGCTTTTTAAAGGCAAAAATTAAACTAGCACAGTGGATATAAGCACAGGAAATGTCATTCATTGATAGGGAAGCCGAAATACAATAAAAACATAAGAAAACATAACAAACAGAAACAAAAAAAAAATACAAATTTTTTAAAGGTCTCAGACCATTCATTGATAGGGAAGCTGAAATACAATAAAAACATAAGAAAACATAACAAACAGAAACAAAAAAAAAATACAATTTTTTTTTAAAAGGTCTCAGACCCCTCAAACATAACAGTAGCTTCAATGTTATCTAGCCTAGCCTTAATATCATCTAAGGCAGAACTTGTTTCAGCCCTAAAATCATGATGCATAGTGATAAGACCATCCATTTTCTGAAGCATAAGAGATTTGAACTGGGTGTAGAGGGGTTCAGCAGGGTCCCATTCTTCATCTTCTTCATCAGCTGCAGCATCTTCTTCAACAATAGCAGGAGGTTCAGGCATGGCTTGTTGACCAGCCATCTGCCACCCTTGTGGTGTCTTCACCATTCTTAGCTTGTTGAGATGCTTGTCTTTGATGAGGCTGTTGCTTGAGTTGGTGTGATCAACTACTTCATTTGAGACATCTATTTGAAATTAGTCTATGAATCTAGACACAAGTACAACATAAAGGAATGGGTAGTTTACAAGCCTTTTAGAATTAAGCATAATTTCTTCAAAAATAAGAATCCAATTTATTTGGATTGAATTCTTAAGACCATACACTAGTTGTAGGTCTTCATCAGTTGCCTGGGCATGGTTTGTTGCTCTAGGTGAGAGGATATGTTATTATGTAGTGCAGAAGCCTATCCTCATGGGTCATAGGTCTAGTGCCTAGCCTATTTTTCAGTCTCATATGGGGATCACTATGCATCTCCCTATATGTGTCTATTCTGTTATAGCCCTCAGGATTCTCATCAAATTTTCTTTCTCCATTAAAGGAGATACCAGCAACTGCCTCCCATACTTCATGGGTTATTTCCATGGGTACTCCATTTATTTGGGACCTCAGTATCCCATCCATGGATCCCTTGGCGCATGTGTAAAACACCTTGACCAATTCAGGGTAAAAGGTACCTTTTAACTCTACAAACTTCTTTAAACCTTGGGTTTTTAAGAAAGCAGGAAACTGAAAGCCTTCCCTAATAAACCAATCTAGCTCTAAATATTTGGGAGAACAAACTGGTTTAGTGGCATTAAACTGAAGGTAGGTTAATCTATCCTTTTCAGTGGTGAACCAAAGGTCTAACCTATTGGTAGGAGGGGGGTTGGAACTCTCACCAGCCTTTCTCTTGGATGTTTTGACTCTTTTAGAGGTAGACATACTTAGGACAGTATAACTCTACTAAGACAGAAGAAAAACACACAAGTGTTTGAGAGATAAGAATGAGAAGGTGTGATTTCTTCTAACATCAAAGGTTGTATTTATAGAGTAGTTTGGGCTCCAAAATTTTGAATTTTGAATTAAAAGAGCAGTTAGTACAAATTAAACCACTGTAGGGAGTTTAAATTTGAATTAGGTGGGAGTTTGATAGTTACAATTTTCAAAAAAAAATCTGTCAGATTTTGCAGTAACTCCTCTAATAATCGATTATTTCGTTGTGTAATCGATTATTTTGTAGTCAAAATCACATTATGTGTAACGTCTCATTTTACTATCTTGTATTTTATTGATTTTGAATGAAAATTTCTTCTCCACTTGCTTTAAAATTATCTTAGTTATAAATTTCACGGAAAATTCTTTTCTTCTTGCTTAAAATAATTCATGCGAAAGGTATTAACCATCAATCTTGTAAACATGTTCGTTCGAAGTCCAAAATAATAATAAAATACAGTCCAAAATACAATCCAACATAGTATACAGACTGGTCTAAAGTCTGGTACAATTACACATGATCAGGACAAATACAGAAGATAATCCATCAAAATATTTTCATCATATCTTTTTTTCAACCATCAGCTGCTATGCTTTACTGTTCCCCTGCTCGCCCAAATAAATTGAGGTCATCGTAGGTGTCAACCACAGACACAAAATATAGGGTAAGTTTATGATAAACATAGTTTAGGTTACACAGTATATACAGCATACAGATAATCATACAACATACTCATCGTGTGATGCATGCTCATCTTCTTTATATGATGCATGAATCTCTCTCAAATTCTCATCAATTGGTACCATAGTCAAGATAGCTCAACTCTCTCTCTTTGAATTGGATCGAACAGTCAGGGTAGGCCAGTGTTGCAAAAGGACTCACACCCACACTACATGTGATCATCATGGGTAGGTGATCTCCCCATTGTTACTACCCCCTAGTTTAGACACCTTTTGTCCAAACGCTCGTCTCAATTCTAGCTATCTGACATACCCCTTCTTGAGGTAACGCGACTTAACCCCCGCAGGGCAACACGGCTTAACTCCCGCAAGGCATATGCATATGAAACATGCATGAATGATTCTCTTTTTATCTCATATTTACTCTTCAATATTACTCTTCACTTTATATCTCATATGCTTAAATTTTCAACATGGAACTAACACAAAGTTCAACAACATGTAAAACTTCTTCCACTGATCACATAAAACTTTATAAAAGCACTCAAGCATACAACCATAGTTCAACTC
>PYAF01003327.1:142699-158995 GCA_007407185.1 Glycine tomentella | reverse complement strand
TCTTCTACTCAACACTAGAGTAGAGTTCCACTATAACAAATATTATCCTTACAAGCAATTACAAGCTTCTCTTTATCAACCCTAGATAAAGTTCAGAAGTCTAAAAACCTATTAGACCCTTAGAAGCAACACCCACACTGAGAACACTACTCAGCTGTCTTTAGAGAAACACTATCTCTAATCTTGCAAGAAAAAAACCAATTACAACGGAACTTCACATACAAAGATTCAATCAGAATTTTACACCATCAAAAGAGTAAGAAAAGAATTCACCTGATGATCCAAGAATGATATGCATAATGATGAAAATACCAGGTTAAATGCAGAAACAATATGCAGAACAAGCCTTTCCTTAAACTTTGAAATGAATTGACTTGCTTCACTAAATCCTAATGACCTATTCTTGTTTTAATGGAAGCAAGACCTTTAGAACCCAGAAGAAAGCCTTTGTGAATGTTTGGTAAGCTCTCAGAATTCTCAGTGCTCGAAAATTCAATTTCTATCTCGTTCTCTTAATCAGACAAGGCAAGGGTTCTATTTATACTAAAAATAGTAACAGAAATAATCGATTAAATAAGCTCCTGTAATCGATTGTTTATCATTTGTAATCGATTACACATGCTTCTGTAATCTATTAAAGGTGTTCATAGTAGGTTCTGAGTTACAACAATGAGTCATTTAATCGATTATCCTGATGTGTAATCGATTAAGACAGACTTTGCAAAAATCATGTTTGTGAATTGTAATCGATTACAATACATGGTAATCGATTAAGGCAGACTATGTGCAAAACATGAAATAAACTAAATAATCGATTACAATAAATGTTAATCGATTAAGACAGACTGATCTCTTTTTCTAAATAGGCAAGTAATCAATTACAGATAAGTGGTAATCGATTAAACCAGTCACTCTATCAGATTTATGTGTATACTAGAATGAAATAATCGATTAATACGATGATGTAATCGATTAAATTGTTCTTGATAAATTCCAGAAAGCTTAAAGAACAATATAATCGATTCTTTAAGTAAAGTAATCGATTAAATCAGCTTATGGCCATTTTTCCAAAACACTTAACTTCTTTTTAAGTTCCAAAATAATTACTTAAAACCTTTTATGATGTAATGCACAAATGAATATAAATGGTATGCATGCAAGATCTTGGATCAATAGAAAGTTTTCTTTCCTTTTACATTTAATCACAATCTTCATCTTCAAGCCTTCAAGCATGTTGAAAGTCAAAACATTTCCAAGTCTTTACATTGCTTCAATCTTCAAAAGCTCCCCCTCAAATCAACATCAAATTCATGTGCTTTGGCCCAAACGCATAGCTCTATATACCAAATTGAAGATAATTTAGTATACATTCCAAAAACAAGGCTAACGTTAGCATTCAGGGTCAAATACCCACTCAACTTTAAAAAGAGGCTATAATGGTGTTTTGAGAGTCTACATCAAAAGATATCATTTTGAAATTCTGATTACACCAATGTGATCAGGGTTCAACAAGGACCACAAAAATGATATTAGTTTCATAAAATGGAGACTTTTACAACATCTGATTTTCAAAGGAAGTATAGAAATAGCCAATAGCGGTACCCGAATCACAAGAGATATCAAGAGAGGCTTAAACTAGGTAGAAGAAGACAAAATAAACTAAGATTACCTCAAAGAAACCAAGAAAGAAGGATTGAGAGCTATGTTCTCTACCGAAACTTCAAGAAGAGTTTCAAAGATTCTGCTCCGATTAAAGGGTTCCTCTCCGTGCGATAGTCTCGTGGCAAGCAACGGCGGCCCGTGGTGGTCACCAGTGGTCTTGGGTGGTGGAGGGTGATGGTGGGAGGTTGGGGAAGCTTTGGGAGAATGAAAATCCTCTATTTTTGTGACTTGGAAGCTTAAATACGTATTCAACACCGCCTCCACTCGCCCAGGCGAGCAAAAATGCTTGTAAAATCCGCCTGGGCGAGCTGACCCAATTCTAGAATTTTCGGCTTCAGTGAAAAATTAATTTCTCACGTTGCATACATTATTTTGACAATCCCAACAGTCAAAAGTTACATGTATTGGTTAGGAACCTATCTTTAAAATTTTAATGCAATCCAACGGTTAACCTATCCATAATGGTGATTTTACTAAAATAGGTTTTCGGGTCAAACTCGAAATCAATCAATTACAACGCAACTCGGACAAACTTCACATACTTGACATTTACACCAAGCAATGACACATGGATAATTCACATAACATTTCAACTAATCCTAATTAATAAAAAATTCAAATAATACAAGGAATACATTACACATATATTTTAAGTTATCGAAATTTCAGGGTGTTACAGGGTCCTCATTCACCTTACAACCATTGGTGTCATGGATGAGACTGGTGAAGTGTTCAATGCAGCTATGACTGATGGAGTTTAATCCCTCATTCTGGATGTTGCGTCCAAGTAGTCAACAACTTCAAATGAAGCCACCTCTCGAGATAAGGGTGACCATGATATTGTAATTGTATGCTCAACAAGTTCTGGTCCTACCCATCTCATTTATGCACAACCCATCACCGTCACTCGTAATGAGGTTCAAGATATGATAGGACACGCAATAGAGTCCTTTGCAAAATTTTAACTACAAGAGAATACGCAGTTTTCCAACCTTGGTGTTGTCCTTTTACAAAACACCCAATAAGCTTAGCTATCAATGCTTGGAGTAGTTGATGCACCTGCACCTTCACCTTCACTTATTTCTCAACCACTCTCTATACTGCCTCCCTTGAACCTCCATCACAACTTTTGGCTCTAATACCACCACCACCTTCCCAACCTCCACTGCCACCGCCCTCTCAAGACGTCAGTTTTTCTATCTTCGATGAAGATGATGTTCTTCAATTTTTCTATCTTCGAACCCGCTTTTTGCTTATGACAAAAGGGGGAGAAACAGGAATTTTGATTGTAATGAAAAGCATTTTTTATATAAAAGCAGTCTTAAAGTATTCAAATATATATATATATATATATATATATATATCTATATTCTCTTTTATCTGTTACACTTCGCTACTATTTTTTATATATATACATGTCATTTTCTTGCTACTTTTGAACTCAGGAGGTGTAACACCCTGAAATTTCGACAACTGAAATTATATGTTTGATGTTATTTGATTATTTGATTATTTTATATTAGTTGAAGTGTTGTGTAAATTATTCTTGTGCAACTGCGTGGTGTGGATGTTAGGTTATGTGAAGTTTGTTTGATCTATGTTTGAAATGTGTGATTGATAGTTTGACCCAAAACCTGTTTCGATAAAACCATAATCTCGGATTCGTTAACTGTTGGATTGCTTTCAAATTTTGACAGTAGGTTTACAACCCATCTCTTCCCTAAGCGAGATCTGCAGCTTCAAGTTCCAAGGATATACGATTAGCTACCCAGGCGAGCAAACACAGGCAACAATACTCGTCTGGGCGAGTGGACACAAGTAGGAGGGCCAAATCTATAAATAACCACGAAAATTGAAGGAGAAAGCTTGCCTTAAAGGCCTTGTATGAAATTATTAGCTTAGGAACGTAAATTAGCTTAGGATAGCATACGAGAGAGTGAGAGAAGTGAGGATTAGTGAGGAGACTCTGCTGAAAAGAAGCCGTGATGGTTCCCTTCATCAATTCTTCCATTGAGGAGGTGCTTTCCACAATGATTGGCTAGCTTCTCTTAAGGATTGGATGTAATCTTCTTACCCCTGTGTATCTATTTTAATATTTATTTATGCATGAATCTTTGTATTCCTTATTGGTAATTTCATTCTGTTCTTAATGCTTGATTCTACTTGATCACTAGTTTCATGAAATTAGATTCTAAGCTTGACTGGAAAATGCCCTTAGGATCTGAAATGAATTTTTTTACTCATTACGTTACGTTTCTTGGAATAGGGCATAACGTTTTGATTGCAAATAGCACGTGATTATGATTATAATGCTGGGGTATTTACTTCATATGCGAGGGATCGATATTCGGTAGATATCCTTAGAATTCTCGAATGCGAGGGATCTATTCGGGGTGAAATAATGTGTGTATCAATAAGGATAAAAAATGATTTATACATGGTAAAGTTAATTGAATACTGAGGGTATGAATGATGAAATCCAATCCCACTTTCTCATAAATATATTTCATTTTACTAGTTTCGTAATTTTTCGTTACTTATGTAATCACATGAAATTCTGCTCATCCTTATTGTACATAACTATTGAACTGTTAAGTTGTACTTGGATAAACTGAGTAGCTCAAGTCCCTATGGAGACAAAATTTTATAAATTTTGTAACTTACAACAACAAATTGGTAAGCTTGCCAAGAGTCATTAACAAAGCTCAAGGAAAAAAAGGGGAAGGATTTCTTTGCATGCAAGCTTGGAGTCCTCATCCACACAAATTCTAGCCACCATTCTCATTTTCATCTCTTTGTTCTACTTCTCTTGAGCTTTGAAATTGGTTTAGGGGAGACTCTTCCTTGTGGACTTGAGTAGAATGGATTAAGAGAGTCAACCATGTGAATCCATGTTGTTTCCATTTGTTATTTTTAATTTGTTTGTATGTTAAAATTGGTGGCTTGAAACCTTGTTTGGATAAATTTTGTTTTGTGTGTTATGGTTGTGCATGCATTGCATAAACTATTTTCTTTATCTTTTTTACTTCTAAATTTGTTGGGAGAGTTCCAAATACAAAGGAGACTTTGCCCAAATTTTATCAAAATTTAAAGACAAGTTTTCCTTTAAAATAAGAAGTAGAACAAAGTAGGCAATGGTTGTTTCCAAATTTTTAGGTGAAGGTGAAAAGTCTAGTGGGTAACTAGTAGGTTGTATTCCAGTGGTAGAATGGTCCCTTAGGTGGCTGGTTGTGTTAGTAGAAAATCGCATCTTAAAGCACGAGGACTAGACGTAACCTAAGGTTAGGGTGAACCAGTATAAAAATCCTCTAAGCACCTTCTTCTCCTTTTTTCTTCTTTTGTTGTTTTCTACATCTACATCTCATAACTTGTTTTCATTATGAGCTCAACACTTAAAATTTCTTAATTAACTTCAGAACAACCAGTTTTTACAAAAAAAAAAATTGAAGTTTGTGAAAACACAACTCAACCCCCTCCCCCCTCCTTCTTGTGTTATTTTTGTCACTTTATACTTTTGACCAGAACAAGTTGTCAGAGGTTGAGTAGCATGGAAGGGAACTATGTTTTTGGAAGATTTATACAAAAGAGGAAAAGAGGGAGGGTGTATACTTTTCTCGATAAAGAAAAAGGGTGAAGTGTGTTTTACATGGTAGTTTAGAATATAAAAAATGAGAAGAGGGTATCTTTTCTTTTTTACGGAAGAGAATTATCAATTATATGAGATGATGAAAGAGTTGATGAAAGGGATGTGAATAATGTGTTTAGTGAGGTAAATGAGAAAGAAAGTGTATTAGTGTAAAAGGGAGTGAAAATAACAATTGCCTTAATTAATTAAGTAGAAAGTAATTAAGTAGAAAGTGTGAGATGATGAGCCTCAATAATTTTAAGAGTAATTTTAGAAAAATAATACAAATGTTTAACAAATTTAATGTTACTAACTAAATTGACAAACTTTTTTAAAGTATATGAATTAGTTAAAAGAGTCTTATATTTAGAGTCCTAAATGCAAATGAGAATAATGTAGACAAACGTGCCTACACAGTCCAGAAGCACAAACTAGAAATTGTGAAGTATTGACGCCCTGTTATGACAAGTTCTTCTGAGAAATGGATTAGGTTAAAAAAGAAGAGATCATGTCAATAACAACACGGTCTACATCAACAAGGCAACCAAGAAAAAGGAAAAAGAAAAGGACTTCAAACATATGCACCAGTAACAAATAGGAAAATACTAACTTGTAGAAGACTTATTTTTCTAAGAGTAGCAAAACTAATGACTATGTTGGAGAGATGATAAATGTAACGACCCGCCTCATCGCTACTGTATCATCAACTATTACCGCACAAAATATAACTTTTAATGAAATATGAGCATCGTCAATGTATGACCCAGCTAGGAACACATCCTTCCTCGCAAGGGTAACCAACCGGTCACTGCATCCCACGTGTACATACACAACATATAGCCATGGGTACCATCAATGTATGACTTGGCTAGGAACACATCCTTCCTCACAAGGGTAACCAGTTATACACCCCCCCATGGGTATCCATGTATGTCCACATCACACAATGACAACCATGGCACCATTAATGCATAACCTGGCTAGGAACACATCCTTCCTTGCAAGGGTAAACAGTCATGCACCCCCATAGGTGTAAATATATATATCTATATCACATAATGACATTATTAGCATCAACATATAATCTCTTAGCAATGTCATTATCAATATCCACATCACATCATCTAATTTCATCAGCATACATATCAAAGTCATCTCATTTGAACATTATCAATGACATCAATATCACCTCATTCATCCACAATCCATATTACCACGAGATTGGTATTTTAGGTAAATTCTAAATTAAAAAGAGGACTACAGTATAGAAAACACACTCTTATGTCCATTTAAAAATTTAATAAAGAACTAAATAGGAAAACATATTATAAAATTTTGGGCAGAGTCTTCTCTATAATTAAGACTTTTCCCAAAAATCCAATCATTACAACAACAATATCATTCACAATTTTATCCATCAACAAACCAATTCATCGCATCCCATTAGTTAAATACACAGTTTTTCTTGAAAATGAGCACACACAGGAACAAACACACATCAATCATGAATATGTAGTTTTTCTTGAAAATCAGCACACAACAGGGACAACCAAATATCTCCATAGTTGGACTCCCTGGCCCCAACTATAGTATCAAAACTATAACCAAATAATAAACTTCCCTTACCTAACTAGGAGTTCTCCTGATAATACCTCACAGTGTTGTTTTGGAGATCCTTCAATACGCGTGTTTTCGTCCAAACGCAAAGCTCTATATACCAAATCGAAGACAATTTAATATAGATTTTCAAGGTAAGATCAATATTAACATTTGGGGTCAAATAACCACTCGAATTCAAAAAGGGGCTAAAAGGGTGTTTTGAGAGTTTACATCAAAAGACATCATTTTGAAATTTCGATCACACCAATATGACTGGGGTTCAACAAGGATCACAGAAATGACATCAATTTCATAAAAGGAGACTTTTTAAACATCTCATTTTCAAAGAGTTTTTCAAAGGAAGTGTAAAACTCCCAAAAACGGTACCCTAAACACATGAGACACTAATAGAAGCTTAAACTAGCTAGGAGAAGATAAAAGAAACTAAGATTACCTCAAGAAAACCAAGAAAGAAGGATTAGGAGCTCCTTTTTCTACTGAAACTTCAAGAGGAGTTTTGAAGATTCCGCTCCGATTAAAGGGTTCCTCTCCGTGCAATGGTCTCGTGGCAAGAAACGGCGGTCCGTGGTGGTCACTGGTGGTCTTGGGTGGTGGAGGATGGTGGTGGGAGGTTGAGGGATGGTAGGAGGAAGAAGAAACCTCCCTTTTTCATGATTTATGAAGCTGGTACGTATTTATCACCGCCTTCACTCGCCCAGGCGAGTAAAAGTGCTTGTAAAATTCGCCTGGACGAGCTGACCAAATTCTAGAATTTCTGCTTTAGTGAAAAAATTAATTTCTCACGTTTCAGACTTTATTTTGACAATCCCAAAGGTCAAAAGTTCCATATGTGGGTTAGGAACCTACATTTACAATTTGAAGGCGATCCAACAGTTAATATATCCACAATAGTGATTTTACTAAAATAGGTTCTGGGTTAAACTCGAAATAACTCCATTTCAGTGCAGCTGAAACAAATCTCCCATAACTTGACATTTATACCAAGCAATTGCGCATGGATAATTCACATAACATTTTAATTAATCTAAACTAATCAAATAGTCAGATAACACAAGAAATGCATCAAACATCTAGTTTTAGTTATCGAATTTTCAGGGCGCTACAATAGAGTACTATCTAAGGATCATGATGATGGAGGTCCATTCCAAGTCAAAGGTCTAGAAGGAGAGCTTGAAGCACTTCTTTTGGTGAGCTTTGAAGGACCATGACAAGAGCTAGAACCCAAGCCTTTCAAGACTACATCAAAAGTCTTGTCTGTTGTAATAAGTAAGTGTTGTCCGTTTTAATCGATTACAACGTTTCTGTAATCGATTACACAAGCAAGTGTTGTCTGTTTGAATCAATTACAACGTTTCTGTAATCGATTACACAAGAAAGTCCTGTCTATTTTAATCGATTACAACGTTTCTGTAATCGATTACACAAAGCTGGAATGATCTGTTTTAATCTATTACGGGTCATATTAAACGATTACTTTCGGTTAAAATCATAGTTCTTCTATATATATTTGTTATTTTTGTAATGGGCTTTGATATTTCCGTAAATAGGCCTAAACTTATGTTTTTAGGTGTTTATTAGACGCTTGGCCATATATATACCTAGACTTTGCAATTTTTGGTTAACTTTGATTAATAAAAATTAAGCTTTTGCTTGAATTGAAAGCTTAGCCTCTTGTTGGTTCTTGACTAAAACCAAATGGATTCTTATCAAGGAAGCTTTCCTTTGTGGCGAATCCTCCTATGACTTATCGTTCCGTTTATGGATCATGGCATCATTCCTAATCATTCCTTAATCTTCTCCATTTTCTATTTGGGTTTTCAACCAAAATTCATGGAGTCTTGAAGTCTGCAATCTGGAAACGATTGTAACGATCCGCCTCGTCGCTACGATATCACTAACTCGTAATCGTGCAAATCTCAATTTTAATAAAAACTTCATTAATCTGATTATGAAAATGGTAGTAAGTTTTTTGCAATAATACAATCATCATACACACGATACAACTTTCAATTGAATACATATGTATACATATACTATATCAGTACTCATCATTCACCTATTTAGAACTTAATTTAGTTTTACATGTAATTACCATTCAAAATATACATGTCTACAAAAAGGATTAAGGGACTAACTATGAAAGAGTTAATTATCAAAACGCAACTCTTTCCAAAAAGAGTTCCAACGTCATCACGTCGGCTTGGCGGCTCCAACAAAAAGAAGATCTCTCACCAAGGTCACCTACTGCTGCTCATCTGCTCCCACTAACGAAAGTTTACGATCATCACAGGTACCAACCACACGGTACAACAAATGCAAGGGTAAGTTTATTATATAAAAAAACCAACAAACATCAGATAGTAGCAATTGGGAAGAAAACAACATTAACAATCACTATCATTACCAAAAGTCCATCAGTGCAATACACACTCGACAAACCAATCATTCCATTACTTATTCAACAAAAACAATCATCTAATGCACTCCACAACTCAAACAATCATGTTCAGAATGATTTATGCATCTGACTCATCACTTAGAATGCAATGTGGTACCATCCTCATGGAAATAGCCTCTCTTAGGAAAATGATGCAGTAGCTCGTCGAGGTCACCCTATCGTGCACTGGTCGCTCCCCCCATGGTGATCAGCCCTGAGTCACAAGGGAGTTCCAAACAGAGTGATGCCCCTAGTACCCACGTACTTACTACCACCATTTTATTTCCATCCATGAAATATGAAGTATGAACATGGTTAGATAGGGACCGGAATTTTAAATAATCTCTTTCTCTCTTGGGATGCTTAAAATTCAAAAACCCACCCTCGCAAGGTTATCCAATCATGCACCCCCATGTACATACACAACATCACCAATACACTAACGATGGATAGATAGGGACCGGAATTTTAAACAATCTCATTCTCTCTTAGGATGCTTAAAATTCGTAAACCCACCGTCGCAAGGTTATCCAAACGGTCACTGTACCCCATGTAGACATACACAATATACAACCATAGGCACCATCACTGACTATGGATAGCTAAGGACCAGAATTTTAAAAAATCTCATTCTCTCTTAGGTTGCTTAAAATTCGTAAACCCACCCTCGCAAGGATATCCAATCAGGCACCCCCATGGTATTCATGTATATCCACATCAGACAATGACATTTTTCACATCAATATTATTTCTCATCAATGTCATTATCACTATCCACATCATGTCATCTCAATGTCATCAATGTCATCAACGTCATTTCATTTCAAGATCATCATCATAACACCAATATCATCTCATTTCAACATTATCAACCACATTGACATTATCTCATATAAACATCATAACCACATCATCATTATATTATCACCAACACATCAATAACATCTCATTTCAACATTATCAATGACATCAATATCACCTCATCCATCCACAATCCATACTACCATGAGACTAGTATTTTAGAAAAATTCTAAATTTAGGAGGACTACAATATGGAAAACACACTCTTATGCCCATTTAAAAATTTAATAAAGAATTAAATAGAAGAACATATTATAAAATTTTGGGCAGAGTCTCCTCTGTAATTAAGACTTTTCCCAAAAATCCAATCAATTACAACAACAACATCAATCACAGTTTTATTCATCAAAAATCTATTCCATCGCATCCCATTAGTTAAAAACACAGTTCTTCTTGAAAAATGAGCACATAGGAACAAACACACATCAATAATAAATACATCACATCCCATTAGTTAAAAACATAGTTTTTCTTGAAAACCAGCACACAACAGGGACATGCAATTATCTTCATAGTTGGACTCCTTGGCCCCCAACTGTGGTATCTAAACTATCGCCAAAATAATAAACTCCGCTTACCTAACTAGGAGTTCTTCTGTTAAAACCTCACATTGTTGTTTTGGAGATCCTTCAATACGTGTGTTTTCATCCAAAAGCAGAGCTCTATACACCAAATCGAAGATAATTTAATATAGATTTCCAAGGTAAGATCAATATTAACATTTAGGATCAAATACCCACTCAAATTCAAAAGAGGGCTAAAAGGGTGTTTTGGGAGTTTACATCAAAAGACATCATGTTGAAATTCCGATCACCCCAATGTGATCGGGGTTCAACAATGATCATAGAAATGACACCAATTTCATAAAAAAGAGACTTTTACAACATCTCATTTTCAAAGGTTTTTTCAAAGGAAGTGTAAAACTCCTAACAACGGTACCCAAAACACAAGAGACACTAATAGAAGCTTAAACTAACTAAGAGAAGACAAAAGAAACTAAGATTACCTCAAGGAAACCAAGAAAGGAGGATTGGAGGCTTTATTCTCTACCAAAACTTCAAGAAGAGTTTCAAAGATTCCGCTCTGATTAAAGTGTTCCTCTCTGTTTGGTGGTTTCGTGGCAAGTAACGGCGGTCCGTAATGGTCATATGTGGTCTTGGGTGGTGGTGGGAGGTTGGGGAAGGTTTGTGGGAGGCAAAAACCTCCATTTTGGTGACTTGGAAGCTTAAATACGTATTCAGCACCGCCTTCACTCGTCAAGGCAAGCAAAAATGTCTGCAAAACTCGCCTGGGCGAGCTGACCCAATTCTAGAATTTTCTGCTTCAGTGAAAAATTAATTTCTCATGTTCTAGACATTATTTTGACAATCCCAACGGTCAAAGTTACACATCTGGGTAAGGAACCCATATTTAAAATTTGAAAACGATTCAACGGTTAACTAATCCAGAATGGTGATGTAACACCCCGTATGCAACTGGTGTATTAACAATTACTTAATCAGATAAGCGCAGTAATTAACTTTAATTAAAACCCGCGGAAGCGATAATAAAACCGTATTTCTTGATTCATTATATATGGTATGCATCATCACTCAAACATAAACATCAGCCAGCCTCATTGATCCAAAACAACATAAATATCGGCAGATGCATAAATAATATCTCTACAGATATATCAGGAGAAAACCACATGTATACACATTATACATCATCAAGACACTCACAGTGTCTATACAAAAGAATAGGCATACACCGCCCTGATCTCACAGATCACTTCTCACACAAGGGCATACAATTCATATAAAGTCTAGATACATAACAAAATCCAAAACATGTGCACACACACACACATCTTCCCTCACAGGGGTACAAAATACATCAAAACAAAACAAAGGAGCCTCCATGCTCTCACAGTGCTGCCAAGCAGCTACACAGGAACTGTCTCTACTGGGGCCTCCCGCCCTGAGACCTATCATCTCTGCCAGATGAATCACCTGCAAAAACATAATCCCCACACGGGTTGAGATACACATCTCAGTAAGCTCAGGGCTCTTGGAGGCTTCTCCTCCCCCCTGGCTCACTTCCATGACACACAACATCAAAGGCATCACAATCATTAGGCCTCCCGGCCCTCACAACAATACATAGCCATCATCTAGCTCTAATGTATATCCGTGGTACTACGCCCGCCACAAGATTCATCATCATCAGCATCTGGGACTCTCAGTCCCCAGTGTGAGATCAGAACTCACACCCGTGCCATCCCATCGGGAGCTACCCCTTTACACATGGATGCACGTATATGGCACCTCCGAGAATAGGCTTCAACTGCGACGGGAACACCTATCTCTTGGTCTTAAGGAATCATTATCACCCTTTACGTGATATCTAACTGGCCAGAAGATCTATTCAACAGGTAATCATCCACACAAGGCATAGAATCATGCATACATATCATCATGAGGAAAGTAACAACCAATTCAATGCACATGCATCATGAATGCAACCATCACTCCCTCAGAGTATGGTGGAACACAGGCAGTGGAAAACATTCCCCAAGAGCGAAGAACTTACCTGGCAAAGTCGTGCTCTGTTGTTCAACCCCAGAATGGTGGTCTACGCCACTGACACCCTCGGTGTCACGCCCTATACAAGGCATATAAGCACGATCAATCACCAATCCAACCATACCAGGCATAAGCACATAACAACGGTCCTCAACCGTCACATTGAAAGGAACGTCCTTCCTTTCCATAAAGCCTGTAACACCCTGAAATTTCAATAACTGCAAATATATGTTATATGAATTATTCTTGATGTAAGTTTTAGATTATGAGAAATTTGGTTGGTCTATATTTGAATTAATTGGGTGAAATATCAATTAGAGACATTAAGGAAATATTTGAAGAGAAATGATCATATTACCTTTTCCTTAAATTAGAAATTACAAAAATGCCCTTAAAGTGAAAATGATGATAATGCCCCTGGATTTTTTAAAAATTACAAAAATGCCCCTAGATATTTTAGTGAGATATTTTAAGATGAAAATTATATAAATGCCCTTGGATATTTTGGAAATGACAAGAATACCCTTAGATATTTTTGGCTAGATATTTTATAGTGGAAATGGCAAATATGCCCCTAGGATGAATGATGAATTTACCATAATGTCCTTAGGCCAGAAATGACCAGATATCCTTAGAGATTTTGTGAGAACCTGATGAAATTATAGAATTGACTGGTAGAATATCAAAATAGTTTGTGACAAGAAAATCTAAAATAGAATTTCTATGAATTTTATAAGGTGACAACTTTGAAACATTAGTCAGAAGAATTCAAGCATTGGAAAATATGAAAAAATAATAAATAGAATCTATAGAATTTTCTCTAAATTGTGGGGTGTCCAGATTTATTTAATAAAATGGTTTAGTAATTTGGATGATCAAAGATAGTACAGACCAATCAGAATTAAGATAAAAGCAGTCTCGTATGCAAGGTTGTGTATCACTCTACTTATAAGTAATTTTAACTGTCATTGAAGTCAATTTTTGGAGATCTCTAGAGTTTTATTATTAGGTAAAAGAGTACAAATCAAACTTGACTTCTTACAAGAAAATGCCATGTGGAAAACTATAATTGGAATTAGATTTTTATTCATCATCAAAAAAATGACACATGTAGTATTCAAGGAAGTAAAATTTGTCTTCCTTTCCCCTTTAGCTTGAAGTTCACGTGTAGAATGGTGTAGAAGGAAGGAGAAGATTCATGAATAAGCCACTTGTAAAGATCATGACAAGTGAAGAGACACTTGGAAGAAGCCATAATACATGTACACAAGATGAGAAGACAAATCTTCTCTTGTCTCCTTTGGTAGTTCACGTGAACAAGGAGGAAAATTGGAGAAGTTTTAAGACATGCCAACAAAGTGGACACTTGTCAAAGGAAGCCTTATGATGAAGACAAGTGGTAGAACACTTGTAAGGTAAACCTAGAAGATTTTTCTTATAAAGTAAAGGAATCATAAGGATTCTAGTTAAAATGAAATGGAATGACATGAAATTTAGTTACAATGAAACCAAATGAGAGTAAATAGTTAGGAAGGGTAGAAATGTCCATGAATATTATATCATTTTCCAACCATATATAAAGGGGTGAAGGGGTCCTTAAGTGAAAGTCATTTCCCAAGACATTTCCCTACGCACTTTCACGTGAAGCTCTCCCTCATACCTCTTTCATTTCATTTTCATCCTTCCCTTATTAAAGCCTTAGTCAAGTGAGAAAAAGACTCCACATCTCCTTGAAGATCACGTGTAGAAAAGGCTAGCATCTTTAGGGAAAGTTTGTCAAGCTTTGAAGGAAGAAAAAGATAAGCTTATTAAGAGGTTACAAGGTATGTATGGGGAAGTTTTATGGTAAAGATAATTTAAGTATTACTTGTGTTTGAATAAGTATGTATAGGGGAGTTTATGCTTAAATAAATGTTGAGTGTTGTTTTGTTTAAATAAATGTTTTTGAGTGTTGTTTTGTTTTAATAAATGTTTGGAGTTCAGATGTTGTTGAGTGTTTCTATGAATTTCTATGAAGTTCATGAGTTGCTAAGTGTTTTATAAATCTCTATGAACTTCATGTGTTTCTATGAATTGATGTACATGGATGATATGTTAAGTTTTTATACATGAGTAATAAGCTGAGTTCTGTACTTGATTAATGTTGAGTTTCTAAGTAAAGCACATGAGACAGTAATTGAGAAGTGGTGTTATTTTGATATTTTGCATGGCGGGGGTTAATCTGTGTTATTTTGATATTTTTCCTGGCGGGGGTTAATCCATGTTAATTTGATATTTTGCCTGGCGGGGGTTAGTCCGTGTTAATTTGATATTTTGCCTGGCGGGGGCTAGACCTTGTTAAAATAAAAAGAGAATCATGCATCATATAATTTTTGAGGATGTTGTTATGACTATCTGTACATTGTATGTATTCTGTTGTTTAAAAATTATGTTTATCATGAACTTACCCTGTACTTTGTGTCTGTGGTTGACACCTGCTATGACCTCAATTTTATTCGGGTGAGCAGATGAACAGCAAAGAGAGACTATTAGCTGTCTACAAGAAGAGAATTTTGTTTGAAGATGTAATATTCTGAAGAGGTTATGTTTGAAGATGTATTTCTTTGTTACGGAGTGTTTTAGTTGTTTGTACTATGTAATAGAATTGATACCAGTATGTATTTTATTGTACATCAGATTTATAAATATCAATCAGTGAGAAAAAATCTTTTGTAATCTTATTATATGTTACTTCAGAATTATAAATATTGCTCAGTAATGAAAAATTGTGGTTTAGTATTTTTTAAGCAAATCAAAAAGAATTTTCATTAAAAATCAATAATAACAAGATGGTAAATTGAGGCGTTACAAAGCCTAAGTCATCTATCTTAAGGTTATCAGAACTAACCAATTCACCAGACAATCCACAGACCCTCAGCGGTCTATCTCGGCTTAACTAAGGCACTAGAGTTGTAACACCTCAACTTACGATCTTGTTATTATTGATTTTTAATGAAAAATTCTTTTCAATTTGCTTAAAAATACTAAACCACAATTTTTCATTACTGAGTAATGTAATATTCATAATTATAAAGTAACATATAATAAGATTACAAAAGATTTTTCTTCACTGATTGATTTTTATAAATCTGATGTACAATAAAATACATATTGGTATCAATTTTATTACATAGTACAAATAATTAAAACCTTCTATCACAAAAGAATACATCTTCAAACATATCATCTTCAATTAACACATCTTCAAATTAAATCTTCTTCTTATATACAACTAATAGTTTCTCTTTGCTGTTCATCTGCTAGCCCGAATAAAATCGAGGTCATAGCAGGTGTCAACCACAGACACAAAGCACAGGGTAAGTTTATGATAAACATAATTTAAGCAACAGTATATATATTCAATAGGCAGATTTTCATAACAACATCCTCAAAGATGCATGATTCTCTTAGACTCTTATCATGATGCATGATTCTCTTAAACTCTTTCAATAATTGGTACCAATAGTCAAGATAGCCCCAGTCCA
>PYAF01003327.1:94806-139552 GCA_007407185.1 Glycine tomentella | reverse complement strand
TTGCTTCTTCACGTGAATGCTAGAGGAAAAAGGGAGAAAAATCTTCTAAGTTCATCATGTGCCTTACAAGTGTCTTAACACTTGTCTTCATCATAAAGCTTGCCTTTACAAGTGTCCTAACACTTGGCACGTCTTGAAACTTCTCCCACCTTCTCCATTTTCACGTGAACTTCTAGGGAAGGAAGAGTAATCTTGCTTTATTTCATGTTATTTTGTGTATATATGTCATTTTTTATAATGAAAAAAAATCCAATTTCCTTGTGGCTTTACACATGGTATTTTCTAATAAGAAGTCAAGTTTAATTTGAACTCTTCTACCTAAAGATAATATTCAATAATAGAACTTTAGAGATTTCTAGAAACTGACTTCAATTACAGTATAGATAGCTCACAAGCAATCTACACAGAGTGCTACACAAACCTTATATACAAGACTGTTCTTACTTTAATTCTGATTGGTCTGCACTATTTTTGATCGTTAAAATTACTAAACCATTTTATTAAATAAATCTGGGCACCCCACAATTTAGAGAAAATTCTATAGATTCTATTTATTATTTTTCCATATTTTTTCAATGCTCGAATTCTTCTGACTAATGTTTCAAAGTTGTCACCTTATAAAATTCATAGAAATTCTAGTTCTTGTCACAAACTATTTTGATATTCTGTCAGTCAAGAGTATTCTGTAATTTCATCAGGTTCTCACAAAATCTCTAAGGATATCTGATCATTTCTGGCTTGAAGGGCATTATGGTAAATTCATCATTCATCCTAGGGGCATAATTGTCATTTCCACCATAAAATATCTAGCCAAAAATATCTAAGGGTATTCTTGTCATTTCTAAAATATCCAAGGACATTTATATAATTTTCATCTTAAAATATCTCACTAAAATATCTAGGGGCATTTTTGTATTTTTAAAAATATCCAGGGACATTATTGTCATTTTCACCTTAAGGGCATTTCTGTAATTTCTGATTTAAGGAAAGGGTAACATGGTCATTTCTCTTCAAACATTTCCTTAATGTCTCTAATTGATATTTCACCCAATTAATTCAAATATAGACTAGCCAAATTTCTCATAATCTAATACTCACACAATAGCTATGCAAGAATAATTCATATAATATTTTGACCATAGTTTTTGAATTTTCAGGGTGTTACAAGAGTCTTCCCAAGACTCGATATAAGTCAAAACAAAGAGCTCAAAGCTCTATACAGGGCAACACTCAAAGATATACAACATGGCTTAAACGGTTTCTTCCACAGAATTCACCGTTTCTATAGCCTCTCAAGCACATAATGAACAAGTATCAAGGCTCATGCATGTTCTACAATCATCAATTAACCAACAAACTACCTACACATGCATTTCTCAGAGCTAAGAACCAAAGTCCATGAAATCAACATTTCAAAGCTAATCCTTCATCACAACAACTTCCTAAGCATACTTTTCTAAAGGACACAAGCCTAATTCCAGCTCTAGCTCAAATGGGTCACTATTCATCCCAAGAACAAATTCACAAATCAAACGATAAAACTCGAGTTTCTTACCTCTAAGATGATAAGGAAGGCTAATGGACCACTTCCCCAAGCTTGGGTGTCCGAGAATCGCCTCTTTTCCCCGTCGAACTCGAGTTTTGTGAAGCTCCATAGAGAAAGGGATCTCTCCGTTTGAAGGTTTTTAGGAAAAAGTGATGAAGGATTCTAGCTCATAGGAGAGTTCCCTACAAGTTTCATGTTGAAAGAGAAGTGTTTTGATGAACTTTGGTGAAGATAGGAAGCTTCCTTAGGCTCTAATGGCGGAATGGCTCAGAGGAAGAAGAAAAGAAGAGTTTTTAGCCCAAAATTGCATGTAATGACCTTATATAGTGGTCCTGTCAGAGGTCCCGTGCTGATGGCACCACTCTGGTGCTACCGGCACACATTCCAGAGAAAATTGGCTTCCTAGATCACCTCTAGTGCTACCAGTGCCACTATGGCGCTACCGGCGCCAACTTCCAGTGCATCTGGCATTGATGGCGCCAGATTCCAGTGAAAAATGGCCTTCTGCAGCAATTTCACGCTATCAGCGCCAATCTCACGCTATCAGCGCCAGACTCCAGCCGTCGCTAATTCCGTCACTCATGCTTTTTGCGACCGAATATTGAAAATTTAAATTCTCTTTCTTTTTCTTTTATTTATTTATCCTTGGTTATTATAGGTGATTTTACTAAAATAGGTTTCGGGTCAAACTCAGAATCATACAATTCAACATAGCTCAAACAAACTCCACATAACTTAATATCTACACCAAGCAATGACACAATGATAATTTACACAACAATCATTCAACTAATCCAAACTTATCAAACAATCAAATAACACAACAATCACATCAAACATCTATGTTCAATTTATTGAAATTTCAGGGTGTTACAATGATCCAATCCGAAGCATTCATGTCTTGGAAGTCATTAAGAGATGAGATATTATGAGCCACCAACAACAACAAACACCAACTACACAATTCCAAATTTAAACTTATGCAAAGGTATCTTGATAATAAAGGCCAAATTCTTGCTTATTTCCAAGAATAACCAGTTTGGTCGTGTATCGATCTATTAATCCATCTTAACAAAGCTTTATATTGAACACAAATTTGCTGCCAAAAGGTTTGATAGATGAAGGACAAGGAACAACATCCCATGTCTAATTTTCTTCTAGTGCTAGAAGTTCAATTTCAATAGCCTCTCTCCAACATTTATGCTCCATGGCCTTTCTATAAGAAGAAGGAATAGGAATAGATTCTAAAGTTGTTGTCAAGTATAAAAAAACCAAACATTTTTGGGGGTTTAGAAACTCGAGCACTGTGATTTAAAGGAGCTAGTGCTATATGAAGCACTGGATGAGAAGCCAGAGATTGATCAAGAAGGGGCCTTGTAGGTATGGATGACATATCTACTGGAACAGCCTGACGTATGTGGTACATCAAAAGAAGTTATGGTACAGGTTTTCCTGTAGAGTTGTTAGGAAACAATGGGCAAAACAGATGTGGGTGTAAAAAAGAGTGTGTCTTGGTTAGTTGCAAAAAAATATGTATCTTCTTGAAAGATGACACTTCTAGAAACTAGAAGCCTATGTATATTAGGATCACAACATATGAACCCTTTATGGTGGATAGACTAACTAAGAAAAGAACATTTAATAGATTGGGCTGTGAGTTTGGTGCATTATTGTGGAGGAAGGTGGACATAACAAATACAACCAAAAGTTTGAAGATTGGAATAAATGGGTTTGTGACCAAATAACCTCAAGAAAAGGGAATCATTGTTAGATTTCAGCTTAAAACCAGTTGGGGCTAAGTGAAGTTTCCCAACAGATATATAACCTATACCCCAAGAATTGAGGCATGCGATATGGGACTTCCTAACATGTCAATGGAATTGATTAGCAAAATATTTTTTATTAATTGGTGCATATTGCAGAATATTTGTTGGCCATAGATCTTGCATAATTGTACAACTATAATTATATAATTATCTCTTTAATTAGTTAACCTAGCTGTAGGATAGCCTTTGTTGTAGATTATCCAGTTTTTAGGGATGGAAATTAAATTGTAACATTACTATTTAATAGAGAATTCGCCAGAGGAGAACACAATTTTTATCTGCATTTTTTTAGTTTAATATGGTATCAGACTAGGTTGTGATCATATCCTACTTTTATCTTGAATTTCGTCCAAATTTCTTAGCCTTTTGGTTTTGCTAGACTATCCTAGTCCATCTCCTTGTCCATTCTACGATTTCTTGTGATTTCCTTTTTTTTTCTCAGCTCCATGTATAGTTACAAGTATGATATCTTTTTTGTTTACCTTAATGGCAAGAACCATTCAGCTTGGGCATTCCAGTTCTAGATATTTGTCAAAGGAAAGAACCTTTGGGGTCATGTTGTCATAAGAACCTCCATTGGAAGTGCACAACTTGATCATCTAGAAATGGAATTTAAGCCCAATATTTAGCCTGCAGCACATATTGTTAACAAACGATCTTATCTCCCGTTTTACTCCTCAGAATCTAGTGTTTCTAAAACGAGGAGAAATAACACTTTCTAAACTACAAAGTAGACTTAGAAAACATCAAAAAATGCAAGGTATTTCGAGAAATACAACTAAAATTAATTGCGACAAAAATTGGGAATTTGAGAGAGTTAGGGTTTGATTTAATGAAAATTTGGAAACGAAAATAAGTGAACCAAAATTGGAAGGTGCCACAATCCAAGGATTGATTAGCCTATGAATGCCACAAGGATAAGAACCCTTGATAAGTTCAAAGATTCTCAAAAGAACCTAAGAGAACTAGTCTCACAATGTAAGAATTGTAATTTGATGTGTCCTTCATTCACAAAATAGGAGATACGTATAGTTGGCCATAGGATACCAAAAGTCTAACTCCTATTATTTTTTTTGTGATAATTATCTCTATTAAGTATCTTAATTATCATTTAAGTCACTCAATGGACATAAAAATACACTAACAACCAATATCATTCTAAACATCTTATTACAAACTTTATTTAATAAAATAAGATAAAACTAGACATCTTCATTCCTCAAGTTGCTTTATGTAGTTGACCAACTTGGGTTTTATTCCTTGTAGTTGTGAATCTAGTTCAATGAAAGTTTCCACCATTTGGTTCAAGGCTTCCTTTTCTTTCTTAGCACGTGCCCTTGTCATTGGTCCACCAATTCCTTGTTCCTTGTTTGATTCTCATCATGTTGATTGCACTAGCCCCGCTCCTAACAGAGAAAGCCAATATGCCTAGTGGGAAGTCATAGAAGCTCAAGTCATGATGTGGAACATAGGCTTTGCTGTGAAAACATTAATGAACACACACAATTAACCAAGAAGGGGGTGAATTGGTTAAAAATTTAGCAGCAGAGTAAAGATTGCATCACAAGTTTTTCCTTGTTAAAACAAAAACTTTCAATCAATCAAGATTCACCCTACACTTTAAGCAATTGCAGAAAACTATTTCAATTGATCTTAAAAGAGATTAATCACAAGATGTAACATTCTCAAAATTATATCTTAAGTTTATATTTATGATTGAATTATAGAAGTGTAATAATAATTGGATATAAGAAGAATAGGATAGAATTTATCTGCTCACAAGCTGTCCAAAACTGTCCATTTCTGCCACCCAAATTGAGAAATTTATTTCTCTTTCAATTATTATCCAAATTAGGTGTATGATATATAGAATTAAATATCTAGATGTCTGATATAACATAGATTAATCTAGTTTGTTTAATGCTTGCAGTCACTAAAACATTAAGAGATGTCAGTGTGGAAATTTTCAGCTTGCTGGCAGTTTTGGAGTCTAGATTAAAAATGTTATGGCGAGACTTTTATAACTCCAAAAAAGGAATGTGATACCTTTTTAGAAATATTAGGGAGTCTAGTTTAACACACTAAAAGATGAGAATTTATGGGCTAGTAGATTCGTATAGAATAAACAATGAACGAACCCCATTTGGTTAAGTGTTTATAGCCTTTTTAATCAATTGGATTGGGCACAACTTGTAACTCTTGGAATTTTAGCCCAAACAATAAAATCTTCAGCCCAAAATGTGACAAATCAGAGGTTGCCTCAGTCCAAGACCTATCCACGTGCATAAGATTCCCTCAATGAGACAAAGAATACACTAAAACAATAAGCCAAAGGCAAAGATTGAAAGTATAGGCTGTTGTAAAAAAATTCAGGCTGATGTGAAAAGAATTAATCAAGCCTTTGTGTGCATATGGAACAACCTAAACCAAGCAATTACCTTTCCTTGCTCAGCCATTTCCACGTGGGAGAGGCCGGCTGCCCTAAGATCATGATTAAAAGAATTTTGACCAAAAGAATCAAGTCAAGATAAGGCTTAAGTTTAAATATCTCCTAATGAAATGATTACCTAGTTAAAATCTAACTAAACTAACTTCTAAAATCAGTTTTAATTCAACTAAAACCCTTAAATCTGAACCAATTAAAGTAGTATAAATAGCTTTGGCATTCAAATTTTTTTGCACGTATACCACTCCCAAAACACTCCACGACCATTTTGTTTTGCTTCTTGCCAAGCCTTGTCTTTTACCTCCTTTGCTTGTTTTGATCGTGTCTTCTTTCTACCACTTATCAGCCAATTTCTTCTTTCAAGACCTTACTTCTTAGAGGATTTCCAAGGAAGACAACCCTTAATCCATTCCATTTCAAATATCAAACTCACTTGAGGTAGGCTAGGCTTCAATCTCTAGTTAAGAAATTATTTGGACTAATTTACATGTCTAAATGTACAGATTTATGGTTATTGTTTAGGCTGGAATTTCATGTTATTTGAAGGCATTTTATGATGTGAAAATGTTGATTTAAACCATAGCATAGGTGATGATTTATAGGTTGAAATATTAGTGATGTTTGGAGTTATATTTGATGATCTTTGGAAGTGATTTCGATGACATTTGGGCTGTTTGTTCATATTTTTATTATGGATCTATTTTGAATTAAATTCTAAAAGTAGAAGTTGAATGGTATGTAGTTAAATGGTTCAAATGCTTGAGTGATTAAATTTTGAGGATGAAGTAGTAACGTGGTAGGTGAAAGGAGATTAAGATGCTTGCTACACCACGTACTTAAGTAAGGTATGGTAGTTTAACCATACTTGTGGTACGTATGATGTTATGATGAAAATATTTTCCATGAGATGGTATATATTTGTTTATGGATTTTATTATGGATGGATTTTTATGTGATGATATGTTGATTAATGTTTCTGAGTCCAGTACAAGATTTTTTAAATAGAATCTGATACTACATCCAGTACGAGATGTAGTGACCAGGTGAAAATACATGGAATAAATCATGCATGTTTGCGTAAGGCGGCTGCAGCGTCTACATCCAGTACGTGGTGTAGCTACATAAAGTACGATATGTAGAGGCCATGTGCACCCTGGGAAAATTCATTTCATGCATACATGTAGTTTGCATAATTATTTATTGTATGGATTCATTTATATTGATAAGTTACTAACATACTAAAATGTTTGGTGGTTTAGTTTTGCCTACTGAAAATTTTATTTCTCACTAGATTTATTTCATTTTTTTAGTTGGCAACAGTGGTGAATTTCCTTGATGCCCTAGATTGGTGGTGGTGTAGTGATAGAGGACTATCTAAGAATCATGATGATGGAGGTCCATTCCAAGCAAAAGGTCTAGAAGGAGAGCTCGAAGCACTTCCTTTGGTGAGCTTTGAAAGACCCATGACAAGAGCTATAACCCAGGCCTTTCAAGAGCACATCAAAAGTCTTGTCTGTTGTAATAAGCAAATGATGTCTGTTTTAATCGATTACAAAATTTCAGTAATCGATTACACAAGCAAGTGCTGTCTATTTTAATCGATTACACAAGCAAGTGCTGTCTATTTTAATCGATTACAATGTTTCTGTAATCGATTACACAAGCAAGTCCTGTCTGTTTTAATCGATTACAATGTTTCTATAATCGATTACACAACATTGGAACACTTTGTTTTAATCGATTGCAGGTCATATTAATCGATTACCTTTGGTTAAAATCGTAGTGCTTCTATATATTTTTGTTATTTTTGTAATGGGCTTTGATATTTCCGCAAATAGGCCTAAACTTACGTTTTTAGGTTTTTATTAGAGGCCTAGCCATATAAATACTCAGACTTTTCTATTTTTGGTTAACTTTGATTAATGAAATTAAGCATTTGCTTGAATTGAGGGCTTAGTCTCTTGTTAGTTCTTGATTGAAACCAAACTGATTCTTATCAAGGAAGCTTTCCTTTGTGGCGAATCCTTCTCCAACTTATCGCTCTGTTACGGATCGTGGTATCATTCACCATCATTCCTTTTCTTCTCCATTTTTCAATTTAAGTTTCAAACCACAATTTCATGGAGTCTTGAAGTTTGCAATCCAGAAACGATCCAATCCAAGCATTCATGTCTTGGAAGTCATCATGTGGTAATCAGAGCTTGATTCTGGAAAGCATTTCATGAAGATTACTATCTATGTTATTTGGATTTTCATTTTTATTTTTTTCTGGAAAATGAAAATTGAAAATCATGATACTTGCTTGTTTGTTGTTCTTTGGGTGTTATTTGTGTGATTTTTGAGTTTAGCTTGCAATTGCCTTCATTTCCCCTATCATTTTGTTGAATTCAGAGTTGTTTTGAATATGGGTTGTTCTTCGTGTTCTTATGAAACTTATAGCATTGCTGGTAATTTTCTGAGTTTGATTCATAAATTTCTGTCTAGAGAGTTTTGGGGCATTTATGCAAATATCAAAAGTTTTTGGTCCTAAAAGAGAAAATACGAAGGACCAAAAGGAAATTATTAAAAAATAAATTGGGTCAAAAGGAAAATATCAAAAAATATGAGGACCCAAGTATAAAAAAATTGACAGCCAAAATTTTATTTTAAAAGCCCTCTCTCTTAGACTATGCTTCTTGTTGCTTAATAGCACTATCTTTTTGCATAATTACAATGGTTTATATTTAACCAATTTTTTTTTTGTCTTCATCATTGTCTTCTTTGACTTTCCTTTTGACTTGTGCTTTTCTTGTTGAACTTTTATTTTTTGTCTTAGAGTTTTCTTTCTTCCTTGACCTCTTAAGTTGAGTTTGGATTTGTTTCATCTTTCACTTTGGATATTCATTGAATTGGAATATTTGGTTGAATTTCAAGAGTTGAAGAAGAGTTAGAGAGTGAAAAAAGACAAGAGTGAACCTTATAGAAAAGGTCTTACAAGTATGAAACACGAGTGTTGAAGAGTGTAAACACTTAGTGAGTGGTAAGGTCCATTATTGTTTTGTTTTACTAACCTTTTTCTTGTAGCAATGGTGTCCGATAGCGATAGTGATCCACCTTCACCTAGAACTGCTAAGCTAATTGACTTCATTGGCTAAACAAATGGATAGGTTGCAAAGAAACGTTCAAATGAGGATGTGAGAACGTTTTGATGAGATACAACGAAGTACTCAAGAGTTGAGTGGAAGAATGGAGGACATGGATAGAAGGAGACATCATAGGTCACCTCATTCTTCTCAAGGGAGTGATGGTGGTTATGATGATGGTAGGAGGCATAGGCATAGGAAGAATAGGGATAGAATGGAAGATGTGAAATTTAAACTTCTCAAGTTCCAAGGTATTAATAACCCGGAGGCTTACCTTGATTGGGAGATCAAAGTCGACCAAGTTTTCGATTGTCATAATTTTAGTGAGGAAAAGAAAATGAAGTTGGCTAGCTTAGAATTTGACGGGTATGCCATTGCTTGGTGGACTCAAGTGCAAATGGAAAGAGGAAGATTAAGGAGATATCGGTCGGAAACATGGTTTATAATGAAAGGAATCATGAGGGACAGATTTGTCCCACCTCAATACATAAGGGATTTGCATAACAAATTACAAAGGCTCTATCAAGGAAGTAGATGTGTTGATGACTATTACAAGTAGATGGAGATTTCTTTGGTAAGAGCAAACATTGAGGAGACTAATGACACTACAATGGCTAGATTTTTGAATGGCTTGAATAGGGACATTCAAGATGTTGTAGAGCTTCAAACCTACAACATCATGGATGAACTTATACATAGGGCTATGAAAGTGGAGCAACAATTAAAGAGAAAACAAGCCTACAAGAAGTCTTCATATGGTCATTCATCTTGGAATCATAAGGACACTTCCAAGAAGGAGGGTTCTTCTTCCTAACATATTGAACGAAAGTCTTCAAGAGGTAATTCTACTTCTCCTCCTCATTCCCCTTCCAATAAATCTAGTTCAATTAAATGCTTTAAGTGTTTGGGTAAGGGTCATATTGCATCTCAATGCCCTTACAAAAGGACCATGATTGTGTTGGAAAATTGAGAGGTGGATAGTGAGTCATCTAGGAGTTCTCATAGTTCCTCTAGTGAAGTTGAGGATGATTGTTTTCTTCAACCGGAAGAGGGAGATCTTTTGATGGTAAGACAACTCATGGGAAGTTTGTGCAAAGATCGAGATGATACACAGAGAGAAAACATATTTCATTCTAGATGCTTGGTGGATGGAAAGGTTTGTTTTCTAATCATTGATGGAGGAAGTTGCACAAATGTTGCAAGCACTTAGTGGAGATGCTTGGTTTAAAAACTACCCCTCACCCTAAACCTTATAAATTGCAATGGTTGAGTGACAATGGTGAGTTGGTTGTGGATAAGCAAGTGTTTCTTATATTCTCCATTGGAAAATATGTTGATGAAGTGCTTTGTGATATGGTTCCTATGGAAGCTAGCCATGTGTTGCTTGGTAGACCTTAGCAATATGATAGAGATGTGGTACACAATGGGGTCACCAATCGTTACTCTTTCCTTCATAAAGGTAAAGAGGTTGTACTCTCACCTTTGTCTCCAAGTGAGGTGTGTGAGGATCAAATAAAAATGAGATTGAAAAGAGAAAAAGAAAAGAAAATCAAAGAACAAAAGAGTCCTTCAAGAGAAAAAAGTCGAAAAGAAAAATATGGCAAAAAGAGTGAAAAGAAAGAACAAAACGAAATAGAAAAAAAGAGTGAAAAATAATTGGTGATAAAACCGGGTTTGTTCATCAAACCTAGGGAGTTCAAAAGAGTGATGTTAGCTAGACAACAAACGTATTTACGCATGCAAAATTATATGTGCTTGTCTTCTAGTGCCCTTGAGTTGCCTCAAGGTTTTGATACACTTGTCAAGGAGCTTGAGGATGTCCTTCCACAAGATATACCCCACGGCTTGCCTCCTTTAAAAGGAAGTGAGAATCAATTTTTTCTTGTTTCGGGAGCTTCACCTCCTAATAGGGATGCCTATAAGCCTAGTTCGGTAGAGACCAACAACATCACCGTAAGGTATCAACATCCTAATCCTAAACTTGATGATAAGGCAACCAAATCTACAGTTACTTTTCTACTTTTGAGGTATTTTATGGTTTTAACACATTATTCCCTGTTGATTTAATCTCCTTACCTAATGATTCTTTTATTTTGAGAATGCATGGGCTCTTTAGAGCTACTTTGGTTAGGAATCTCCATGGAAGGGTGGGAAATCAATTTGAGTGGAAGATGGAGCTATTTGCATGACTTGCCAACAAGGGGAGAAAGACATTGGCATTTGATCCCAGAGATTGGGTTTGACTACATATAAGACCGGATAGGTTTCCTTTTCCAAGGATATCTAAACTCCAACCTATGGGTGATGGACCTTTCAAGGTCCTTGAGAGGATTAATGACAATGCCTACAAGATTGACTTGTCAAGTAAGTATGGGGTGAGTTCTAGTTTTAATGTCGCTGATCTTTCTTCTTGTGATATAGGTGTTTTGAATGCAAATCCGCGTACAAATTCTTTTCAAGTACGAAGGGATGATAGAGGACTATTTAAGGATCATGTTGATGGAGGTCCATTCCAAGCCAAAGGTCTAGAAGGAGAGCTTGAAGCACTTTCTTTGGTGAGCTTTGAAGGACCCATGACAAGAGCTAGAACCCAAGCCTTTCAAGACCACATCAAAAGTCTTGTCTGTTGTAATAAGCAAGTGTTGTCTGTTTTAATCGATTACAACGTTTCTGTAATCGATTACACAAGCAAGTGTTGTAAGTTTTAATCAATTACAACGTTTCTGTAATCGATTACACAAGCAAGTGTTGTCTGTTTTAATCGATTACAACATTTCTGTAATTGATTACATAAGCAAGTCCTGTCTGTTTTAATCGATTACAACATTTATCTAATCGATTACACAGTCGATTCTTATCAAGGAAGCTTTCCTTTGTGGCGAATCCTCCTCCGACTTATCGCTTCGTTACGGATCGTGGCGTCATTCACTATCATTCCTTAATCTTCTCCATTTTTCAATTTAAGTTTCAAACCACAATTTCATGGAGTCTTGAAGTTTGCAATCCGGAAATGATCCAAGCATTCATGTCTTGGAGGTCATCATTGGAATGAAGATATGATCTAGGTTGGTGTATGGAAGATCTTGTACTTGTTTGATAATGACTTTTGTAACAAGGACTGTGGCTACGTATAATAATTAGTTTAACAACTTCTATAATTTATATGTTTTAGAATTTTTACTAATATACGCTTCTCAAAATTAAACCCTAATAAAAATATAACATCTAGAAAAATTTTAGGTTGTTACACAAGATAAGCAAGTTTAAGATAGCAAGAATTAGAATCAAGAGAATACCAAATCTATACTGATTCACCCCTCAAAAGAGTAGCTACATCCAGTGTCTTCTAATCAAACTTGATTGGAGTTCCACTAAATCAAAATATGTTCTTTACAAGCTTTACAAGTGATTACCTTTAACAAACCTAGATAAAGAAATTGAAATCTAAAACCCTATTAGATTCTAATCACAAAGAACCAGAGAACACTACTTTGTTCTTTACTCTAGAGAACACTTCTCTAGAGTAGGGTTCTCTAGGTGAAAGATCTGAGTAGGGTTCTCAGAGTCTTAGTGATTTGTTTTGTAATAGGGTTTTAGAATTCAGATTCTTTGTCTAGGGTTGATAAAGATAATTACATGTAAATTGCTTGTAAAGAATATTTGGATTTGGTGAAAACTCTGACTTAGTGTTGATTGGAAGTCACTAGATGTAGCCTCTAAGTTTGTGAGGTAAACCAGTATAAAATCTTGAGTCTTTTATTCTAATTCTATATATCTTTCATTGCTTGTGTTTGGATAATCAATATATAATCAACAAAACAAAGTTTATGGCATTACTTGCATAACAAGGTTGATCTTGGTTGAAAGAAAAGTTCTGGTTTGAAAAAGATTTTAAGTGATATGATCCAGATTTCAAATTCAGCAAATTGTTTCAAGAAAATTTTTAAATACCTGTTTTAAACCAATTCACCCCCCCTCTTGGTTTATTTGAAGAGTGTTCATTGTGCATCATAGACATTTCAAATTCATTCCTTTCTTTTACCAACATGGATAACCTCACCCGTTTGACCATCACGTATCAAACAACAGTTGTCATTGAAGGAAATTTTGAGTTCTTTGTTGCATAGTTGGCTTATGCTTAAGAGATTGTGCTTCAAACCTTCCACATAAAGAACATTCTTTATCTCGATTTTGAAGTTGTCTCCTATATTTCCTTCTCCAATGATCTTTCCTTTATTATTATCACCATAAGTGACATATCCTCCATCTTTAAGGGTCAACTTTGTAAGCATGGACATCTCACCTGTCATATGTCTAGAGCAACCACTATCAAGGTACCATAATGTTGATTTTGCTCTTAGACACACCTACAAAAATCAATTTAAGTAACAAAGATAGGTACCCAATGTGGGTTGGGTCCATATTGACTTTCTTTTTCTTTTTGGCACCCAAATGCATTCACCATTAGGCACATAGTATCTTCTAGCATAGCACCTATGGGATGTATCACCATTCTTCATGCAATAATTGCAAGTGACAGTTTTTGATGTTCTTTCAAAATGAGTCAATTGTTGATGCTTATTTTTTAAAAGCCTTTTTGAAAATTTTATTTTGGAGGCACAAACCTTGTTTTTCCAAAAAGTTTTGATCCATGTTTGTACCCCAAACTAGAAGTATCTCCAGCATATTTTTGTACACTTAGCATTTGATCTAAAGTGCATTTGCCTCTATAAAGTTTTTTCAAAAGATCAACCAAATAAGAGTTTTCATTTGTAACTTGAAACAAGTTTTTCATTTGCTTCTTTCAAATTGCAAAGTTCAGATTGCAATTCAGCAATTTTGGTAACATGTCATTTAAGAATACTTTTCATCCTATTATTGGATTGTGCATGTTTTTGGGCCTCTTTATGCATATCATGGAAAGCATCAACAATATTATCATATTCAGAATTTACCTCTGATTCAGCACTTGAGAATTCTTTATCATTACTTATTGTAGAAGTGAAGCACACATTTGCTTCTTCATTCTCACTTGTTGATTCAGAAATAGTTGAATCATTATCTTCCCATGTTATGTATGCCTTCTTTGACTTCCCCTCTTTCTTTGTATTCCTCTCACCTAATTGTTTCTTCAAAAAGATTGGACATTCAGATTTAATATGTCCAGGCTTACCACATTCGAAGCAAGTGAAGTTGGTGGAGTTGTTGTTGTTGTTGTTGTTGCTGTCATTTTTCCTATTAAACTTTGACAACTTTTTATTTTTGTTTCTTTTCATGAACTTGCTGAATTTCTTCACTATTAGGTTCATTTATTCATCACTCTCATCTTCACTTGAGTCTTGTTCCTTTTCCACATTAGATGATGCAATTTTCAAGGCTATACTCTTGTGTTTCTTCTCTTCATCCTCTTCATGTGTTAGCTATGACATTTCAAGTTCATACTCAAGAAGCTTACCAAAAAGTGCAGCCATGGACATCTTGGATAGATCTTTGATTCCTTGATTTTTGTAACCTTTGGTTGCCAAGGTCTTGTGAGACCCTTCAGGATTTTTATGTTCAATTTTTCAGCATCAAAAGTCTTTCCAAGACCAAAAAGATGGTTGACAATGTGAGTGAACCTTGTTTGGAGCTGAGATATGTTTTCAGTGTTGCTCATTTTGAACATTTCATATTCATGAATCAAGTTGTCCTCCCTTGATCTTCTTACTTCATATGTTCCTTCATGAGTGACTTCCAACATCTCCCACATTTCTTTTGTGCTTTTACACCTAACAATTCTAAAAAATTCGTCAGAAGAAAGTGCAGAAGTAATCATATTCTTAGCTTTAAAATCATACTGCACAACTCTTTTTTCTAATTTTGTCATCTCATCCCACTCCTTGGAAATTCTTTCATTATCAACTATTTTTGTAGGAATCAAAGGACCCTTTTCTATTGCATTCCAAGCACCAGGGTCATTTGACTGAATAAATATATGAATTCTGTTTTTCCAAAAACTAAAATGTTCTCCTTCAAACATTGGAGGACGATTGAGGAGGCACTCTCCTTAAAGGTAATCTATGTGGTATTCATTTTCTTTAAAAAGATAGTGATCTTGAATAACACTCAAAAACCCGCTCTTGATACCAATTGAAAACAATAATGAACACACATAATTAACGAAGAGGGAGATGAATTGGTTAAAACAGGGATTTAAAAAATTTAGCAATAGAGTAAAGATCGTATCACAAGTTTTCCCTTGTTAGAACAGAAACTTTTAATCAATCAAGATTCACCTTATACTTTAAGCAATTGTAGAAAACTATTTTAGTTGATCTTAAAAGAGATTAACCACAATATAAGCAAGTTTAAGATAGCAAAAATTAGAATCAAGAGAGCACTAAATCTATACTGGTTCACTCCTAAAAGAGAAGCTACATCTAGTGTCTTCTAATCAAACTTGATTAGAGTTCCACTAAATCAAACTTTGTTCTTTACAAGTGATTACCTTTATCAAACCTAGATAAAGAAACTAAAATCTAAAACCCTATTAGATTCTAATCACAAAGAACCAGAGAACACTACTTTGTTCGTTACTCTAGAGAACACTTCTCCAAAAAAAGCTCTAAAGAAACTCTTTGATCTTAGTACTTACAAGAATTAAAAGAAACAAGTCAATTCAAAGTAAGAGTTCAAGAGAGATACAATCTTATGATCCTCAGAGGATGAATGAATGAATTTTACCAAGCAAATACTGATTGCATGAATGCTTATGTTGAAAAGTAGTTTTCTTGAAAAAATTTTGAAGAATCTTTGTTCAAAACATGTGATCAATGAAGCATGATTTCTTGAGTTTTGAAACAAGATATATGAGACTTAAAAAATCTTTTTCTCAGACTTAGAAAGCTTTGCAAGTAGTGAGTAATTCGTAGAATTAATTTCTCAAGAATATCTCAAATGTTCAGACCCAACAACTTTTTATAGAAAACATATTTAACTGCATGTAATCGATTAAAACGTTATGTAATCGATTAAAGTGTTCTTAGCATAATTTGGAAAAGATTGATTAACAATGTAAATGATTAAAACGAGTTGTAATGGATTAAGCCAGTCAGTCTCAGAATAGAAAGAAGCTTGTGTAATCGATTACGATTGAGTGGTAATCAATTAAGGTAGTCAGGCACATTTTTTAAAATAAGTCTTTATAATCGATTATGATTTAATGGTAATCGATTAAGGCAGTCATGCATATTTTGTGTTTTTGTGATGTGTAATCGATTACGATTTGCTTGTAATAGATTAAAGTGTTCTTCATGGCTTTGTACTAGATAACACAAGCTGGTAATCAATTAAAGCAGTGCCAAATGCATTTTCTAAAACTTAAACCATGAGAATTTCTTTCTTAATGCAAACATGTAACCTTTTATGCTTTTCTTAAATCATGTATGCATGTTTATGATTATGTTTATGTAAATGCAAGGATCACAAGATAAGCCTCTTGAACAACTTAACAAATTACAAATGCCTTCAATTGAATGACATGCAGAAAGCTAAAATTCTTTAAGCAAAGGCTTCAACCTTGATTTGATCTACTTTCCAGCTCCCTCTATATCCAACATGTTGATCCTCATATTATTCTCAATCAACGACCATTCAACACTACAACCAAGATTTAGATATATCTGAAGAAGATATATAGCCAGAATAATACTACTAGAAGGTTCCAGCTGGAACATGATATTGCCATATTTCAATAGGATAGTCTCAAATATTTTTGAATTCTATTCTTATTTCATGAATCTTTGGGCTGAATACACTAACATTGTCTATGAAGGTAGAACTACAGTGCAACGAGTTCATGAAACTACCAAACAAGATTAATTTCTTATGATATTGAGATATGATTTTGAGGGTGTTTGGTCTAATCTCATGAATTAAGCTTCTGCCCCATCCATGGATGTATGCCTTAATGAGCTTCTTCAGGAAGAAAAAAGTATCCTAACTTAAGCATCCATGAAACAAAAAAAAAAAAATCTATCTCTCTTCTAGTTGCATATGCCACACAAGGAAAGCATAAATGATGAGACCTGAGTGTTGTCCAATGTTTGTGTTGTAAAGAACTTGAAAATTTTGCTTCACACTATCCCAAAAAGTTCTGCAATTACTGCCAATAAAATGGTCAAATCATTAAAGAGGGTCCTATAAGACCAGCAAGGAAAAGAACAACAGTCTTTATTGGCACAGTTGGTCGTTCTACTGTTACTAGTTCTATGTATCAGAATATCCTACCCCTGTGCAATCCCTGACCCTTAAAATGGTCCAACAAATGATAATTTCAACATTTTCTGCTTTAGGACTTTTAGGTGAACCTTTATCTCCTTGTACTCGGTATTTTGACTCTGGTGCATCCAATCACATGACCAACAATGTTGATAGCCTCTAAAGATGAAGCATTTTTTGTCTTGAAATTTTTTCGTGCCTATGTCCAGACCCAATTTTCTTCCAAGATTAAAATTTTGTGTTATGACAATAAGGGCAAATATACATCTTATTAATTTTGGGAATTCTAGCAGATAAATGGCATTTTAACTAAAAGGTCGTGTCCTTCGACACCCCAACAAAATGGGGTACCTGAAAGAAAAAATCGTCACCTTCTTGATGTTGTTCATGCCCTTATGTTAGAATCTTTTATGCCATCATGGTTTTGGTGTGAGGCCCTCTCAACTGTTGTCCACCTTATTAATCGTCTGCCTTTACAATGATTCCCCTTTCTTCAAGTTATTTATGTTGAATTCAGGGGGAGCTGCTTGAAGCATAAGCAAGATTGATTCAAGTCTAAAGTTTTGAGCTTTCAAACATGCAAAGGACAACTTGGAGATTAATTAGGATAAAATGTAAGAGAAAAGCAATTTTGATGATCCCAAAGCATTGCATTCATTCATTCTAACTCATATATAACTTAAAATGGTTTAATAAAAATCACAAGGCTTTCATAAAATGGTTAAGTTTCAAACTTATTTCTAAAGTTTTTGTAAAAATAGTTTTCTTGCTGTTTTAATCGATTACAACATCATAATAATCGATTAATTTGGTCTTCACTTACCTTGGAAAAGCTTTCATGAACATTGTAATCGATTACATATCGATTTAATCGATTATTATACCTTTGGTTTCTAGAAAACTGCCTTGTTGAACATTTTAATCGATTACCTAATGGGTAGTAATCGATTACATGCTTGTATGTGATTTTAAAGAGTTACTGGGATAATCGATTACCAATATATTGTAATTGATTACATAGGCTTATCTGAAAATAGCCTCTCCTTGCTTTAATCGATTACCACAGATGGTAACCAATTACATGATGTGTTTAAAACTGTAAGTTTTGTACTAGATAATCGATTACCTCGATTAGTAATCGATTACCCAGTGTAAAATAGAAAGGCTATGGGTCCTGCTTTAATCGATTACCAATTCTAGTAATGGATTACTCTGTTTCTATGACTAATATGCTTTCCTGGTTTAATCGATTACCAAGGTTAGTAATTGATTACATAGTGTATTTTGAAAATAATGGATGTTCTGTCTAATCGATTACATGCTTGAATAATCAATTATTTGGTCTGTTGTAAAAATTCCAGAAAAGCTTATGAACATTTTAATCGATTACATTCTTGGATTAATCGATTACATAAGCAAAATTATCGATTATTTGGCGCGTATTAATCGATTAAAGCTGTTACGTTTTTCTGTTATAAATAGGGAATCACTTTGGTTGATTTTGTAATGTTGCATACTGATACCCATTGAGCCAAAACAGTTCTAAAAGCCTTTCTAAGTGTTTTCAAAGGATTTTTACATGCTTGCTCTGGTTCTACATTGATCATGAGATTGTGAGTCAATCTTGAGCAAGATTTCATTCAAGGTTAAGGGAAGCTGAGTCAATTTGTTAATTCAACCTGTGTTAATCCATCATTTGCTTTGTTGTTCATTGGATCATCAGGTTGTTTCTTTCCTTAATTTTGTAATTTTTGTTTTGATTTTGGATGTAATTTTCAGTCTATTGTACTTGGGTTTCTTGCTTGTAAACTAGAGATAGGGTTTCTTCATCCAGCACAAACTCCTTTACATCGCAGTGCTCAAGTTTTTAAAACCTTAGAAAAGTATGATTTTTCTCCCCCTTTATCCTTGACAACTACTTTAGAATTTTTGCCTATTCCTTTTTCTTATAGACAGGCCATGGGGCATAAATGTTGGAGAGAAGCTATTTGAACTAAACTTCTAGCACTAGAAAAAAATCAGACATGGGATGTTATTCCTTGTCCTTCATTTGTCAAACCCCTCGACAGCAAATTTGTATTCAATATAAAGCTTCATTCAAATGGATCAATAGATCAATACAAGGCTAGATTTGTTGTTCTTGGAAACAAGCAAGAATTTGGCCTTGATTATCAAGATACCTTTGCACCTCTGGCCAAAATGATTATTTTCCGCACTATTCTTACCATTGCTACATCTAAATCTTTGCAAATGCACCATATGGATGTCAAGAATGCATTCCTCCATGGTGACCTCAAGGATGAAATTTACATCAAACTTCCTACTGGTATGCCTTCACCTTTACCGAATGTTGTTTGTAAACTAAAACGTTGTTTATATGGATTGAAACAAGCACCAAGAATATGGTTTGAAAAGTTTCTCACAACATTACTTGATTTTTATTTCATACAAAGCAGATATGATACATCACTTTTTATACAAAGGACCTCAAAATTTATTGTGATACTCCTTATTTATTTGGAGAATATTATGGTTTTTGGATCTAATCAAGAGGCTATTACTACAATCAAGAAACTGTTGCATTCAACTTTCCACATGAAAGACCTTGGCCATCTCACATACCTCTTAGGATTATAAGTAAACTTTCAATATAAAGGCATCTTTGTCACTCAACACAAATACATTCAAGATATAATTCAATTAGTTGGTCTCACCAATGTTACTATTGTTGACACTCCCACGGAAATTAATCTAGAATTGTAATGATATGAAGGTGAACTTCTACAAGACCAGACATCTCATTCACTTTCCACGTAGTTAGCAAATTCATACAATCCCCTCACCCTTTGCATCTATGAAAATTCATATTAAGTATCTACTAGGTACTTCTATGCATTGTCTTTTCTTTCCCACTGGTACATCACCACAATTTCAAGCCTACAACGATTTTAATTTGGTTGTGATGGAGGTCCATTCCAAGCCAAAGGTCTAGAAGGAGAGCTTGAAGCACTTCCTTTGGTGAGCTTTAAAGGATCAATGACAAGAGCTAGGACTCAAACACTTCAAGATCATATCTAGGCTAATTTGGACAAGTATGAAGAGGCACATCAACTCAAGGATAACAAGGGCTGGATTTTGATGTCTCAAGTCCAATTTAATTCAATAAATTCCAGCACTTGTTAGAAGCAATTTTGTAAAAATTCAAAAACATGTACTTTCTGTTTTAATCGATTACCTTAAGTCTGTAATCAATTACAAAGAGTTCAGTTACACACAGAAACAAAGCTGGTCTATTTTAATTGATTACCAATTGTCTGTAATCGATTACACAACTATTTGAAAAATGAAAACTCTCTGTGTTAATCCATTACATAACGAAATAATTGATTATTTGGTTCATCATCTATTCCAGAAGATCAAGAACAAAATAATCGATTACTTGGTCGAAAGAATCGATAATTTTGTTAAAAATAATCGATTACTTGGACAAAATAATCGATTACAGTCAGTTACTTTCATTTTTTTATATAAAGTTGTCAACTGAGTGTAAACATTAAACTCAATTTTCCTAAAGTGAATGAAAGCAGAGTTCGTGTGTACGAGATTTCTCTCTTGTTATTGTGTAAGAACTTCCTATTTCTTATCAATAGCTTCAAGCTATTGTGGCGATTCTTCCTATGCTTATTGGAAAGCTTTTCCATGGTGTCATTCACCTTCATCCCTTACCTTTTCCCCACTTTCCATTTTTGAAATCATATTTTACAAACAACCATTAGTTTGTGAATTCTGGACATCTTTATGTCCTTGAATAAAGCTTGAAGTTTGAGTTTCAGTCCAAGGTAGATTTGGGAAAATTCATGATTAATGGGTTCAGCCATACATCAGGTTGAATGTCCATACACACTACTGGTTGATGTATGTTTTAGGGCATGCTCCAATATATTGGAAATGCAAGAAAATGTCACTAGAATTGTTAGAGAGAGATAACGATTAAAAAAATGAAAGATTTAATTATAATTAGTCTATATAAATTATAATTAGGTCTTTGTAAAATTTTATTCTATTATATTTGAATTTATTTAAAAAATTAAATTTTAACACAATTCCAATAACAAGTGTGATTTTAGGATCTTTTTTACAATTAAAAAAATTATGAGACATTCTAAATTTTTTTAGATGTCTTAAATAAAAATTAATATTCATATACTCATTAATTTATAATTAGTAATCTAATTAGCTTAGTTTATATTTTATTACCTTCCCAATTTTTTCCTTTCAATTGAACTTATAAGAAATGAGCTTCATTTTTACATCATTTTTTTTCTCTTCATATTGTCGAAGGACCAATTTTTTTTCCTGCACCCAATAATGAGAGGAAAAATTGAAAATACCTTTATGGATAGACGATTCAGATTGACAATCTGTATAGGCCACACAAATTTTACGAAATAATTTAAAAATAATGACCCATACAGGTATCGAACCTACAACCTTCATGTTATTAGCACGATTTAACCAACTAATCTTATAAGCCAATTTTGTTAAAAAATAATTAATGTCGCTATATATAACACTAAAATTTCTAAAGTATATTTAATACACATATAAGTTTACATATAACATCGCTATATATAACAGTTTTCTCTTCTGTTTATTTTTCTCTCTCAAACTACTCAATCACTCATGAGTTCGTGTAACATCAAGGCTAAGCAATTGTCTCTCCTTTTTGGCTTAATATGCACTTAGTAAGTTAGTCTCAATCTTTTCTTATCTTTTTCTTTTGAAAATCTGAATCTCTTATTCTCTCTTATCCATTTTTATTTTGATTTTGTTCATTGAAATTGTTCATGGTTAGATTTAAGGTGACTTAATTATTTGAGACCTTGTCTAAGCAACTAAATTTCTTCTACCTTCTACTCTCAAAAAACTATATTTTAGTATTTCTTTGAGGTAGGGAAATCTCATCCTATCTTTTGTATAGAATTATTTATAAGTATGACGACTGATTGATATGCTTGACTCATACCATGTGATTTATATGCTGAGAATGTTTGAGAAAATCCTTGAAATTATGTGTGTGGAAGTTAGATTCTTTTTAATTTGATAGTGGCTGTTAAACGTGAAAATCTAATGGTTTCTTATTTTGCAAACAAAGATGCATGTAACATTCAAAACAACATCATTTTAAAATCCTTGCCACATAAGCATCCTACTCAGAAACTAACAGACACATCATACAACTCTTTTAACTTTTTAAATGTTTCTCCTCAGAAGGACCAAAATGAGACATTTTAAAAACTTAAAAGACTAAAGTAAAACTTTTAAAACTTAGTGTAACATAATAAAATAACTACAAAACTTAATGAACCAAAAGTTACATTAAACCTAATTTTTTCAGCAAACTTTCTATGACGGAAACAACATCTCAATCAAATATGTATAATTCAATATGTGTGTCCTTTCTAAGATTTTAATCATATAACTCAACACTAGACTAAAAAATATTTTTCTAAGCGTTTTAATTATAAAAGCTCAATCTACTATTCATCGAGCATAAAATATAATTTCATAATTAAAACACTAGCATAATTAAAATAATAACATCATATATAATAGAATATACGTGGTAACAACAACAACAACAATAACAACAACAACAACAATAATAATAATAATAACAATAACAATATTAGCAATAGTAACAACAACAGGAATAACTAAGGTATATTTTCTAATCAAATAATCTAATGTAATAAAAAAAATTCCTTAAAAAGAGTTTCTTTACGATTTAGTTCTAATACTCAAAATTTGTAGTTTTATATCCAGAGGTTGTGCATATATGAGATTGTATAGTTAATGATGACTTACAAGAATTAATTAGTGATACCAACAAGATGCATATATTTTTCAATAGCCTATCAATTAAAAATTTCACAATTAAGTGTGCTTAGCTTGAAGCAATTATGAGATGGGTAATCTCCTGACCCAGTAAGCGTGTAAGTGAGATCAAAACACGTTGAAAAGTTTTGTGTTGGTTACAATCATCAATATTGTAAGCAGTCATGTGTTACAAGTTGTACAAGTCGTATCAAAGATGGTTGATGATGTCTTGAAAATGGCTACCCACAGAGGGTTCTAATTGGTGGAGGGTTTTGACCAACAACGAAGCTGAGTGACGTGTCATAGATTGTGAGTCATTGAGACATCGACTTTCATGGGTGTTACAACATTAAATAAGGAGAAGTCATTTGTTTGACTAACTTTTATCCATTATAATTTTCTTTTGTGAAACATATAAGGCTTGAAAGTTAACTTGAAACTTTTATAAAAAAAATGTTTTGTCTATGATCAATTTTTAAAGTTAAATGGAATTATTGATTTTTCTCAAATTTTGATGAAAACTAAAAAGCATAGTGTATCCCATGATAAGCTTACCTAGGGTGTTAGCTTTGATTTTTGTCCGTGGCAACTACAACAACGATATATCTTTGGCAAAAGAACCCAAATAATACTTTTTTAATAAAAAATTACCAATTTGGGACGGTTTTGAAACATTTTACATTTCTGGGGCAGGGAGACACGCCCAAAATAGGCGTGACTGGTCACGCCTAGATTTGGAGTTTAGGATTTAGTTATGTAATTAAAGTTATTTTACTATTAGTTGAGGGTTAGGATTTTAGGGTTTGGAGTTTAAGGTTTAGTTGTGTAATTAAAATTATTTTACTAAATTTACTTAGTGTTTAGGATTTAGTTTACAGTTTAGTTTAGGGTTTAGGATTTTAGGTGATCTCTACGAACAAGTTAATTTATTAATTATACATATTATTTAATATGTTATATTATTGAATTATAAAATTGTTAGGGCCATATTATTTAACTAGCTTTGTAGATAACTGTTAGGTATTAGGATATATGGTTTAGTTTAATTTAGGGTTTATGGTTTAGTTATTAATTACAATTATTTTACTAATTTTGCTTAGTTCAGATTAGGGTTGAAGGGTTAGGTAATATAGGGTTTAGTTCAGGATTTTAGGGTTTAGGATTTAGTTGTTAAATTAAAATTATTTTTCTAAATTTACTTAGTGTTTAGGGTTCAAGGTTTAGGGATTAGTGTTTAGTTTAGGGTTTAGGGTTTTAGTTTTTGAGCTTTAGTGTTTAGGATTTAGTTGTTAAATTAAAATTATTTTACTAAATTTACTTAGGGGTAGCGCTTAGGGTTTAGATTAGGGATTAGGATTTTAGGGTTAAGGGTTTAGTGTTTAGGATTTAGTGTTTAAATTAAAATTATTTTATTAAATTTAATTAGTTCAGTTTAGGGTTAAGGTTAGGGATTAGGATTTAGTTTAGGGTTTAGGATTTTAGTTGATTTCCCTAAATATGTAGATGATATTATTATCCTATGGGTTTAGGTTTTAAATATTATTTGAAATTATTTAGGTAATTTATTTGTAATGTAATTTAATTAGAAGTTATTAAATTATTAATTATTATATTGTTTTATTTATATTAAGATAGTCTCATAAATGGTTGATTCATCATCTTCGGCGTCTTCACGGTCTGGATCCGATCACGAGGGTGACGAAAGGGATCTGACGACCCATGTTATGCCTATCCTGTATAAGTTGGGGGTTTTGCGGAGGCGTACCCAGCGAACTCACATTTCACAGGCTGTGTGGAACGAGGAAAAGATGTCGAGTGTTAAAGACGCGACGCGGTAAAATCGTAGGGGGCAGACTGTGACGATATTCTTGTAATCGTTGCGGAGATGTTAGGACAGGCTGGATTCCTACATGTCACACGCATGCGACATATTCAGGTAAAATTTTTTAATTGAACAATGGTACATACGAAGTGATTCCTATAAATGTTTTTATTTATAAGTGTGCATATGAATTGATTATTTTAAACTTGAGTTTAGATCGATCATGTGCTTATCAGTGCTCTGGTTGAGAGGTGGAGACCAGAGACACATACGTTTCACATGCCGCAAGGAGAGATGACCATCACGTTGGAAGACGTGGCTGGTATCTTAGGTTTAGGCACTGATAGCGATGTCGTCACTGGAGTGACGTCAGACGAGTGGGTGGCCATCATCGAGGAGGCCTTTGGTCATCCTGCTCAGGAGGGTGAGCTAAGAGGAGGATTCTTGTGCCTGTCTTACATTGATAGGAATTATGCGCATTGGGGCGAGGTAGCTGGGGATCTGGTAGAAGTCATGCGATTTACGAAGGCGCATATTGCGTGTATCATTGGAGCATGGTTACTATGCTATAGATCTAGCAGAAGCACTATCGGTTGTCGCTATGTCCCTTTGCTGGTAGGAGACATGGCAGACATAGGTAGGTATAGCTAGGGTTTCGCGGTCCTTGCACATTTGTTTAGACAAATGTGCGAGTGTAAAGATCCAGATAGAAGTGACATAGATAGGTGCACGTGCTTCTCCAAATATGAGTGTGGCTCAGATTCCCACCCATTGCTCCAGCTATACCTCAGCCTACTCACCAGGAGTGGCATTACGGCCACATGTATATGTTCTTATTTTCTTTTATTAACTAGGTATTAATGAGTTTTATAAGTAGTCTAATGTCATTTATTTTCAAATTAGGTTTAATGCTTTAGGCAAGTTCCGTGCACACGAGCTTCTTTGATATCGGCTATCATTAGATTCCCTTGCTCAAGATGAGGTACGTGTTGTTATTTATATAAGTTTTGGTCGGTTGACTTGGATAATTTGTGTGTTTAATTGTTTTGTTCAGGTGGTTTGGCAACCATATGCAGGCTACCACTTCCTTGGTGCATCTCAACACGAGCGACTGTTGTGGATGGCTACTACGCCAATTATATGCTTTCACACAGTTGAGTATTCCCATCCAAACAGATGCTTACGTCAATTTGGGAGGGATCAGTCAATCCCACGAAGGCCGAGGAAGCTGAAGGGTGTGCATGACCTCTAATTGTGGGGTAAACCACATGATAATTGGGTCCGTAAGATGAGACGCTTTATCCGTCGATGGGAGGTTAGGGACCAGCACATAGAGTTGCCTCCCCAATTGACTGGGTTTCTGTCACCAAACCATGAGTACATGGTTTGGTTCAGAGAGAATGGGAAACGATATGTGACGAAGATGGCTACCAAGATGGGTCGTGGTGTAAGTGTTGTTTAACTTTAATTTGTAAACTAATTTTCATTTTCATGGCGTCATTCTCTGGACTAATGAATTTGTTTTGTAATTTGTAGTTTGATGGCCTGGAGATGTTGTACTGTGCGAGTGGCGGTCACGAGAGTAACGCCCTAAAATTTCAATAACTGAAAAATATATGGTTAAAATGTAGTGAGTTAATCTTGTGCAACTACTTGATGTGAATTTTAGGTTGTGTGAAGTTTGTTTGGTCTATGTTTGAATTATTTGTGTGAAATGTTAATTAGAAATAAAAAGAGGAATTACCAAAATGCTTGAATGGAAATGACCATATTACCCTTTCTCTTGATGTGAAAATTACCATAATACCATTGAAGTAAAATTACCATAATGCCCTTAGATATTTTTGTTAGATATTTTGAAGTAAAATTACCATAACGCCCTTAGATATTTAAAATTACAAAAATACCCTTGAGTAACTGACAAATTACAAATATACCCTTAGATATTTTATGAAAACTTGATGAAATTACAAAAGTGCCCCTGGGATGGCAAATTACCAAAATACCCTTAGTAACAGACAAATATAACAAGAAAACTAGGAGTACTTAGACTGGCTAAAAATTTATGGTTAAGTAAGTCATAAATACAAGAAAATAAACCTCACAATAAAAATAAAGAAAAATTTCATGAATATCTAGAACTATCATGAGCTATAATTTGAGACTATGTGATGATATGATAAGGAAAGTTATTACATGAGAAATATCTATGATGGTTGTACAAGAAGGATAGGATAGAAGCAAATGGATCTAAGTGGCAAGTTTAGAAGTGCTTAGAATAAATTTAGTTATGATTAGTGAAATTAAGAAAGAAACAAATTCTAGCGTGTGTAGATGTTGGTTATGAGCTTAAGATCACCTAAGTAAATAACTGAAAGCTGCATGAAATACACTTGGTTTAAATTAAAAGAATAATCTAGCTCATCCAAGAAGCATTCCACATTGCATGACCAGCCATAAATGAAGTGAGTAAGAAACATTAAGCTTGCAAGGAAGCACTCCACGTGCACTTTGGGCAAATGAAAGGAATCTTTGCTCTTTAATGCATTAAATGCATGGAAATGAAATATCTCAATAGCATGATTACTTAGTTACATGAACTGAACCAAGGTCTAATAAGCTTTCCATTCCAACTAAATTTTCTTTTATAAATATCTTCTTGGAATCAAAAACTGCACCTATAAGTGAACTTGTTCCCTAACTCAGGTCACTTGCTTCTTTTCCTCTATTCACTTTTGCTTCATTTTCTCTTCTTTTCTTCTCACTCAAAATGCAGCTCCTTTCACCAAATTACATATCATTTCTTCATTCAAAATATTCTCTTAGAAGATAGCAATTTTACTCCTCAAGCTCTTGAATCATTTCCGCCAAATACTTTGGTAAGTATTGCTATTAAGATTCGTATGGTTTTAAGCTGAAAATTTGGACTGTTTTTAAAATTTCATATCTCACTATGTACTTAACCAAATGAGGTGTTTGACCACTCATTTTAAAGCTTAGGATGTCTTCTATGTTGTCCTAAAATATGGGACCAAAATAAGTAGCGAATCGTGCCCAGAAATTATTTTAGCTCAAGCTGTCCGAAACTGTCCACACCAAACAGATTCTGCCATCCGTTTTGAAAAATTTATTTCTCTCTCATTTCTTACTCAAATTAAGTGTATGATATATGGAATTAAAGATTTGGATGTCAAATATAACATATAAAAATTTCAGATAAATATGGATTGTGTACTGCTTGCAGTCACGAGAACACTAAGAGATGTTAGTGTGTAAACTGGAACTTGCTGGCAGCTTTGAAGTCTAGTTTTAAAAATGCTATAGCTATAGTTTTAGAAATCCAAATAAGGCATGTGATACCTTGTTAGAAAACTTAGGAAGTCTAGTTTAACATACTAAAAGATGGGAACTTAATGATGTGTAGGTTAGCACGTGAACTTGAGAGATCTCAAAATGACGCTACAAGAAGCTAACAAAGGCACAAAGATAGGTAAGGGAAGTTTATTTCTTCCTTATAGTTTTGACACCATAGTTGGGGGGCCAGGGAGTCCAACTATGAGGATAATTGTCTATCCCTGCTGTGTGCTGGCTTTCAAGAAAAACTATGTTTTCAACTAATGGGATGTGATATAATTATCACTAATGTGTGTTAGTTCCTATGCGTGCTCGTTTTCAAGAAAAGTTATGTTTTAAATTAATGGGGATACGATGAATTTGTTATTGATGAATAAAAGTGTGAATGATGTTGCTGTTGTAATTGATTGGATATTTGGGAAAAGTCTTAATTACAGAGGAGACTCTACCCAAAATTTTATAATATGTTTCCTATTTAATTCTCTATTAAATTTTTAAATGGGCATAAAAGTTTGAATTCTATATTGTAGTCTTCCTCTTTAGTTTAGAATTTTTCTAAAAACATCAATCTTGTGGTATGATGAATTGTAAATGAATCTCAGACATATGTATTATGTATAGATGTGAAACATGATTGTTTGTGATGTTGTTGATGATGTTGCAAATGAGATGAGTTTGATATGTATGATGATGATATTTGAGATTATGTGATGTCGATATTGATAATGCCATTGTGTGATGTGGATATACATGGATACCCATGGGGAAGTGCATGACAGATTACCCTTACGAGGAAGGTTGTGTTCCTAGCCAAGTCATGCATTGATGGTGCCCATGGTTGTGTGCGGTATATGTCCACATAGGGTGCATTGACTGGTTGGATAACCTTGCGAGGGTGGCTTTACGAATTTTAAGCATCCCAAGAGAAAAAAGGATTGTTTAAAATTTCGGTGCCTAGCTATTCATGGTCAGTGCATCGGTGATGTTGTGTATGTGCATGGGGGTGCATGACTGGATAACCTTGCGAGGGAAGGTTTGCAAATTTTAAGCATCCTAAGAGAGAACAGGATTGTTTAAAATTCTGGTCCCTAGCTATCCATGGTCAGTACATTGATGGTGCCCATGTTTCATACTTCATATTTGCATGGATGGCAATAGAATGGTGGCAGTAAGTACCGGGGGTACTGGGGGGTATATCACTCTATTTGGAACTCCCTTGAGACTTAGGGCTGATCACCATAGGGGGGAGCGATCTGTGCATGATAGGGTGACCTCGACGAGCTATTGCATCATTTTCCTGAGAAAGGATATATCCATGAGGATGGTACCACATTGCATTTTGAGAGTTGAGTTAGGAGCATACATCATTCTAATCATGATTGAATTTGAGTTGTGAAAATAGTGAATGACTAGTTAGTTGCGTGGATTGAACCTATTTATTTTTGAGAATGATTGTGATTGTTATTGTTGTTTCTTTCTATGATTGTTATCTGATGCTTGTTGGTTTTGGTATAATAAAGTCACCCTTTCATTTGTTGTACCGTGTGGTTGGTACCTATGATGATCGCGAACTTTCGTTTGCATGAGCAGATGAGCAGTAGTAGGTGACCTTGGAGGGAGATCTTCTTTTTGATTGGAGCCACCAAGCCGACGTGATGACGTTGGATTTTTTTTTTTTGGTGAAAGAGTTGTGTTTTGTTAATAAACTCTTTCTTAGTTAGTCTTTGGTTTTTTTTTTGTTTGATATGTAATTTCAGGTGTATATACATGTAAAACTAAAGGAAGCTCGATGACATGTACTGATTTAATATTTATGTACATACATATTTAATTATGTATTTGTAATACGTGTATGATAATTGTATTATCATGAAAAATTTACTACCATTTTCATAATTAAATTAATGAAGTTTTTATTAAAATTGAAATTCACACATTTAGAGTTAGTGATATCGTAGCAATGAGGTGGGTCATTACAATGAGTGGTCGGGATTCAGCATGGACTACTTGCACGAGGAGGTGGGTCGCATTATGTCCATGTTTCGACAGAGTTGTCGCTTGGAGGAGCCAGGCCCACATGCACCCCATCACAGCTTCAGCATGACCCACAGGTGTATGTGGATGTTCCCCTTGGAAGATGTGAGGGACATGGACTAGAGCGTCGTCGGAAAGCCATGCCCCATGTTCCTGAGCCCATAGGAGTTCCCAGGGCTCACACTGATGGTTGTTATAGGCCTCCACTGATAGGACCTATATACGACAGTCAGCCTTTCTATCAACAATCATCTCAGTAGCAATCGACACAGCAGCGGGACATGGGGTATCAAGGGTTTAGTTGCCAGAGTGACATGCCTCCACCGGCAGACTCCCAATCATAGCATGTGTATTACGCGACTACTTTGGTCGTGGCATCAGCAGAGTGTGGGACAAGCAGTGACGTTCTTGCTACGGAGTGGAGTGCTAATGATATTGAAAACCTATTGGCTCAGGTTGATTATACTCCGGCCGGTTGTGGGGATTGGCCAACACATGCACAATATGCCACCCCACCTCCTGATTATCCCCGCCCATCAACGCCAGATCAGGGAACTCCATACCCACCTGCAGATGTAGATCCCTCTCAAGCAGGCCCGTCTCAGGCATGCCCTTCTTGTGTAGGCTCTTCTTAAGATGAAGGTTGCCGATCGTCAGGCGTGTCATCAGCAGTGGCCACTTGAGTCATAGTTTTTTTTAGTTACGTTAGTGTTTGCTTTATTTTTTATTGTCTGTAATGGACTTTATTTGATATTCAGACATTTATAACAGCATTTTCGTGTAATGATTATATTTGTTGTCTTAGCATATCACGACCGGCGATGTACAACATTTTTATGCTTCGCTGTATGCCAATGCATGTGAATAGCACGTTAACAAAAACACACACACACACAATTCAAACACTGGGCCTTTACAACATTCGATGTGACTGAACAAATATGTCGTCACTTAACAACCCCAAATAAGGCGTGATTGGACACGCCTAACTGAACACACTCAAACGGGGTGTGACTAATCACCCCCAACAAATAGGGCATGACTGAAGACGCCCAGTTTAGGCGTGATAGAAAGGGGTGTCACGCCTACATTTGGGCCTCATTGACCCCTATGTAAGGCTGACAGTCCCACACAACATACCTCCATAAACGAAATTCAATCTGAATACTATGGCATTCTTAGGAGAAACAAGCAGTCAGACCATTGCTAACTCAAAATTAGCATTCATTTTTCTAAATGGATCGATGAAACACAACGAAATAGGTGTTTTTTTTTTCAATGTCCTAATCCAATACCAATGCAGGTTCCTAATGAGTGTTCTTTTCAAACACTCAAGAGTCAGATGTGCGACACCCTAATGCTAACCAGTGACCATTTTGTTGAAGAAATCTACTACAGACAGTCATCCCTACATCCAGGTCAGCAATATTTTTTTCATTCTCTTCAGCTCACCAATGATGACGATGTTTGCATAATGTTAATGTGCAATGAACAAAAGTTGAGCGTTGGCCCTATAGAAATATTATGTACCATAAACAGAACACCTGATGGTATACTCAGCCTACTTCAATCCACCATCATCCCAACACATGATGCAATGCTATATTACAACGGCAAGTGGAACATAGCACGACAAGGCGGTTTTGTGGGTTATTCATTCACTGGAACAAATCCAATAAGATTTGAAATTCCTTCAGGATGCAACATTGAAAAACTAAAGGATGTAATCATTCAAGTTGCGCCTTTTGGGGTACCTTATGGAATTCACAACTCACAGGTAGTAAGAAAATTGTTTTTTCGACATCCAACCCATTACACTTATTCAAACAACACAATCGAATATCACATAAAAGAGTTTATAACCGATGCAAACGTGTTGAAGGTGTTAACAGAATCCAACTATTGGAGATGTTTTTGTCCAATACACATCTTAGCTGTTTTTAGCAAACCCGTTGCCCAAATGGAAGAAGACATGTCCACTACACAACATATGTGAAACTGCTAACTAGTCTTGTTATTTTCGTATGTCGTTATTGTTATTGTTATTTGCATTTTATTAAGTAGTGTTTATTAAGTATGGTTATTTCAATTGTTATTGTTATTTCAAGTGATGTCGTTATTGTATTTTTCAATTGTTAAACAATGTTTATTATGCGAATTGACAAATGATGAAAGGCTCAACATATTTTAAAAAAAATTGTAATTCCTTAAAATGAAATACATTAACATATAACTGGTTAAACAAACATCGTTAAAAAATCATGCAACACGACGACGATCAGGACAAGCTCTTTGATTATGTCCAACAAGCTTGCAAATTCTGCATCTGGGGCATCTTTGACTAGTTTTGACTTCGTCCATCTCGTTACGTATTCTAGTGGGCTTTGGATGACCCTTTCCACGCAACATTTCCCTGTCAGGTATTATAGCTGGACTGTCACTCGGTGGAATAGCACCTTCATTACCAATTGGTTGTCATGGGAATGAGAAAGCCTGCACCAAATTACTTACCAGGAAGACATCATTCACATACTAAAAAGGATTCTGACGAACATGTAAAGCAGCAGTTGCGGCGTGACTACATGGGTATTTGAAGGCCTTAAACTTGCCACATTGGCAAAAACGCTATCTGGTTGACTGAATATGACCTCTCGCAGCCCTCTTACACCTCAAATTGCGTTTGATCAAGATTATATGTGCGTACATGATGGCCTGTAGCAACGAACTGATTATGCCTAATAGCATCACCCACATTTTTGAAATGCCACGTTGAAGGATCAACTTGTGAAATAGCCGCCTGACCCCTTGTTACAAAATATTCAACCAATCTGTTGTACGTGTGCTTCACCAGAGCAGTGATAGGCATGTGTTAAGACTTTTGGCAAGCGTACCGTTTTGTCGTTGCAAGTTACAAAATTTATAGAAGTTCGTCTCCATAGGGACTTGAGTTTACTTTGATTAATTTAAATATAGTTTTAACAGTTTAATAGTTTATATACAGAGAATGTAAACGACAGTTCATTTGATGTGATAATGAAATGTAAAATATAACGAATGCGAAAAACTACGAAAATAAATAAAATGAGTTTAATTCAGGAAAAGTGTAGGATTGGATTTCATCATTCTTATCCATTTATATCTAATTAATCTTATCATGCATAAGTCATTTTCTACTCTTATTGATGCGCACGTTTTTTTACCCCAAATCGATCCCTCGCGTTTGAAAATCCTAAGAATATTTACTAGATATCGATCCCTTGCATATTAAAATAATACCCCAGCATTAAGAATTAAAATCGCGTGCTTATGCAATTAAAATATTAAGCCTTATTCCTAGCAACGTAACGTGATAAGTAATTTCATTAAGTTCAAACCCTAAGGCTTTGTTTGGGAGTTAGGAGGGGAAGGGAAGGAAAGAGATTCAAGGGGAAAGGAGGGGAAGGAAAGGGAGGAAAATGAGGGAAGTTCCTTCCTCCTTGTTTGGGAGTTAAAAATATATTAAGAGAGGAAAATGGAGAGTTAATAAAATATTTTTACAATTTTGCCATTGAATTGTGATTCAGCGCTTTGTATTTTGGTGTTTTATTAACACTGGTTGGGATAGGATAGTAATTTTATTAACACTGGATGGGATAGGATAGTAATTTTATTACTTTTCCTTCTAAAAACCCCCCAAATATGGGGGACAACAATTTTTAGGCTTTGGAGGATTTCAGAGGAGTTTTAAAAATCCTCAAATCCTTTCCCTCAAAAATTAAAACTCCCAAACAAGGAGATCTCTTTACCTAAACCTTTCTCTTCCCTCCCTTCCCCTCCAAAATCTCTCTCCCAAACAAAGCCTAAGGGTACTTTCCAGTCAAACTTAGGATTTCAATTCATGAGACTATTGATCAAGTAGAACCAAGCATTAAACACAGAATGAAATTCCCAACAAGAGATAGAAAAGATTCATGCAATAAAATAAAACTAAAAGAGATACATAAGGATAGAAGATTACTTCCAATCCTCGAGAAGCTTAGGCGACCATGGAGATAACCTCCTTAAGAGAAGAGTTGATGAAGGAAATCATCTCCGCTTCACTCCAGCAGGGTTTCCCCTATAACCCTTACTTCTCTCACTTCCCTAATACCTACTAACAATATTTTAAGACCCTAGAGCTGAAGATTTAGCTAAAACACTTAGGAATTGAAGAAAGGAATGCCTTGGCTTGCAAAATTCATGGCTATTTATAGATTTCCTTCTCCTGCCTGCTTCACTTGCCCAGGCAAGTGATTTGTTCATTGTTTGCTCGCCTAGGCGAGCTAATGTTTATCTTTTGGGAACTTGAAGCTCGCCTGGGCGAGCCAAATGCACTGGAGTTGGTCGTCTGGGTGAGTTAGAAGCTTAACCCTGAAGAATGCTTTGGGCCTTTAATGATTTTGGGCCTGGATTGCTTGTTGCACCTCCTATGTTTGCTTTTTGATCCATTTTGCTTGCTTTATGTGTTCGGAATCTTCGAAAATCCTTTTAACCTATCAAAATGCAAGAGAAAATTGGATAAATCTTCAAGAATATGAACATAACATTCATCCTAAGCACTAAATACAAACTAACTAGATTTAGTGCAAGTTTTATAGATATCCTTAGTAAAAATGAAAGATAAGTGTCTTCAATGTAACCCTAATTTCACTAATATATAGCACTTATCAACATGTTTCTTGCTCCCTTTAACACCCTGTTGACTGATTCAGACAAGTTGTTGTAGTATGGCCAAATCTCCTCCCTTCTACGTCATATGCACGTGTCCACTTTTTCCTTGGGGATGCTATCAATCCATTCTACAACCTCAGGACTGCTATCACGAAATCTTGTTAACGCTACCTCATAATCAATGATACAAGGAGTATAACCTGCAAAACAATCATACCATTAACACTAAATCAACTTACGGATATATCCATTTAATATATCCAAAATACTTGTTATCCATACCTAAATTCATCAGGGTCTTCTTCAAGCATTGATTCCTGAACTTTTGATTAAAATTATTGGCAATATGATGAAGGCAAAACACATGATGAGCATAAGGTGGTCGCCAACCAAGATGATTCGCCACAACAGATAGTATGTTCCGGTGCCTATCTGAAATGAGACATATGTTTTACCTTTGCATAACGTGGAAACGAATGTTAGCAAGTAAGTATGTCCATGCTTCCAAGGTCTCCCGCTTAACTATGGCAAATGCCAGTGGCAGACATTCATTATTGTCATCCTGAGTCATGGCGATCAACAATTTCCCTGTATACTTCTCATATAAATGAGTGCCATCAATCTAAATCATTGGTTTCCAAAAATTAAATGTCTCGCAACACTATCTGAAAGTCCAGAACATGCGATGAAACACACGCTTTCCCCGTACCAGTCGATGTGCCACAAAATAATCATTGGTTTGAATATCATAAAAAGAACCTAGTGAAAAACAAAGCATGTAGCCACACCACTTAGGCAAAAATGCATATGATTCTTCCCAATTCCCGTAAATCATTACCAGTGCTTTCTGCTTCACATACCAGGCCTTACGATATGAAACTCTAAATCCATATGAATGGGTGATCCTTTCCCGAACCAATGCAATCGACACAGACGGTTCCTCCTTAATCATTCCTAACAATGCAAATGTAACATTCACATTAAAATGAACAACCTTAAAGAACCATTATTGAAGACATATAGAGGAAATTTAAAAAATACATACCTACAACAACTGAAGCAACAACATCAGAATCAAGCTGTCTATGATCCTGTGCAATATGGTCATTCAGGAAATTGTGTTTGCCACCCCATCTTGAAACAAGCCACTTCTCACCGAACGCTGGTTTAATTACCCTAACCCTCTATGGGCAACCCTCGTTATAAGCAATAAACCTCATGCTAAACTTGTTCGGTTTGCTCTCAACTACATATGCTTCTTGATGCTCCTTCATGAGGTTCCGCTTACATGCAATTTGTGCGTCTTTTTTGGAGGCAAATTCCTGTTTAACAAATAACGCATCCCCTAATTGCCATGAACCCTACACTGAACCCGAACCGGAACCGGTAAAAGATTCTTCTTCGCTTGGATGACTTCAATCAATATATGTGTAATGAGGAATTCCATCCCAAAAAGAAGCGATCTCAGCACCTTCAAATACAAAATCAGTTGAATAAATATATCATGCACACTAAAATACTATAACATACACATATACAAATTTTAGACCACTTCATCATTCATTTCAGTCATGTTATATACCTTCAACAGGTTGTTCTGATTGTGTACATCCTACATCCAGATGAGGACGGATTTCAGACAACCCTACATCAGTGTCTGCTTGGAATCCAGTCGCATGCACACCAGCATCGTCATCATTATCCGACGCACTAGTATTCGCCTCAAGAAGACGATCTTCTATTGCAATTTTTCATCATCGTCATCCTCTTCATCGTCATCCATAACCCAAGTTGGGTCATGTGAATCTTCCTCAGACACCTTTACAAATAGAGAAGCATATGACAATGTAGGCATAGTAGAATTTAAAAGAACTGACCTGATGGGTAAAATATCATCTACTACAGTAAAGTCCATGTACACCTCTAGAAAATCTTTCCTTGGTAGCTTGAAAAATTCTTCCATTCGCAATTCTATGTCTTCATCATCCACAAGTTGAAAACCCATGTATTGTTCACGTTGCCATAATCTTCCCGTAACCAAAGTGATACATTGGTTGTCTTAGAGACCTAATTTTTATCATATCTTCTTACGTAATTTACCCATTGTTGAGCTTCGCTTAATACATGTCTCCCTTTTCTCCCCTTCAAAAACAACACCCTGTCGCCCTTCAACTTTCCTTCCATTAAAAATAATACAACACGAGCAAACTCCTCACCACCTGAACTCATATCTTACACTCAACAAAAAGAAAAACTTCTTGGCAGAGCTTCACTGTAGACATAAATTTGAAAAAATTGTGTTACAATATGTTATTACCATTACTCATAAATAAATAAATTCATGAAACAAGATAAACAACATTGTTCGGGTTAAAAAAAAATAGAATAAAACAAAGATTCATAATGATACTTTAACAACCCTAAAACCCTAAAAACTTGTAAAATATGGAAACACTTCACACTTAACCAAGAGGGGGTGAATTGGTTAGGTTTGGTAATTCAAAATTTTCTTGAACAAAATCAGAGTTTTTTTCCCTTTTGGATCTATATCACTTTTAGAAACCAAGAACCTTTATTCAATCTAATGCTCAACCCAAGATATGCAATAGCTCAAGAACTTTAATGATAACTAAAACTTACAGTCAAGAATAACACAATATAGTCAATATAAAGAAAATAAACAACACACAAAGATTTATACTGGTTCACTTCAAACACTATGAAGCTACATCCAGTTTTCTTCCACTCAACACTAGAATGGAGTTCCACTATTGCAAATATCAGTTCTTACAAGTTATTACAAAGTCTCTCTTTATCAACCTTAGATAAAGTTCAGAAATCTAAAATACTATTAGATTCTTAGAGACAACCCACTGAGAACACTACTCAGTAAATCCCCTAGAGAAACCCTATCTCTAGATTACAAGCAAGAAACTCATTTACAATAGACAAACAAACACAGAATTCAAAACAGAATTACAACTTCAAAGACTAAGGAAAGAAGTCACCTGATGATCCAATGAATAATATGCATATGAATGATTTCACCATGTTAAAGAATGAATACAAGCTCAGAACATCACTTTCCTCAAGCTTTGAAAAAGAATTTCTTGCTTCACTAATCACTTAACAACCCATAAGAATTTTTGTGAATGCAAGAACTCAATGAACCCAGAAAAACCACTAAAAGAATGTTTAGAAAGCCTTAGAATGCTCAGAGTACGAATTAATCAAGTTACTAAAATAAGCTGAGTGAGGGTTCTATTTATAACAAGCTTTTCTAACCGTCAGTAATTGATTAAACGCACTCAACAATCGATTATTTCATTTATGTAATCGATTAAACCAAGCAAGTAATCGATTAAAGAGTTCTATAAAAATCTGGGTTCAAGTAACGAACAGAATAATCGATTATTTTGATACGTAATCGATTAAAACAGGAAGCTTTATAACCATGAATTAAACTATGTAATCGATTATTGCTTCTGGTAATCGATTAATGCAGGAAGCTTCATAATCATGAAATGGGCAGAGTAATCGATTACAGATTCTGGTAATCGGTTAAAAGTAGCAAGATGTGTAAAGCATAGGCATATGATGTAATCGATTACAATATGTGGTAATCGATTAAGACAGAGAGATGATATTTCCTGGTAAGCCTATATAATCGATTACAACTTAATGGTAATCGATTAAAATGATCAACAAAGTAGTTTATATGTAAGCTAAGGTAGATTAATCAATTAAACCGACATGTAATTGATTACATTGTTCTTGAAAAATTTTCCAGAAAGCACAAAGAACAATATAATCGATTATTACGAATAAGTAATCGATTGAATCAGTAGAAAATATATTTTTCCAAAAACCTTATGTTTTAACTATTAGACTTAAGCAATTTAAACCAATTTAATGAATGAATGATGTGAATGCACTATTCTTGGATCACGAGAAATGCTTTTTCCTTTTACATTTATTCACTTATAATTCTTCAATACTTCAAGGCATGTTGAAAGCTAAAACTCACCTTTGATCCTTTGTCCATTCTTCAAGAAATTCCATTGAATCCAACACTAAACCATAGACCCTAACCCTTAGACCATTAAACCTTAAATCATAAACCTTAAAACACTAAATCCTAACCCGTAAACCCTACGCCTTACACCCTATACCCTCAACACTGAACCCTAAACCTAAACCGTTCACCCTAACCTAATTTTGGCTAACTTGTTGTTTGTATCTATAGGAAAAGTTCTTTGTTTCTCCACTGGATTACAATTGGGCAAAGAAGAATTTTGAAATGCGAGGTTCAGTATTGCTGAAAAATAATCTAAATAAGGCTCGAACCAAAATGGATAAGCCACATTGGATTACAAATGGTGTCTGGGAGATATTGTGCAAGCATTGGAGATCTGAAGAATTCAATAAGAAGAGCATCCATGCAAAAAAAAATCGAGCATCTAATTGTGGAGCATCTTACACTGGTGGCTCTATTAGTGCTTCATAGCATAGAGCTAATATGGTTAAGTGTAAATTAATATAATTTATTGTATTGTCTATCTCATATGGTTTAGTGTAATAATCTCTTAGTTTAACTTAAAATATAACAATATATTGTATTCTTTGTTCTATTTTAGATGAAAGAGACTGGAACCACTCCTACTCCATTGGAGTTGTTCCGTCGCATGCACCAACGTAAGGATAATGCATGGGTGGATAGGAGATCACAACATGTAAACGTAATGAACTTTCAGTCTATAATCGTGTAATTATTTGTGTTGTTGTTTTAATTCTATTTTGGTTTGTTATGAAACACTTACTAGGCTTATATTGGTGATGAAAGGAGGAATTTACACGCACATTGAAACAATTGACCAAAAGAGCATCGGCACAAGGTAAACCTCCACCAACTGAGTTAGATGTGTGGTGTGATGTAGCTAGATCAAAGAAAGGAAAAGTTTATGGGTTGGAATGGAATCTAAAGTGATGGTAACAAGTCCTTGCTATCGTTGCTCATCTTCTTCATCAATTGAGTGGGTAAAAAAACAAGAGTTTGATAAAGTTAAAAATGAAAGAGAGATAAGCTTCAAACCAAAGTTGCAAACACTAAGAAGCTTGTTGAGCATAACAATGCATTAATACGAGAATTGATTGAAAGGGTGAACAGGCCATTTACTGTAAATGACAGTCAAGATGAAGGCGAAGATGAACGTGAATATGAAGGTAACGAGGAGTCACCAAGTAAACCATAGTGACTCAACATTGAATCTGTAGACCCTTAACACTGAACCCTAAACCTTAACCACTCACCCTAAACCCTAAACTAAACTAAACCCTGCACCCTAATACCTAACTTTCTTCTACAAAACTAAACCATAAACCCAAAAATAGTTCTATGTAACAATCGCTAACAATTTCACATGGCCTAAACAATAAATAAATAAATTCATAAAAAAATATTAAGGACATTGTTCGGGTTACAAAAAAAAATAATAAAATAGAGATTCATAGAGATACTTTAACAACCCTAAACCCTAAAACCCAAAACCCTAAAAACTAAACCATACACCCTAACCCTTAGACCCTTAAACCTTAAACCTTAAACCTTAAACCATAAACCCTTAAACCCTCACACCTTAAACCCTAAACCTTAAACAAAAAAACCTACACCCTAAAATGTAAACCATACGCCTACAGCCTAAACCCTACACTAAACTAAACCTAAAACCCTAATACATAATAGTTTAATACAAAACTAAACTACATCCTAACCCTTAAACCCTAAACTGAACTAAATAAATTTAAAAAATACTCTTAATTTAACAACCAAACCCTACACCCAAAAACACTAAACCCTAACCTGTAAACCCTACGCCCTACACCGTAGACCCTCAACACTGAACCCTAAACCTAAACCGTTGACCCTAAACCTTAAACTAAACTAAACCCTGGACCCTAATACCTAACATTTTTCTACAAAACTAAACCATTAACTCTAACAATTTTATAATATAACATATTAACTAATATCCATAATTAATAAATTAACTTACTTGTTGACAGAGCTTCGCTGTAGAGATAAGTCACTCACACTAGACTTCAGAATCTTTTAGAGAGAAGGCAATACAGTAAAAGTGACGAAAACATAAAAGAATTCAGCGTATAAAAGAGGGAGACACGCCCAAAATGGACGTGATTGGTCACGCCCATTTTGGGTGTGTCTCCCTACCGCAGAAATGTAAAATGTTTCAAAACAGTCCCAAATTGGTAATTTTTTATTAAAAAAGTATTATTTGGGTTCTTTTACCATATATCTTTACAATGAATTTTGTGAAGAATAGAATGCACAATTCATTAATGATGAATGGTTTAATAATTATTTGATTACATTCATAGAGATAATTTTTTGATGATTTTTTAAAAGAATCATAAAATATTTTTAAAGTATAACAATACATAGAGAATAATTATAATTTATAAAAGTTTAAATATTTTATACTATTTCTTTTGTTATGACATTATATATTTTATAAAAATATATATTTTTAAACAATTTTATAAATTATTTCTTTGGAGAAAAAATTCTAAATTTATCACTATATATCACTTATTTTCAGGATATTTCAGCCTTACAAAAAAAAATAGTCAAATTCACAGATCTTTAGATCTCAATCCACTTGAAAATATAATTTATATATATTAGAACCCATTTAAAGAATCAATGGTCTCTTTCCAAACCTCATTTTGACTCTATTTATTAACTTAACCCGGACATATCAGATCTTACTCAAGACTACACAATTTTGCAGGCCTTGTTCCATATTGATAGGCTGATTATGTTCATTGCAAAAAAAATAAAATTAAAAAATGTCACTGGTTGTACGATGGGCGCCGATTTCTTGAGAGATTTCAAGAGGAAAAGAGACCCTTTTCATTTGTGTCGGAGAACAAGAGTGGTGGAAAATGTTGAGATACAAAAAATAATCCTCATCCCAGGATTTTATTATTAATAGTATATTCAAGACCCATCAATGCAAAATGAGAAATTTAGTTTAGCGGAATCACCTTCTATTACCGGTCATTACTCATTGGTGGGTCTCCACTGTCCACTCTTCAATATTTATCCAACTATGTCTATACCATATTATGTCCTTGCCATTACCATAAAAGTCCACTCTTCAATACATTTCATCATAATTGTGTTAGCCAAGAAATAAAGCAATAGCAGAGCAAATCAAAGCAGTGAGAATCTAATTCCAATTTCTTTTTCTCATCTTCCAGAACTATCCTAGTTTTCCATTATTTTATTTCTATTTTATAGTCCCTAGTACCTACACGTTCATTTTTCACCTTTTTTTTATATAAAAATTTTGTTTTAGCTTTTAATGTTTGAAATTATTATATATGTGTTCAATTTTTGCGAACCCCAGTTGAATGAAGCTGCGATGGGAAACTCGCATGTTAAAAAGCGTGACACTCAATTTTCCAGAAACGTTGTTGAAGGGAGAGTTCCCTCTCCGAAAAACAAAACCTTGTCGCCGTCACCGTCGCTACAACCACCACTACCACGAGAACCACCACCAGCAGCAGCTATGTCTTTGAATAAGGGTTCGAGGAAACTGTCTACCAAAGAAAAATATGCTCTGATTCCCGATAACTTCACCACCCTTGAACAGGTTTGTTCAGCTTACTCTTCCTCTTTCTGCTATTGAATTTTGTAATTAATAGATTCAAATTATATGGTTGTCTTGTTTATGTGTTCAACATCTTGCTGCTTACGTAGCCAAAAAAAATAAAAATAAAAATAAATTAAAATCAGGCTGTTTCTCTTGGTATTGGTTAATTCTCTTTGTGAATTTTCTTAAATGGAATTTTGGGATAGACTTTGAAGCTGTGTGAATTTGGCTCAAATTGCGGCGTTGACTAATAAGGTAAATAATAGATATTTTTCTTTCTTTTGTTTGAGTGGGGAGGATGGATGACAGGACGAGCAAGGAAAAAAGTTAGGAAGAGATTATCTTGCTCACTATTTTGTCTAAAAGTTTGATTGGATTTATTTTCCTCCTAAAACTCGAACCATATTTGATGGAGACTTAAAATACATAAAACAAAACTGAGTCAATCTGATTTAATCTAGTCAATTTGATTTTTTCAGTACTATATATTATTATAATACCATGAATAGTTAAATTAAAAAACAATATTTTAATAAATAATATTATTTTAATATTATATATCATCTTTTAAAAAAAATTATATTATCAGTACATAATTGTTTAAAAAAAATCATTTTCAAGAGAATATAAAATTCTAAAATATATTTGAAAATCATCCTAAAAAAATATATCAAATAAAATTTCAAAACTTAAAAATTCATCAAAATTAATCTTATAACATATGAAATTAAGAGTTCAGGTTGAGATATACTCTCATCCAAAATGAAATATGAGAGAATGAGAATAAAAAAAAATATATTAATACGTTATTTTTATTTTATAGTTCCTATTCTATTTACCAAAAGTTAAAAAAGAAAAAAATGATATTAACATACATTTTTTATAAGTTAAAATTTATTAAAAATTATAAAATCTAAAATAAAATTTGTTAAATAAAAAAGTGAGGTTGGATACAACAACAACAAAATACGTTACAGCGACAAAAGCATCTAAATAATATTTTTTATAAAAATTATCAATTTGGGACTATTTTCAAACATTTTGCAATTTTGGAAAGTGTGACTAAATCCGTTGTTAATTTTGTCGTTAATTCGGTCGCTAACAGTTTTTCAACGGAATATTATGATTTTTTATTTTTTTTTATGTTTACGACCACAGTATTGCATCGTAAAAACTGTTAGCGACTGAAATAGAGACCAAAATTAGTGTATTTTAATTTTTTACGTAAAATATCATTTAATATTATTAATTATTATTTTATCTAATTTTAAAGTATTTTTATATAATCTTTATCATATATATGATTTTTTTTACTTTTTTAATATTGTTTTGTTTAATATTTTTTGGATTTTTATATAACTAATTTTAAATAATTTGTGATTTTTTTTATCAAGGCTTTAACAAAAGAAAAAAACTGTTTAACTTTTAAAAAATGAATTTAGCATTTTTTTCAAAGAAATAAAATATGTGGTCAGGCTACATGGTCCCGTGGAGTTACTATGTGTCTCCAAGTAAAGAAAAACATTTTCTGCATAAAAATAATTAAAAATGCAATTTTTTTAATTCTAATTTATTATTATTAAAAATTTATTTTTAATTAAATCAAAAAATTTAATTGAAATTTTTAATATATTTATGTGTTTAAAAGTAGTCATGTAATGTACTCAATACTAACTAATTTTAAATATTGTTTTGTTTAATATTTTTTGGATTTTTATATAACTAATTTTAAATACTTTGTAAATTTATTTTATCAAGGCTTTAACAAAAGAAAAAAACAGTTTAACTTTTAAAAAAAATGAATTTAGCATTTTTTTCCAAAGAAATAAAATATGTGGTCAGACTACATGGTCTTGTGGAGTGCGTATCTCCAAGTAATTAAAAAATGCAATTATTTTTTAATTCTAATTTATTATTATTAAAAATTTATTTTTAATTAAATCAAAAAATTTAATTGAAATTTTTAATATTTTTAAGTGTTTAAAAGTATTCGTATAATGTACTCAATACTAGCTAATTTATTGAAAATATAAATATGTATCATAATAAAAAAAAAGTATATCCATAACTTTACTATATTAATTATAATTAT
>PYAF01003327.1:84476-94706 GCA_007407185.1 Glycine tomentella | reverse complement strand
TAAAATATGGAAGATTGTCATATTTTATTTTCGATTGAAATCAAATGATAATTTTTATCCATCAAATAATTAAGGTTTTAGTTTAACACTTTTAATTTTTTTATTTAATTTAATTTTAAGCTATTTTTATATCAATATTTTCTTTGGATTTTCAATATAATTTTCTAAGTTATATAAAAAATATTATATTAAAAATTAGTTATATAAAAAATCTAAAAAATATTAAACAAAACAATATTAAAAAAAAGTAAAAAAGATTATATCTATGATGAAGATCAGTCTAAAAATACTTTAAAATTAGATAAAAATAATAATTAATAATATTAAATGATATATCAAAAATTAAAACATAATCTTATTTTACTAAATGAGGTTGGATATATAAATCACATAATATTATTTGTTAAACATCAAGTTTGAGAATTATTGTATAGTCATAATCCATGTTTATTATAACGGCTAATTTTATGGTGGCCACCGAAGGTGTAACCTAACTCTTCTCCTTAACCTGAGCTTGGGACGGCTGTGAAAAAAATGTGATACTGATGATGTTTTTAGTAAATACGTTATACTTAGTACACTGGATACAAGATAGACAACACCCATCCAAAAAATTAAATAAAAAGTTACACAACCGCTATGCAAGGTCACATCGCATATTTTGATAATAATAATAATTATTTCTTTAAGATTGAAGATAAAAATAATGCTAATGGGCCCTGCTGTTAAAAAAGAAAAAGAAAAAGAAAAGAAACCTACTGGGCGTCGACCTATGTAAAGGTAGTCCACTTCTAATTTTTAAGAATAACAATATTATATATTTTTAATGTATTAATATTTTTGGAGATAATATTTAATAAAATAAATGTCTAATATTACCTAAAATTATCGTTTTCATTTAGTTTTTCTTAAAATTTAAAATATTATAAAAGTTATTATTTACAAATAAATTAGTACAACTATACATTTATGATTTAACCTGATATATGCACAAATAAATTGAGACTCATTTATATAATCTGAAAGAATGTAATTTCGTGAAGGATTTTTTTAATAAACTATCATCTTTAAGAATAAAATATTTAAAAAATTATTTAATTTTTAAATCAATTTTAATCATAATCTATTTTACAAATTTAATTTAATTCAAAATCAACTTTGCAAAGTATACCTTAAACCCAGTAAAAAAAACGTTTTACCTATACACACCATCCTTAAAGACTTACTCCACCGATCAGGGGTGTTCACGGGTGATTTTTGCTTTAAAATATTCCAAACCAAATAAAAAAATTAAGTGTGATATAATACGGTTAGGTTTAAATTAATTATGAAATTCAAAATAAATCAAATTAATCTTTTACGATTAGATTAGGTCCAATTTTTACAGCTTTAAAATTCTGTTAGTAAATATTAAAAGAGATGAAAAAATGCTAAAAAAATTTGTTATTAATTCAATGTAAATGGACAAATTTTAATAATGAATAGTTGCACTGGTATAAACAGAATTTTTCGAAAAAACTACTACATAAAACTAGAAGATAGTCAAGATACAAATCACTTGTAAAGGTAAAAGCTTCTTAGAATAGAAAGGCAACTTAATATTAACACTGGTTAATATAAACAAAATCTTTATAAAACCATTGATTGAAAAACATATTTTCTTTTTGCATAGGGAAAAAACTGATATATTAATCAAAAGCTTTTGGAATTTGTCACAAGTTGTGTACAAATTACACAAAATGCAAATAATGTTGGGGTAAAACGGACCATCAAAAAATTACATGCGGAAGCGAAACAAAAATGTAAGACGAGAGAAAACAACACAGACAATCTGTTTAATGTGGGAAAACCTTTATCAATATGAAGAAGTAAAAACTCACGGGACACTAATCCAGAATCAAACTTCCACTATAACAATAATGGGTTACAAATAATCAAATACACCAAGGTGGTGGTTCACTCAACCTCTCCAACAATGGTGATAATCAAACTTCTCTAAAAGAGGTAAAAATCAAACTCTCTAGAGTGTTACACTCGAACTTTCTCGAGAGATCTCTCAAATGCAAAGCACAAAGGCTTGCTCAAATATGTACTCAAGAATGTCACTTGAGGCTCTCAAACGGAAGCTCTTTTTCAGAAGCTTTCGGACTCTCTAAATCAGAGTGTCACTACCTCCACCCCTAACTAATGTATTTATAGTAGTGGATTAGGTTTAAGGTTTTAGAACCTTCAATGGGCCTGGGTCAGCATTGGAGGAGTAAGGCCCAATCCAACAATTCTCCCCCCAACGATTTCAATGCGTCAGCTTCAACATCAACCCGACATCTTCAATGCGACGAGTTCAACAACCCGTCACCTTCACAGCAATCTTCAAATTTCCTTGCTGATACCGGCTTGGTCATCATATCGGACCAATTCTGGTCGGTGTGCACTTTGCCAAGTACGAGCTGTCCAACCTTCACCACATCTGGATCCAGTGATACCTCACAACAATATGCTTGGTGCGAGATTGATAGGTCGAGTCCTTCGCAAGATGAATTGCGCTTTGATTGTCACACATCAGTTCATGGCCGAGTTCAATGAGGAACTTCTTCATCCATAACATTTCTTTGCTTGCCTCAGTAACGACAATGTACTCGGCCTTGTTTGTCGAAAGTGCCACACACTTCTACAACCTTGATTGCCAAGAGACTGCTCTTCTAGCAAATCTCATCAAGTATCCAGTCCTCAACTTCCTCTAGTCGGAATCTCCCCCTAAATCGACATCCGAGTAGCCTTGCAACCCGATTTCACCTTCTCCAAAACGTAGGCATAGGTCGGTTGTACCTTGGAGGTACCTAAAGATCCATTTTACTGCTTCCCAGTGCTCTTTGCCGAGGTTCGAAAGATACCAGCTCACCATTCCAAGTGCATACGCTAGGTTGGGTCTAGTGCAAACCATTGCATACATCAAGCTTCCGACGATAGATTGGTACGGGATCTTCAACATCTTGTCTTTGTCTTCATCAGACTTCGGACACTATCTTTTACTCAACTTTATGTGCCCGGTTAGGGGGTGCTAACTGTCTTGGCTTTGTCCATGTTGAATCTCTTCAAGATCTTCTCAACATACTTCTCTTGACTTAGCCACAGTAGCTTCTTCTTTCTCTCCCTGATGATCTTCATTCTGAGAATCTGCTTTGCAAGGTCGAGATCCTTCATCTCGAAGGACGAACTCAACGCCTTCTTCAAGGCGGCAATCTTCATCTTATCTAGCCCTACAATCAGCATGTCGTCAACATATAACAATAGGATCAGAAGGTCTCCGTTTTCATACCTCTTCACAAAAACGCAGTGGTCAGCCTCAGTCTTCATGAACTTATGATTAGTCATGAAAGATTCAAATTTCTTGTACCACTGGCGAGATGCTTGTTTCAAGCCATAGAGACTCTTCTTCAAACGGGGTAACATGCTTTCGCATCACGAAGCTCGGAACCCTTCAGGTTGCTCCATATATATTTCTTCTTCCAACTCACCGTGAAGAAATGTCATTTTCATGTCCAATTGTTCTACCTCAAGATCCGTTGAAGCTGCCATGACTAACATAGTTCGAATAGAGGTCATCTTCACAACAGGAGAGAATATCTTTTCAAAATCAATCCCTTTCTTCTGATTGCAGCCTTTCACTACAATAGACTTTGTATCTCGGCTTTTGGCCATTCTCTTCCTGTTTGATTTTGTACACCCACTTGTTCTTCAAAGCTCGTCTCCCTTTAAGCAGCTCGATTAGCTCATAAGTCTGGTTTTCGTGTAGGGACTTCATTTCATACTGCATTGCCTTTTCCCATTCTTATTTTTCTGAGCTCGTTATGGCCTCATCATAGCTCTAAGGCTCACCGTCTTTAGCAATGACGGTGTATTCATCATATGGATACCTTGTAGAAGGTCTTCTTTCTCTAGTTAGGTATCTCGATTGTTCTTCTTCAGTCGCTTGAGAACCCGATTCATCATCTTCATCCTGGTCCTCGTCATCAACACGGACCTCAGTATCTCGGTCCTGATCATCTTCTTGCTAGCCATCATTTTCTTTATTGGTTTCTCCCCTTGCTTCAGCTCGGACAGGAGGGACGAGTTCTTCATGTCGGACAGTAACCCAAAATTTGCGCTTCGAGATGTCATGAATGGTCTCATCTTCATTAAAGATCACATCCGACTTCTCACTATCTTCTTATTGATTGGATCCCAAAGTTTGAACCCGAACTCGGTTTTCGGCGAACTGAGGTAGATGCATTCCTTCATCTTTGTATCAAGCTTCACTCTTTCATCTTTCGGGATATGAACGAAAGCTCAGCATCCAAACACCTTCAGGTGTTTGTATGTTGCTTTTCGATCGCTCCAGACTTCTTTTGGGATTTCTCCTTCAAGTGGTCGAGATGGTAAGAGATTGATCAAATTAACCGCAGTTCTGACGGCCTCTCCCCAGAATGATTTCGGCAACCTGGCATTGGATAGCATACTTCAGACCTTCTCTTCAATGGTCCGGTTCATCCTTTCAGCCAATCCATTCAGCTGTGGAGTCTTGGGGGCGTCTTTTCAAGTCGAATCTCGACTTCTCTACAATAAGCATCAAAGGGACCACAATACTCACCACTATTGTCTGAGCGAACAACTTTCAACTTCATGTTAGTCTCCCTTTCCACCATAGCATGGAATTCTTTGAAAGATTGGAGTACTTGGTCTTTTTCTTCAGCAAGTAAACCCACACTTTGCGGGAATGATTGTCAATGAAGGAAACAAAATACTGAGCTCCACCCAGTGATCTTTTTGACATGGAGCAGACATCAGTATGGACGAGGTCAAGAATATTCTTGCGTCTTCTGGGTTGATCCGGTCTCACAATTGAAACCCGATGCTGCTTTCAAGTTAGGCAGTGCATGCAACTTTCCAGCACTTGGCCTTTCAACCTGGTCAGTTGCTCCTTCTTCTTCTTCAGAATCTGGAGCCCTTTCTCACTCATGTGACCGAGACGCTTGTGCCACAACTCCAAGCTAGGTTCATTCTGGACAGAGTTGCTTCTCCTCCATTTATCCTTCCTTGCATGACATACAAGGAGCCTTCTTTCTTACCTCTAGCCATGACCAAGTTTTCCTTGGCCAACTTCCATCTACTTCCATTGAAGTAACTCTCTAACCCGGCATCATCTAGCTTTCCAACCGAGATTAGATTCAGTCGCATGTCAGGCACGTGCCTTACATCCTTCAGTAGAAGTTGACACCCTGCCTCCTTGGTCAGGGTTACATCATTAACACCAACAATCTTGCTGGTTACCTGATTACTCATCTTCACGACACCAAAATCTTCCTTTCTGTAAGAAGAAAATAATCCTTCATGTGGGGTGACGTGGAATGAGGCACCAGAGTCAACAATCCAGGTGCAGTCTTCATGGGCTATATTAAAAAATTCTTCACCAAGGAAGAATATCTCAGCATTAGCAGCCACAACCGTGGTGCTCATATGATGCCTGGGCTCGCCAGGAAGACTTTCGATACAGGGTCATCAAGTCGAACCTTCAGCTCCGATACCACTGTTGGGACAAAACGGACCCTCAAATTAAATGCGGAAGCGAAACAAAAATGTAAGATGAGAGAGAACAACACAGACGATCTCTTTAACGTGGGAAAACCTCATCAATGTGAAGAAGTAAAAATCCACGGGACACTAATCCAGAATCAAACTTCCACTATAACAATAATGAGTTACTAATAATCAAATACACCAAGGTGGTGGTTCATTCAACCTCTCCAACAATGATGATAATCAAACTTCTCTAAAAGAGGTAATAATCAAACTCTCTAGAGTGTTACACTCGAACTCTCTCTAGAGATCTCTCAAATGCAAAGTACGAAGGCTTGCTCAAATACGCATTCAAGAATGTAACTTGAGACTCTCAAACGGAAGCTCTTTTTCAGAAGCTTTTGGACTCTCTAAATTAGAGTGTCACTGCTTCCACCCCTAACTAATGTATTTATAGTGGTGGATTAGATTTAGGATTTTAGAACCTTCAATGGGTTTGAGTCAGCATTAAAGGAGTAAGGTCCAATCCAATAAATAGGCATCGACATTTTTTATATTGTGCATAAAAAAATTAAAATAAACACACTTATATTGCTTAAACGATTTGGTTTGGTTTTTAAATCCTAAATCATGCGATTTGAAAAAAATAAAAACCAAACATATTTCAATAAATTTTAATTTTGAGCAATTTGTGATTTTTTTTCAATCAATTTTTTATTTTCACTTCGATTTGGTTTGTTCCTGAACACCCGTTCCACCAATAGTACCACCTGATGCATTGTTTGCATTAATATTCCCACCTTGAACACCCGTTCCACCAATAGTACCACCTGATGCATTGTTTGCATTAATATTCCCACCTTCCAGTGTACACTAACTCAATGGGTCTGGTTCAACAGAAGCAAAACCTTTATTATAAGACTGTAATGTTAGTGTCAGTATAGTTGGATGTTTAATTGGCATTTAATATAACTAGTTCAACGTTTCTTTTCACTTTTTTTAAGACAGGATTTTCAATTAGTTTGAGAATATAATATTTTTATGTCTTAAAAGTATTTAGTTTTTGCAATTGAACTTTTAAATGTCATATTAGATATAGATAAAATATTGCATAATACAAAATTATTATTCAATCATAAATTATTAGATATAATAAATATATTATATTTTAAATATTTTAAAAAATACACCCATAATGAAACCTTTTTTTATCAGTTCTCATTACTAAAAGAAAAACCTATAATCATTTTTAATAGTTAATGATATAATTTTTTTATAAAGAAACGAAATTCTTAAATATAATATAGTTATTAAAAAGAACAAAATTTAGTTACAGTTTCTTAAATATTTTCAATTTATCTAATCAGATATTAGAATTAAAATTTTACTTCGAGAACTTATACTTAATGTAAACATTAATTTATGTATATTATCAGAATGGAATGCCATGTCTAAATTTCTAATTAAAAACAATAAAAAACATTTAAAAAATTATATCTAAGTCTTATTTTTGTAAAACACTACCTTTGTCCTTAAATATAAATTTTTATTTTTTTATAAGGTTTTTTTATTAATTATTTTTATTAAAATATTTTTAATTATTTTACAATAAATGTTAGAAATTAAAAAAATAGACACATTCTTTCTTATAAATATAAGAGAAGAAGAATAAAACATATTAATTAATTAGATAAAAATTAACTAAATAAAAAAATAGATGAGTTCTAATAATTTTTTAAGAATAATATAATTTATTAAAAATTTAGTAGTATTAATTAAATTAATTATTATTTTTAAACCGGTGGGCCGGGGTGGGGGGCACGGGTGTCGAAAACGCGTTTTCATCTATATATAATATATGGACTGCAAAGTACTGTTGAGAAGTATAAGATTAAAATAAAACTGCATGACAACTTGCATAATACTAATTGTTTAGTTGGAATGATGATTTTAGTCTAAATAAATTATTAATATATTTCTTCATTTTTTTATATCTAAAATCGTTTGTTAATGGTTATGAAATTTACTCTTTATTTTTATTACTTCCAAAACTGATGTTATTATTGCTACTTACGTCACTAGATTAGGAATCATAATGAAAAAACAAATTAAAAACTTAGGATTAAAATAACATTGAAATATAAATTTAAAGATTAAATTAATCATTTATTTAAATAAATAAAGAAGTTTGGCTTTTTCGTTAAATCCAAACAAAAAATGAATATTGTAGAAAGAACAAATGACAAAAATTTAATGGGAATAGTTATATTTATTGGTGACTTACCTTTGGGGCCACCTTATGACGTGCAAAACGTGTGGTGGTCTCAATTTCCATAGCATCACAGTAGATAGATTTTGAATAATAAGTTCATATGATATCTATTTTCATATTCTTATTCGAATAATAATTTTAATCTTTATCTCTATATCTGGTAGATATTTATATATTTATATCGCAGGTCAGTTTGGATCGGTTTTGACCAAATTTAGGACTCAATCCAATCAAATTTGATCTGTTCGGTTCGGTTCGGTTCGGTTTTCAGAAAAAAAAAATTGAAACTCAACCCAATCCAACCCGTTCATAAACAGTTCGGTTCGGTTTGGATCACCGGGTTACCCATTTAATTTTTTTTTAGAACTACTATTTTATATCACGATTATTTCAAATATCTCATACAATTAACACAATATTATCAAATATATGAAAGTAGTAAAATTGAATTATTTAATACCATCAACATAATATTATAAAATAGACTTATAATATAAATTAAAACAAAAAATTTGTGAACAATATTTACTATAATAGTCTGAATCACAACTGAATCTTACAAACCAAGCTTTGTTATAACCAATTTTGTTGCAACCATATTTGCTGAAACAAACAAATAAACAAAATATGATTCATTAATATTATAAACTTGGTAAACAATATATGAAAAAAAAGGTGAAACAAATAACAATATACCTAAAAGCAATACATTAAGAAGTTCCAGCACTTGCAGTTTCAACACTTGAAGACCCAATATTAGCAGTATTTAAAGCCAAACCAAACAATTCTAAAAATTTAAACACAATCCCGTTAGCACAAAAATTAATTGATATTTTATACAAATATAAAAATGAAATAAGAGATTAATGATTATACACCTGATTTAATCTTTTCCGCTTCATTTATTTCAACTTGCAAGTCATTAACATTTTGCTTAGTAGATCTAAGCCAATTTTGGGCACAAATGAGAGCTTCAACAGTAGTAGGACTCAAGGAACTACGAAATGAATCTAGAATTCTACCCCCTGTACTAAATGCAGACTCAGATGATATAGTAGATACAGGAATGACCAATATATCTCTAGCCATACAGGAAAGAATATAATATTTGGATGTCTTCAATTTTCACCAATTCAAAATGTCAAACTCAGGGTGGTCATCTTCAACATCATCCTCCAAATACCTATCTAACTCATTTTTTTGCACCTCACCCTGTTTTTTCTTAATTTTCATTCTAAATTCATCATCCCAATCATCATCCTTATCACCTTTGTCGTCATTATTAGGGGTGTTCATCAACCGATCCAAACCGATGTAAACCGCGGTGACCGAACCGAAAAATCGAAAATCGAAATAACCGAAAACCGAAAAATCGAAAACAAAAAAAAAAAACTGAAAATTTTCACCGGATTGGATCGGTTTTCGGATTGGCCGGTGAAAACCGATCCAATCCAAACCGATCCAATTATAAATCATACCTTACCCTTTATCTACTTGGGCCTATTCCCTATTATAGCCCAAAAATCAAAAATGCAATACATTGCTTCTTATTTTGTCCAATTAACGTGTTTGTCTAATGAAAATTAGAAAATGATGTTTATTTTTATCCAATGAATGTGTTTGTTTATGTTAGATACTTCTTATTTTGATAAAAATAAGTCTCATAAGTTTTATTTTTAGACTTTTTAAAAAATTGAAAACCGATCCAATCCAAACCGAAAAAAATTGGATTGGATTGGATCGGATTTGAAAAAAATTTCAAACCGAATGGATGATCAAATGACCAAACCGAAGGAATTGGATCGGATGATTTTTTGCTTCAAAACTGATCCAATCCAAACCGCGAACACCCCTAGTCATTATGTTGTGAGACCATGTTTGAAGCCAATGCACTGGAATTAGCTGAATTGCTACTAGAATGACAAATGAGATGTTCTAATACATATTGCTGAATCAGTTTGTGAATGAGGTGATGAGAATCCCCTTGTCTTGATACAATTTCGGACCAATTCTATGTTAGAATTCGCACACCAACAGAGCTAGAATCATATTGTTAACTTTTATGTATTTTTCGGCCTACAGAACTCGGATTGGACCGATTCCAAAACGAGGTGAAAGAGGACTTTCTGAAATGCAATTTAGACACAAAAAACACCGAAAAAGGATGGGTAAAACGAGAATTATGACAATAAGAAATTCGGGGTGGAATCACAGAATTAGGAATGCGAAAATTTAAACAAGGAACAGAAATGGTGCAAAGGAAGACGTAGATAGGCGCCACAAACAAATGTTTGATAAGCCTTGAGGATCGCCACAAGAATTGAAGAATTCTTGATAAGATCAAATGGTTCAAGGAAGAACCCTAGCAGAGAAATACTCAAGCTAATGATAAAATTCCAACAGCC
>PYAF01003327.1:73402-84376 GCA_007407185.1 Glycine tomentella | reverse complement strand
ATACTAATTTAAAGATATGATTTTAACCAATTTTTGAATGCAATCCTAAATATATTCTATCATATTATCCAATGCAATCTTAAAGATATTTTATTATATTATGCAATGCAATCTTAAAAATATTCTATCCTTTTTTTTAATACAATATTAAAAAATATCCTATCTTATTTTTGAATGCAATCTTAAACATTTACAATATAATTTCTTTTTTTATTGTCAAATTATTTTTTTAATTTTTAATATATATATATATATATATATATATAAATAATAAAATTTATATTATTATTACGGGTTCACGGATCGGGTCATCGGATCAACGGATCTGTAAATCTAAACCCATGACCCAACCCGTATATAAACGGTTTTGATTGGTTCGATTCGGTTTTGACCCAAATATATAAATGACCCAACCCAAACTATTCGGATCGGTTCGGATCGGTTTGAGTTCACGGGTGACCCGTACCCGCGAACACCCCTAATCTGTATATGTAATCTGCACTTTACTCATATATATAAAGTTAATATATCAATAAAAATATATTAATTAAAAAAACTACTGGTCTCAATTCCCATACGATCACAGTAGATAGATTTTGAATAAGTTCTTATTGTATCTATTTTCATATCCGTATTCGAACAGCAATATTAATCTTTATATCTATATCTGCTAGATATTTATATATTTATATTTGTATATGCAATATGCACTTTACTCATATATATAAAGCTAATATATCAATAAAAATATATTTATTAAAAAATTAATTACTGGTTTCAATTCCCATAGGATCACAGTAGATAAATTTTGAATAAGTTTTTATTGTATCTATTTTCATATCCGTATTCGAACAACAATTTTAATCTTTATTTCTATATCTGTTAGATATTTATATATTTATATTTGTATAGCAGTTTACACACACATATATATATAAAGTTAATATATCAATAAAAATATATTAATTAAAAAAATTACTGGTCTCAATTCCCATAGGATCGCAATAGATAGATTTTGAATAAGTTCTTATGGTATCTATTTTCATATCCGTACTCGAACAACAATTTTAATCTTTATCTCTATATATATATTTGCTAGATATTTATATATTTATACTTGTATATGCAATCTATACTTTACTCATATAAAGTTAATATATCAATAAATATATGTTAACTAAAAAAATTACTGTAAAAGTAAATTGAGAATTCTTTCTTAAATAATCTAAACATCCACAAAACAATATTAAAATAAACAAATATAAAAATGATTTTTCCAAACTTAAGTCATAGATAAACAACATTATAAAGATAATCATTTAACATAGTTATTCTTAAAATTAATATTCTAATCCCTTAACAAAATCTCTAATTAAACTTAAACATCATGTGATTATGTTATACATAAATTTAATATTTTGAAATAGAGTGAAACAAATATAAAATATGTTAAATCTAATATCATCTTGCTACCTACACAAAACAATATTCAAGATTTAAAAGTCAATTCAAAACCAAAACCATGGTGGTATACCACCATTTAACCATAAAAATGCTTAGATGAAATAAAATCAATACCAGATCCTTAATTAGTCCAATAACCTCAATTATGATATCAACATTGGAATTGGAAAGCATGAACATGTGTCTTTAAAATATCAATTGAATTAGAAAAATATATTTTTTTTACAAAAAATATATGTATAATTTAAATTATTTACTTAACTAACACAATTTAATTACATTAATATATAATAATGGGTAAACAACCACTTTGGTCTCTGAATGTGTAGAATACTCAAATTCGTCCCCGAAAGATGAAAATTCAAATTTTAGTCTCCGAAAGTGAAAAAAGTGCGACAAATTTATTCATCCTTTAACTTTCATCCGTTATCGTAAATGAAAGAGCCTACGTGGCACATTCAAAGACGAATTTATAGGTGTTCTACACATTCAGGGACGAAAATGACTATTTACCTAAAATATTAATCTTCATCTTTCCCCCTTTTTTAATCGTTGCAAGCATAATATTACAATAAGCACTTAAAACAATATGAGAACAAGCATAAGTTAGAACAAACATAATATTGATTAATAAACATAATTTATCTGTTGCTCTGAAATTTCTATTGTGACAACATTAGGTAGTGAAAAAATCAAATTGAATCTCATTTTTATGTAAGCATTAACTTAATGGGTATACATTTTTGTTTGTCTCATATTTTGGGTAACGTACTGTAACATCAAAATTTTTAGAGCAATAGATAGATTATGTTTATTAATCAATATTATGCTTATTATTATGTTTGTTCTAATTTCTACTTGCTTTCCTATTTTTTAAGTGTTTATTGTAAAGTTATGCTTGTAACGATTAAAAAAGGGAGTAAGATGAAAATTAAATTATATTTTGGATAAATAGTCATTTTCATTCCTGAATGTGTAGAGCGTTGACAAATTTGTTCTTGAATATGTCACGTAAGTTCTTTCATTAACAATAATGGATGAAAGTTAACAAATAATGAATTTGTCGCACTTTTTTCACTTTCGGAGATTAAAATTTAAATTTCATCTTTTAGAAACAAATTTATTAGTGTTTTACACATTCAGAGATAAATATAACTCTATAATATATGACATGTGCGAGGTGGAGTTGAGTAGGGACTATGGTACCGTACCCGCATCCATCCCCACAAAACTTTGTGTATAAATACTTGTCGTTATCCTCAACTCCTATACATGAGTAATTACCCTCCCAACTTGAGTAATTATATTTTAAAAATTGTTTATTTTTTTATAAGACTCTTTTAATTGTTTGTTGTATTAATGTTTTTCAAGTATCCTTAATTAACGAATACTTTAATCCTAACATAATAAATAATAGAAATTAATGAGATAAACTCTCTCTAATTCAGATTAAAACAACGATTAGCAATGTGAAAAATAATTAAATAGAAAGAGAGATGATTACTTTCAAAAATTAAAGATACTTTAAAAAAACATTAAAATTTTTTATAAATTTAATATTATTAACTAAATTAATAAATTTTCTTAAAAAATATAAATTGATTGAAAAGATCTTCAAAAAAAAAAGATACGGAAGAAGTATATCGAACATTGGAACATGACTCTATATTTTTTTTATTATTTCGTGAAGTTTTTAAATAATTAGATTTCATGAGTTAAAATTTTGAAGCATGATATAAAAATTTCAAATTTGATATCTTGTCTATATTTTCTCAACGGGATTGAAAATTAAAATTGTGCAAAAATGAATTTTATTTGATATTTTGTCATTATAATATATATATATATATATTTAAATTATTTAAAATTTAATTACATGCTCATGTACACTGTATTTTTTAAATGCATACTTATAAATATTAGAGTTTTATTTTTTTCTTGATCTTAATTTAGTTCTCTAAAAGGATTAAAGTTATTAAAAAAAAATTCATCCTCTAGGAAGAAAATTAGTGATTTTTATTTCTTACAGACAAAATCTGATTGACCTCAAATCTTTCATGGACTAAAATAATGTTTAAGTCAAATGTGTTGTCATTAAATTTTTTGTGAAATTAATTTGGTAACAATCGAACAATTAGGATACAAAATATCTTATAGAAACAGCTTGTATAAATTCTAGATATTGCATAAAGAAATTTTACATCCTTGCAGTATTTATTAGTGAATTTCGGTATCTGACTACCCTAAGCTATTTGCAAGTGTGTCCCTTGAAAATTTTGATGTTTTCTTTACATACAGGTTACGACTGCCTTGAGGAAGGAAGGTTTAGAATCATCAAATCTTGTCCTTGGAATTGATTTCACAAAAAGCAATGAATGGACTGGTAAGTAGTACATAAAACAAAAAGTAACTGAGTAATTCTATGATCCACATCCACTGCAATCCGTATAAAGATAATATGAGGCCATAAATGAGAGCTTAAATTGGCATGAAGTATGTGATTTGGTTATCATTTCCTTTTGAAATGATTGGACTGTTTGCCTACAAAGCCAATGCATCCATGTTGTTATTGAAGGAAGTGTCTCATTCAATAATAGAAGCCTGCATGCTATTGGAAGTACACCTAACCCCTATGAGAAAGCCATCTCTATTATTGGCAAGACTCTGGCTCCCTTTGATGATGACAACTTGATTCCTTGTTTTGGCTTTGGTGATGGTAAGGCCTAATCCTTACAGCTGAAAATGTATAGAAGAAAGTTAGTTTTTCCAATATTAAAATGGTCCAACTTCTGTGTCTAAATAAACAGCCACCACTCATGATCAAGAAGTGTTTAGCTTTCACAGTGATAATTCACCTTGCCATGGTTTTGAGGAAGTTTTGGCTTGCTATCAAAAAATTGTTCCAAACTTGAGACTGTCAGGTAATTTTCATCTTAGCTTATAATTGAAGTGTCAGGTAATATCTTGGCTTTGATGAAGTGTTGTTATTTCGTTCGTGAAAAAACAAAATGAAGTGTGTACAATGTTTTGGATCAGATACTCCTTGCATGAATTATTATATATTTTCTTAGCGACACTTTGAATAGTGATTGCATTGATCTGCACACTACAATATTATGATAATTTTTATAAATTTTTCAGAGTTATAAAGGATAAATTAAAAAAAGTAACAGTCCTCATTATAATATATGAGGATACGCTAGGAAAATAAACTAAATTTCATTCCATAAAACATAGGTAGCATTTAGTAGACACGTTGGACCAAATCATAATATAACATGAGTTCTATTCTACATTTAGTTCGTTTTGAAAAAAAGAGCATAATAAACACGAGATTAAAAAGTTGTACATTTTAATTCCGTTAAAAAGGGTGGAATAAATCGTAGAATGGAATCATCATTAATCAGCTATATCAAACATAACATCAGTAAACTTAAGACTAGAGCCATGACTGAAGAAATATTTGTATTTTGTTTGAAGGACCAACATCTTATGCTCCAGTGATTGAGGCCGCAATAGATATAGTTGAGAAAAGCCATGGCCAATTCCATGTATTAGTTATTGTGGCAGATGGCCAGGTACATAATTGTTACTTTTGTGTATGTATGCATGTGATGCGATTCTCATGCATGTTTGTATAATTTTGTTCGATTTGAAGGTGACAACAAGTGCTGCCTCTGAGGGTGGAGAACTCAGTCCACAAGAAGCAAGGACAATCAAAGCAATAGCTGATGCAAGGTACATATGACAATTAATCATTAAAGCGACCCTAGATGCTTATCAAGATTAACTGTTTGTTATTATAAAATGAAAACCCTCTGAAAAAATTCAACGAATATCAAAGAAAGTACCACATTAGAAGTTAGCCTCAACTATATGAGAAATATAATAATATTGTCTCCAATATTAGTGCCAGAGGGCAAGTGTGAGTAAGAAGTCTCACATTAGAAAGAGCTATATGTTAAGCAACATAGAAGTGAAAAGGACCCACAAACCTAATGCTTCTTGGTTAAATTTGGTGATAAGTTTACTTATGTAGATTGTTGTGGCTTATTGATAGAGATCTTCCTGGTCTTTTTACACCATCCTATTCCATAACAGTTATATTAAAACAAAACATGCAGTTGCTTAATCAACCATTAATTTTCTGTATTCTACTTTTTCTGCTGACAGTTCATATCCCCTTTCTATTATTCTGGTTGGAGTTGGTGATGGACCCTGGGAAGACATGAAGAAGTTTGATGACAAGATACCAGCTCGCGATTTTGACAATTTTCAGGTATGGCTACAATAAAAGAATGTTTTGAATGGCATTACCAATTTGTATTCTTTGCTATTTCTTTGTTTATTATAGTAAAAGCATCTCTCTCTTTCCCTTTTAGCAGTTTGTTAACTTCACTGACATAATGGCTAAGAAATCAAGCCCCTTAGAAAAAGAAGCTGTTTTTGCTCTGGCTGCTCTAATGGAGATACCCTTCCAATATAAAGCAGCCATTGAACTTGGACTACTTGGGTTGGTTCCTTATACACAGACTTATGTTTCATTAGATTTTTTTTTCTACGTACCCTATTGCTTGGAGGTTTCTCGCTATGCAAAGGTAAGGAAGAAAAATATTGTACGTAGTCTTACTATTGCATATGCAAAAATGTACGCAGTCTTATTCTTGCATATACAAAGAGGTTGTTTCCGGATTCGAACCCATGACCAACAAGTCACCAAGACACAACTTTACCACTGTGTCAGGACTCGCCCTCATTTATGTTTCATTAGATGAAAAGTGAAAAATATATGCGATAAACTTTGTGTCCATTGGGGGACAAATTTCTTGAAAGCAATGTGTTTTCCTTCAAGCGATTATTTGTTACAACTTTCTGTTTGACGATAATTTTTTTCTTTGTTTTTTGGACAAAAGTCGTGCAACAGGAAGGTCAAATAAAATAGTTCCAAGACCTCCTCCAGCTCCATATTCCCGGCTTGTGCCACCAGCTCGCGCTCTGAGCAATATGCCAACTTTCATGGATGACGAGAGAAATCAAATGGTACATATATATGATTGAAAGTTAGAGTGATTCATTATATATATATTCTCCTTTATCACTTCCTAATAAGTCAAATTGTGTAAAAAGAACAACTTATTTTGGGGTATACCCCTGTAGTTTTAACACTTTCTCAACTTGCTCCTTAGACATTTTCATGTCACTAAACATATGATTTTGAGGTCAAGTGAACAATTGCTATAGTGACAATTTTAATTGTGGTTAATAAGCCGAAAACCATAACTAAATTATGCAAAGCTAATAGGATTTAGCAATTATAGTGCTAAATTTAGTTATGATTTTAGGCTTATTAACCACAAAATGAGAATTTACCAACTTAGCAATTATAGGTACTATTACTCTATGATTTGTGCTCTAGTATAGGGTTATTGGTGGAACAAGGTTTCCTTTTCTATCGAGTTTGAAGTTGCATAATAACACTATTTCTTGTGTTTTTATCTAATGAAATTTTGTAGGCATGTGCTATTTGTCTGACAAATAAAAAAGATTTGGCCTTTGGATGTGGTCACATGGTGAGCCTCATTAAGTTATGGTCCCTTTCTGTTCTGTCGTTGGATAGTTTACTTTATTATTCTTAACAATTTGTGAAATGCAGACTTGTAGAGACTGTGGATCCAGGTTAACCAATTGTCCGATATGCCGTCAGAGGATCACCAATCGTCTTAGGGTGTTTTCTAGCTGATTGAAGAATGGAAAAATGTATAATGTAAAATTTGATTAAGGTTCTCTTTAGATGAATTTCTTCTAAAAGTGTCTGTTTAGATAATATTTTTCATAAATATTTATAGGAGAAGGAAAAAAAGAAAGTAAAATAAATTGAGTTTATCTCATGAGTTAAAATCAATTTTTCACTTTAACTTTCGGAAAAGTTAGATGAAAGAACTTCTATATAAATTAAAGTGCATAAATTATTTTTAACTCATGAAAGAAATTCAATTTGGTTTACATTTTTAATTTCTTTTTCTGTAAGATCTTATGGAATATTTATCTGAACAGGGCTAAGAAGATAAGTGTCTTCTGTACATTTGTTGGTGTGGCTTTCAAGAGTGCCAAAGAACGATCGTGTTGTTGCATAGAAAAGTTAGCTTCGCAATGTAGGGATGATTTAAGAGTCGAGAAAATTGTGCATGTATTTGTTAGTTGTTCAATTAGGCCACGTCCCATGTGTTTGAATTTGAAGAATTGTATTTTAACCAATGCACATTGTACATGTTATTTATATGTACTTATGTTAAAACTTTATATATGGTTAGAGATTGAGCAAAATATCCTTTGGAATCCCATACTTGCTATTATATTCTACAAGTTAAGGACTTCGAGATTCTCTAATGTTGAACATGTTAAATAAAGAGATTCAAGATTTGAATATTCGTCTTAGGATATTTTGGTTTTAATAATTTGACAATGCGAAATAAGTTTGTAAATTGTGATATTTGTGTTGAATGTTTTTAAATTAGGTATGCCGAATATTTTAGACTAAGTTTTATTATTCATGCTTAGTAGAAATCAAACATGATAAGATAAATGTATTGATAAAGTTTTTTAGAAGCAAAGAGTTCAACACAATGTAATTGATTATCAAGTTTAGTAATCAATTACAAAGTGTTTCAACAAGCAATAGATTATCATTTTCAGTAATCGATTACATAAGCGAGTTTCAGCAGAAGGAAGTCTCTGTGACATGAGATAATTGACTACCACATTTAATAAACAATTAGATTATGTATGAAAACTTTAGGAGCTATCTATGTGTCAAAATAATCGACTACCACATTTGATAATCATTATTCCATAACCATAGAAGCTTGAGAAGCTCTTTGAGAAACGAGATAATTGATTACCGCAATCTATAACCGATTACCACGTTTCTAGAAATGCAGAACAAAAGGGATTTGAACAAATTAATTGATTACCATATTTGATTATAGAAAACACTTTTTGAAAGTCATTTAAGGGAATTAATATGAATTTCGACAAGCGAGTCATGTTGATCAAGATTCATTCATTCTTCATCATGGTTTGATAATCAAAGGAAGAACACAAAGATGTTGTGATATGCAAATCAAGGTGTATTGAATCTAATTTTGATTTTTTTTAGATTCTGACCTTTATTAGGGTTATCAAAGGTTTGTGTGAGTTGATAGGGTTTCAAATCTTGATCCTTGTCTTGTAGGGTTCAAAGGAATTGTAGAATTTTAGGGAATTGCATGTGCATAGTGTTTGTATTCGATTTTCTATTAGTGGAAGTTCTAAGGGGTCTTATAACAACTGGATGTAGGTTCTCTTAAGGACTTAACCAATATAAATTCTAGTGTGATTCTCTTTTTCTCTAAACCTTTGTTTAATTAATCAATCTTGGTAATGACATTAATATGAAATGACCATAGAACTTTGTTTTTCATTTGTTTGTGTATTTGTTGTTTTCATTGATTGAAAATCTTTCACAAGTTATTGAGAAAACCTTGATTAGAACGACGGATATGGTTTAATTAAATCTAAATAATGATTAGGTAAATATTTTGAAAAGAATCTATTAAACTGTTCCCTTCTAGATTCCCAACTTTTCCAACAGAGCATAAACATGGATTTATACAAAATAACTTAAAGTTTCTATGATAGGTGTATGTGTGAATTACAATCTATGAACAGTTTTTTGGAATTGTCAATATGATGGATTGATATGATATGATATGGTAATTTTTTTTACATCTTTCAGAATTCCATAGAAATTTTTTATTAATCATATTGATCTAAGATATAGGTGTATGTGTTAGAATTCCCTAAATTAAAGGATAGGGCGACCTCCAGAAAGATAGACAGAGTATGAGAACTTTTCCAAACCTTTCTCCTTTTTATTCCACTTTCAAATTTTGTGTGTGTTTTTGATGACTTCCAAGACATGAATGCTTGAATTGGATCGTTTCCAGATTGCAAACTTCAAGACTCCATGAAATTGTGGTTTGAAACTTAAATTGAAAAATGAAGAAGATTAAGAAATGATGATGAATGACGCCATTGTTGGATATAGGGGGAGCAACAAAAAGAATGATGTTTTTTGACTTAGAAGTGTTTTGAGCTTTTCACATGCCTTGAAGATTGAAATCCAAATACATGTGTATGAGAAACAAATCTATTGATCTTTGCATTTGTATACATATAATAGTTTACATGCTTAAGAGTTTTTTAACAAAGAATCAAAGCTATTTTGAAAAAGATCTAAATAGGTAAAGTTTTTGGAAAAATATAATTTCACTGTTTTAATCGATTACCTATAGCGTTAATCGATTATTTTGTTCATGTTTAAAACTGGAAAAGCTTTGATAAACAGTTTAATCGATTACATCAAGGATTAATCGATTATATGGCTTGTGTTTACAAATGGACAAGCTTTAATGTACATATTAATCGATTAGGCATTTCTTGTAATTGATTACATAGTGTAATTCAAATATAATACATTTCTGCTTTAACCGATTACCATTTATTGTAATCGATTACACAAGTCATCTTGAAAATCATGTTTTCACTAAATTAATCGATTACCATCATTTTTAATCGATTACATAGACTATTTTTAAAAAACCTGCTTTGTTGCCTTAATCGATTACCATTATTCGTAATTGATTACACAGGCTATTTCTGAAATAAGACTTTTCTGATTTAATCGATTATAGAGCGGGTTAATCAATTATATTGTTCTTTATGAAACCCAGAAAATTGGCTTAAACACTTTAATCGATTAAGTGATAATTTAATCGGTTACATAGCTTGTTTTAATTGATTATTGGGCGCGTTTAATCGATTACAGGTTATTACAAAACTTTGTTATAAATAGAAAGAAGGCTTGGCTTGTAACTTAACTTGAATACTTCGAAATTTCTGAATACACACAAGCCGTCATAAATTTCTAAAGTATTTTTCTGAGTTTACTTACTTCTTGTCCAACTCTTTAATCTTCATGGGTATTTGAATGATTTCTTGGGCAAGATATTTCTAAAGAGAAAAGGAGAGCATGTTCTAAAAGTTTGTTTCTGCATTCAACCTTGATTGGTAACTCATATGTGTAATGCCTGGGAGTTTAAACGTGTGATTAAGCCTGAGATTAGATCATAATCAGGCTTAGAAGCCTTGAAAGAGAGATGTGGGCTGATTTATGAGTTTTCTGAGGTTCCACGCTTGGAGCGTGGGTGTCCACGCCTGGGGCGTGGGAAACAGCTCAGAAAACCAATTTTCTCTGGAGTGCCACGCTTAGGGCGTGGGATCCACGCCTGGGGCGTGGGATCTCGGGCAGCTTTATATAATGGCTCATTTTGGACGAAAATGAGGGAGAAGAAAAGAGAGAAACCTCCATTGATGAGTTTGAGAGCTTTATATCTTCTTCATCGTCCATCTAAACACCTCTAGCCCAACTGAGATAGTAATCAGAGCCCCGAGATAAGAGTAAACCCCCGA
>PYAF01003327.1:62316-73302 GCA_007407185.1 Glycine tomentella | reverse complement strand
GGCTGCCTAGCTGAGGAGTAGCATGGAGAGCTTGAAGGCTCCAATTGTGATTTGTTTTGAGTACTATAGTTCTGTATACCCCTTTTGAGGGATTATATTCTTTTGTAGCACCGTGTGTGGTGTGAACTTGAGATATCTATGTTGTACAGAATTTTAATAATATGTATATGAGTTTTTCCCCTGAGTACCTGTGTATGTTATATTATTGATCCTCTGCCTAAAGCCCTGTTACCTGTCTTATTTGTGTTGATGTTGATAAACTGGATCAGCAAGGACATGGTTTTATAGTTCTGTTATGCGATTCCGTACATAATGTATCAAGAAAACGATTCTATGCTTCCGCTATTGTTTATATATGGGATACAATGCGCTAATCTGATATTATGAATGTTAACACGTCGGAGGCCTACGGGGTGTTACATACCCTGAGGGGTTACTTGTACAGTTTTGTATCTAAACAGAGATATATGTATGTTCACCATATTACATGTACAGTGTATCTGATGATGACATTTGTTGATGTCATTTATATATGTTTATGTGCTTCCAAACTGCTTAAACTCTGATTGATTATCTATGTGTTGTGGTTCTGCTTGGTAATGACCCTCATTTAGAAGGGGGCGTTACAATATGCATTCATTTTCATTGGATCATCAGGTTGCTTCTCTCCTTAATCTTTGAGTTTAATTTCGTTTTTTATAATTTCTGTCATTTGGTTCTATTGTAAAGAGTTCTTTGAAGCTTGTTCTAGAGTAGTGTTCTCTAGGAAAGAATAGAGTAGTGTTCTCTGGTTCTTGTTCCTTAGAAGTCTAATAGGGTTTTAGATTTCTATTCTTTATCTAGTGTTGATAAAGAGTTGTTGTAAAGCTTGTAAGAACAGAATTTTATAATAGTAGAACTCTAATCTAGTGTTGATTAGAAGAAACTGGATGTAACTTCTCTTGAGAAGTGAACCAGTATAAATTGCTTGTGTTGATTTTCTTATCTCTATCTTTTTCAAGTAATCTTGTTCATGCTTCTTCATGCTTGTCCACAAGATACAAGTTATTTTTGATGTGGTCTTGAAGGGCTTGAGTTCTAACTCTTGTCATTGGATCCTTCAATTCTTGGAGTGCTTCTTCTAAAACTTCATGATCCTTGGATAGTCCTCTATCAATTTTATATGATATACAGATGACAATTAAGCATACCAAGTTTTAACAAATAACAAGTCCTTAACAACACCTGTTAATTAACCTCTGATCTTAGTGAATGAAATCATCCCAACCATGTTAGAAACCATTACAACCCCCTGATCATAATCAATCACATGCTAAAATGCAGGCTCTCTAGTGATATGTGCCATATTTTATTTATCTTCGGAATTATAATGTTAGCACTTATCTATTGATTTCAGTAGTTTTCTTATGAACTTTCCTTAATTCTAGTTGTTTTATATTTTGTATATTTATAAATGTTGTTGTTTAAATTTGAAAGATTCATCCATGCAATTATGATGCTTCAATAGGTATTTGTTGGATCCAGAAACCAAGCCAAGATGAAGGACAAAATGGTCAATTTTACAAATTTTCAAAGTGCAATTCGCCTAGGCTAGCAATCAGCTCACCTAGGCTAATGAGATTACTTCTTATTGAAGCAACCAACTCACTTGGGCGAGCTACTTTACTTCATCCAGAAGTAACCAACTCGCTTGGGTGAGTTTAGCTTGCCTGGGCAAGTTCGCCTGGCACTTTTTGCACCGTTTGCTTTAAAAAGCCATGTAAATGGAGGATTTCAAGGACCCAGCAGTCTAGGGAAGTAGAGAGAACACACAAACCAAAGGAGAAACAAACCAAGGAGAGAGAAGAGAGAGAAATGCAGCTGGAGCTATAGAAAAGTGATTGGGGATCACATCTTTCATCATTTCTTCTGTTGATCTTGTGCTCTACACAATGATCGACTAGTTTCTCCAAAGTGATTGGTGATTTCATTTTGTTCTTAATGCTTAATTCTACTTGATCACTAGTTTGATGAAATTGGATTCTAAGTTTTATTGGAAAGTGCTCTTAGAATTTGAACTGAACGATTTTACTCTTATGTTATATTGCTAGGAATAGAGCATAACGTTTTGATTGCAAATAACACGAGATTATGATTGTAATATAGGTTATTTACTTCATATGCGAGGAATCGATATTTAGTAAATATCCTTAGGATTCTCGAGTGCGAGGGATCGATTCAGAGTGACTTAGTGTGTGCATCAGTAATGTTAGAATATGATTCATATGTATTAATATTAATTGATTATTGAGGGTATAAACAATAAAATCCAATCCTACCTTTCTCTTGAATGAATTAAAATAGTTTTAATTGTTTTTGTATTTTTGACCCAGTAAATCCATTATTTTTGTATTTTCGTTAATTTTGTAATTTTCTTATTTTTCATAAACCTATGATATTCTGATAAAATTTATTGTGCATAACTATTAAATTGTTATATTTTGTTTGGAAAAACTGAGTAGCTCAAGTCCCTGTGGAGATGATCTCTTTATAACTTCTGTAACCTGCGATGACATTGGTACGCTTCCCAATAGTCTAAGAAGTTTCTGGCGCCGTTACTGGGGACTTGAGTCTCTTACTCAGTTTTCTTGGATTTAATTTTTCAGTTGAAAATAGGACATTTTTCTTTCGTTATTTATTTTATTTTGATTTTGTATAAATTTTCTCATGTTATATTTTTATTTCGCTAACCTCGGTACTTACGAGTTATTGTAGTTTGTTCTTTTTCCTATACGCGAGGTAAATTTTCTACAGATAAATCATTATTTGATTCGAAAATTACCAAGATTGAAAGGAAGAACATGAAGAAAAAGAAACAAGTAGCCAATAAGCCACCGGGTGAATCTTCTTCTATTGATTCTCCTTCACCAGAAAAGCCACCTGTAATTGATATTATGGCTGATAGAGGGGGAAAAGGAAATAGACCACCAATGAGGACTCTTGGTGACTATGCTTATCAACAAGGACCAAAGCATTATAACAACATAGTCATTCCTCCTTCAGTAACAAGGTTGTGGAATTAAAGCCAGCATTGCTCAATCTAATTGGCTCACATCCTTTTGCTGGAATAGATCATGAAGATCCATATACACATTTTTCTACCTTCATGGAGCTGTGCAGTACCATGGGAGCTTCTGATAAAGATGTCAAAGCTGTCTATCTCAAAGCTTTTCCATTCTCATTAACAGGTAAAGCAAAGACCTGGCTCCAATCACATCCAAACAAAAGTCTTAACACTTGGGAAGAAGTAGAGGAAAAATTCATTTTGAGATTTCTTTCCTCCATCCAGATTCATTAGTGCAAAATCATCCATTGCTACTTTTTCCCTAGGGTTTGATGAACCTCTCTGTGAGACATGAGAGAGATTCAAATCCATAGTGTGGAGGTGCCCAATCCATAACTTTGATGATGTTGCACAACTACATATTTTCTATAGTGGTTTGAGACCTCAGACAAAGATGATTCTTGATGTCTCAGCTGGAGGTACTATGATATCAAAAAGCCCGAAGGAAGCAATTGTAATCATTGACTCCATAACAGCCAATGATTACCAGTCTCACAATGATAGGTCTCCGGTTCAAAGGAAAGGTATAATGGAGCTGTCCTAAAAATGCAATTCTAGCTTAAAATAAACTCTTAACTCAGCAAATAGAGGCCTTAACAAAATCGATAGGCCAAATTCCTCAACAATTTCAACAAGGAGGATCCAGAAAATGCATCAAGCTCATCAAGTTCAATAAGTTCTAAGTGTGATTTATGTGGCAGTGACCATCGGAATGGCCATTGTTCAACACCATGATTGAGCGGTTTTAGTATAGTATTTTTCTATTCTTATTAGCTTATTTGACTTCTATTGGATTTTTATTTTATCATTTTAACTCAATTTTGGTCTTAGGCAAATAATTGGGCTTCATTGATAATTGTTGCTTATTTTCATATTTTGTGCTTAATTGACCTATCTATGTAACACCCCGGACGTGTTATCATTAACAATACCGTAAGCGCGCTACTAGCGTTAATCTAACGCAGTACGGAAGCGATAGAATCGATTTTCTTGATACATTATGCATAGAATATAAAAACGTACATAAAACGAGTTTCTACTGATCCAGATAAAACATACATAACATAGGCAGACATACCAAAAACAGACAAAGATCATCAGGAGGAAAACATCATCTTATACATAAAAGTCTGCACATATATACATACAACTGATAGTTCTACATCAACATATGTACAGCATACTGGTGTACACACACATCATATCCCTGTACAGGGTACAAGACAGAGTTTATACAAAAGACTCTTCTAGTCTTCATCTGCAGCCACTGACCATACCAGCACACTCAACTAGGGTCTCCTGCCCTGTGGTAACTCCTCTTCTAAAGAAGTACCTGAAAACCACAACCCACAACAGGGGTGAGATAAACATCTCAGTAAGCTCAGGGTCCTGGGACATCCTCCCTTACCCTGATTTACCCCCTAAGCACAACATAACAGAACATAACAAAGCCTAGGACATCGTCCTAGCTGTCATACATTCCCCAGTCCTCTGGGTACTAACCGGATGCTATCAGCATCAGAGGTATTCCACCTCATACTGGCTTTCTAGCCATCTGGCTCTTTAGCCATCGCAGACTCGTCTCACAGAGGTACAATCACATAAGTGTCTATCACAAGACACTTTCCATGCTAGAGAGGCACTGCCTCATTTTTCAGAACAAGCATTGCCTGAGTCATCTACTCAGGACTTCACACACGTAATGCCTGAGGAATCCCTCAACTCAGGACTTCCGGAATCCAGATATGGCTCATCTAAGAGGCCTTAGGCTCTCATCCCCTTGGGAAGCCCTCTCTTAGAGATACATCATATCTGTCCACTGCCTGGCTTCTCCAGGACTTTCATAACACATGCCTGGCCTCTCCAGGACTTTCATAACACATGCCTGGGCAAAAATCTCCATATAGGGCAATAGCCTCCAGGACTTTCATCACCATTGGCCTGAGGATAACCACTCAGGACTTTCAACATCTTTGCCTAAGGAGGAACCTCCATACAGGGCAATCCACCCTTAGGACTTTAGCGGAGAGTAGTGGCACCTCCCAAGGAATCTTAGCTATTCCAGGGAGTCCTCAAACTCTTCCTCTGGCTAGGGAACCTCAACTAGCCCGATACTATCGCAGTATCCTATAGGTTCCATCACTTGCAGCCTCAGGTGCATTCTCATTCTCACACTTTCTCAGTGTCTATCCTAGGGTTTATCATTTCTGGGAACGGTCTGAGCTTCACTCCAAGCACCGTTCACCGAACCTATCAGGCTCCATATACAGAAATATATATACATCACCCACTTGGGTGGCAAATCACAATTAAGGGAAAACCCTAGAACAGTGAGCTTACCTGGCATGCCGTGCCCAGCTCTAGCTCAACTGATGATCTGCTTCACTGCTGCCCGTTGTGTCAAGCCCTACGAAGGCACACAACCACATATTACAGACCATACAAGCATACAAACACACATAAGCTTATCAGGCAGTCCACCACTGCCTCTGGAAAGGAATCTCAATCCTTTCCGTCAACCCAAGTTATCTAACTTAAGGTTCATCAGGCTTATCTACTCTAAGCCTTTCCATAGACCCTCAGTGGTCTGTCTCAACTCAACCATGGCCTCTGAGTCACCACAGACTCAACACAAGCCATTCACAACGAGCATCACAGCTCACATAATCCACTTACTCAGGGATTTCCACAGGGCTTGAACGGTCTATCTCACAAGACACCGTTCTCATAGCCTCTCAGGCACCACAAGCCCATCATCATGGCCCTTGCATGTCTCAAATCAAGTGACTCAGTCCAAGTCACACATGCATAGCCTAGAGCCAAAACCAATAGTCACCAAATCATAAACTGAAAGCTAATCCTTCCTCCTCTTATCATCCCGAACACATCTCTCAACTGGACCCAGAGCTAATTCTAGCTCTCTCACAGATGGGTCACTATTCATCAAAACCTTCAAAACAGAAATCAAACGAGAAAACTCGAGTTTCTTACCTCAGAACTGTCGAGGAAGGCCTCTAGGCTACTCCTCCTAGCCTTGGTGCAGCTGAAACACCGCCAATCCTCGCCCAATCTCGAGTTCTCTGCAGCTTCTCAGAGAAGGGGTTTTCAATAAATAGGGAGGAAGGATTCTGGCTAAAACTTGGTTTCTAGGAGGTTTTGGATGGTCTAGGAAGTGTCTGGGGTCACAAAGCATGGCCATGGGAGCTTGGGAAGCTCTCCCATGGCTGCTGGAGGTCAGAGGAAGAAGAAAACCATTTCTTCTCCTCCAAAAACGCGACCCCCTTTTAAAACAGTCTGTACCGACCTTCCCACGCGGGACACCGCGCCATCCGCGCCAGCTATAGAAACACTGGCGCCATCAGCGCCACATCCACGCTACCAGCGTGAACCTGCCGAGCCTGTGGCGCGATCCGCGCCACACCTAGCGCCATCCGCGCCACACTCCAAACTCAGTTGGCGCCCCCAGCGCCAACTCTGGCGCTCCAAGCGTGGACCTCCAGAGGATCTCGCACCACCAGCGCGATCCTGGCGCCCCTGGCGCCACCTTCCAGAGAGTCTGGCGCTATCCGCGCCATCCATGGCGCCAACCGCGCCACACCCCACATAGGGTTTTCTCAGCAGGACCTCTGGCGCTACCCGCGTGGACCCCCACGCCATCCGCGCCAGGACTCAGGGATATCACATTCACCCCTCCTTTTTAGGAATTTTGTCCGCAAAATTCCAAATCCATATCACCGGTATGGATTAGTCCTGCTCCATCTAATCCACAATCTCACAGGTCTCGTAGGACTTGTCAGATTCTCTTTAATCTGAACGACATCGGGCTTTTCCACATGTGATACTCCATCACATTTACTCAATTAGGACACATGGCAAACCCTCATGTAGTCCTGATGACTGGGAGACAGCCTCCCCACACTGATGCCCGTCCTACAACTGTGATAGGAAACAGCCTCAGACACACGATCACCCTTATCCACTGTAAGAGTTCTGTGTCTAGGATCACACATATCTTTTCTATTGACTTTGAGCGTTCACACACATACTCTGATCCTCCGGATCCGCTCAAGAGTCTTTCGAACCATCTCAGGTTCATGAAGTTGTTTCTCCTCTTCCCTCTGCCTATTAAACTGGAGTCCTGCACCATCGGCCTCTACAGAGCCTCATCAGGTGCCATGTTTCTCTACCATGTGAATTATCACCATCAAGGAACTCCATCATAGGCAGACCGCTAACCCAGCCTGTACCCTAATCTAAGGTACACTCACACACAAAACATCCTCTAGGATTTAGATGGCTCACTCCATCTGATCCTCTAACTGGGGATGGTAGGCTATACTAAGCCTCAGCTGGGTTCTAAAGCCTTCCGAAGAACACCTCACACCTAGAGGTAACTTCGGATCACTGTCACTGACCAAGTGACATACCAGATATTAGCCGTGTCTACAGCTATGTCTCTCCTCATCCCTGGCCACCAGAAATCCTCTTAGGATACTGATACATCATAGTGGCCCTTGGATGACCATCACCAGTCCCGATGACTCTCATCAAGGACAGGTTCACCAGCTCGCTCTGAGGTACCATAACAGGACTTAGCTTATCATCAGCCATGTGCCATCTAAGAGTCGTCTTGCTGGTCTATCATAGCCCTCACAGCTATATCCTGTGACTGGGCTTCGCAGATCTCCACTGCGCTACTCTGATCATCATCAACTTGGTCCCTCTCAACCAGAGACCAGATGATCCCCTGTCATCGACAGGCTCACAACTCTGAGCTGCTCACTCAGCTCTCCGTCAAAACTGATATCACACATGGATCACTCCCATGTTATTATGCTCAAGATTTCAGCACGTATCCAAGCCTCTGTTGGAACGCATCTCGAGCATACTGGCCACCTGGCCCTCATAACATCAGGAGCAAGTATCTTGCTCTATAAATCTGACGGAGCTACCTCAGCGTCTAGCGGAGCTGCCTCAACGCTATAAACAATATATGACGGAGCTACCTCAACGCTAATCATAACATATGGCGGAGTTCCACTCAACGCCCACAAGATGGTAGAGTTACACTCAATGCCATGGGCAGAGATTCACTCGATGCCCTCAACATATAGCAGAGTTCCACTCGATGCTATCAACATAGAGCAGAGGTTCACTCGATGCTCTGGGCAGAGATTCACTCGATGTCCGCATATCTGACAGAGTTCCACTCAATGTCAGTCACAGATCATAACATATGACAGGTGGCCGAGCTCCTCAATGCCTGGCGGAGCTCCTCAACGCCCTGACGGAGCTCCTCAACGTCAGTACCTGTCATAATGTGGCAGAGCTCCTCAATGCCACGGGCGGAGCTCCTCAACGCCCAAAATACACGGCGGAGCTCCTCAACGCCGGTATTTATCTGCTGGCCTATAGCATATGACAGGTGGCAGAGCTCCTCAATGCCATGACGGAGCTCCTCAACGTCAATACCTGTCATAATGTGACAGAGCTCCTCAATGCCACAGCCAATGCATGCATCATGAATCATGACCAACACTCCCCAGGAGTGTGGTGTGTAACCAAAACGGGAATTCATCCCCAGAAAACACTGAACTTACACTCGTGCTGTCCCATCGGGAACTATCCCTTACACATGGACGCACGTCTATGGCACCTCCGAGGCATAGAAGGAATTCCTCAACTTCTATCCTCTTGGTTTATACCAACCAATTCTCTGGGAGCTCCTCAACCAGAGAAAACCAACTAGGAGGAAACCCCTCTCCTAGGGAGGTCCATATCAAACTCTCTCAACCATCACCGCTCCCTCGAAGCGTGATCCACAGACCTATATTAGGTATATCATTATACCTTGCCTTGGGTCAAAACCTCAGACAACTAGTCTGGTACCTCTGGAGACTCTCTCTCTGTCTGCTTGTCCTCCTCAGGACACACATACGCATAGGGCCTTTCCGGCCACATCTATAGCATAGCAGCTGACCTGTAGGACACACACACCAGTGATACGTTTCACAAATATCACACTGGAGTGTCTCTGTCCTCTGCCGCATCTTTCTGCGACTAGGCACACTTAGGTGGTTCTGAGCTGTAGTCAAACACTCTCAGCTCCATACCTTAGCCTTGAACAGCTGGGTCAGCATCTCTGGGTCTCTCCACCCTGTGCTCCACCGAGTAAGTAAGCTGCTTACCTCGGTGCCTTCTGAGCACTTCTCAGCCTGACGGCACAGCCTCACCAAGCTGTCCATGACTCGAGATCCACTGCCGGCTACTAGCACCTCTATATCTTCTCTAAGTCCCCTCTGGAACTTAGCCATGAGGACATCAGGCATGGATCTCCTAAAAGAGCATATTTGGCCAGCTCATAACCCTAGCCAAATACTCATCCACAGTCATGTCCCCTTGAACAGGACTGATAACCTCTGCCTGCTTCTGCTCTCTAGCATTCCTGGGAAAACACCCGTCCAGGATGCAGGCTTCAAACGTCTGCTAGGAGAAAACCTCTCCAAAACCTCTCAGCAACGCGACTGTGGTCATCCATCACTCATGGGCATCGCCCTGCAGCATATAGGTTGCATTCAGCAACCACAGGTGATCTAGACACTCCATCACCTTAAAGATCCTCTGCATAGTCTGCAGCCACCTTGCTGCGGCAACTGGATCAATCCATCATAACAAGCTGGAGGGTCATGCTTATAAAATATGTAAGCATCTAACCACGGCTGCAAAACCATCTCTGTCTCCACATGGAACATCTGGTCCCCTCTCAGGTGGCTCTTGTAACACCCCAAAATTTTGGGAATCACAGTCAATTACTAGAGTAAAATGTTACTTAGAGGCAGTACAGAAATTTAGGAAAAATGACAAAAATGCCCCTGGATATTTTTAAATGACCAAATTACCCCTAGGTATTTTAGCAAGATATTTAAGGAGGAAATTTTACATATACTCTTGGATGTTTGAAAAATGATCAGAATACCCTTAGGGTAATACTTACAGAGTTTCCCTGAACATTTTCAGAAATGACGATTTTACCCCTAGGTGAGGGGTAAAATTACCAAAATACCCCTTTAGGTCAAACAAGGACCAGATGACCTTAGAAATTTGTGGGAACCTGAGGATGGGATAAAATACTCTTAGACAACAAATTATCAATGGGATTGTGGCAGAAAACCATAAAAAAGCAATTTCTAGGAATTTTGGAAAATATGTGGAAAAGAGCTTAATCTAGACTACCTCGAGTATCAGAAAATTATAGGAACATGATAGAAATAATCCATAGGATTTTCTCTTAATTATGAGGGGAATGGATTTCTTAAACAAGTTCGTTTAGTAATTTTACTAATTAAAAATGAATTAGACCAATAAGAATTTAGAATTTTGTTATTACATGTAATAAAAGGAAAAATTGATTTGGTTATCTAAGGTTAAGCCTTGGCCGTGTGATACATAATCAAGGAAGAAAAGCTTTAGGAACATTCAAGAATAGACACATGGAGAGTTAAGAAGCCTAGCCATTTCCATTGGTCCATGTGTAAAGAAAGTAATTAATGCTTAAAAAGATATTTTGAAGCAAAATTTTATGTTGTCTCCTTTGGCAAAATACGTGGATAGCTAGGAATATTATTTCGACGATCCCAACGGTCAGAAGTTAGATATATGAGTTAGGAGCACACCTTTAAAATTCTAAGGAAATCCAACGGTTAACGAACCCGGAATGATTATTTTACAGAAACGGGTTTTGGAATAAAGAAAAGCCAAGGCTACTCCACGAAAATGAAATTGGAATAAGGAGAATGCACCCAAAGCTGCCTATTACACGTATAAGACCAATAAGACAAGTGAAGGGTATGGAAAATTCTTGAATTGGACACTTGTACAATGCA
>PYAF01003327.1:51546-62216 GCA_007407185.1 Glycine tomentella | reverse complement strand
GGACTGTTAACAATTCAATATGTGTTACTGAATTTTATTTGCATGAACCGTAGTGAGGAAAATCGTTTATGTTACTGATAAATCATAAATTCAGCAAGCAAAGCGAAAAGAATTTCAACTAATTTGGTTCTAACAAAAGTGGACACAATATTTTATCTAAAATAAACCAAGCACGAGAGAGTAAAGAGAGGCGTTACAGCTCTTGCCTACCTGATGGCGACTTCCCTCCCCTACAACCACAGGAGGTATAGGGGACACTTTGTGACCCCTCCTTAGGACTCTAACCTCCTCTAACAACTCCTGATGAGCCGTCATCAAGGCCTTATACCTATCTCTGTTAGCAGCCGTCTCACGCTGCATATCTGACTGACTCTGCCTACTTGCAGCTAACTCTTGCTGCATGGCCGCCACCGTAGCCGCTACTGGATCAGACTAGACATAGGTCGCCCTACTGTTGTTTCCAGATCTCGACATGACAGTGCACATGCACACAACAGTGAGTTGATCAGGCTCACATCCAGTGTACCCACATGCACGTGTTCATGTCAGATCAAACCACAGTAGCAGGCACCACACCATTCCATGCATAATACTTCTATCAAGAAACCGCTCTGATACCATTAACTGTAACACCCTGGACGTGTTATCATTAACAATACCGTAAGCGCGCTACTAGCGTTAATCTAACGCAGTACGGAAGCGATAGAATCGATTTTCTTGATACATTATGCATAGAATATAAAAACATACATAAAACGAGTTTCTATTGATCCGGATAAAACATACATAACATAGGCAGACATACCAAAAACAGACAGAGATCATCAGGAGGAAAACATCATCTTATACATAAAAGTCTGCACATATATACATACAACTGATAGTTCTACATCAACATATGTACAACATACTGGTGTACACACACATCATATCCCTGTACAGGGTACAAGACAGAGTTTATACAAAAGACTCTTCTAGTCTTCATCTGCAGCCACTGACCATACCAGCACACTCAACTAGGGTCTCCTGCCCTGTGGTAACTCCTCTTCTAAAGAAGTACCTGAAAACCACAACCCACAACAGGGGTGAGATAAACATCTCAGTAAGCTCAGGGTCCTAGGACATCCTCCCTTACCCTGATTTACCCCCTAAGCACAACATAACAGAACATAACAAAGCCTAGGACATCGTCCTAGCTGTCATACATTCCCCAGTCCTCTGGGTACTAACCGGATGCTATTAGCATCAGAGGTATTCCACCTCATACTGGCTTTCTAGCCATCTGGCTCTTTAGCCATCGCAGACTCGTCTCACAGAGGTACAATCACATAAGTGTCTATCACAAGACACTTTCCATGCTAGAGAGGCACTGCCTCATTTATCAGAACAAGCATTGCCTGAGTCATCTACTCAGGACTTCACACACGTAATGCCTGAGGAATCCCTCAACTCAGGACTTCCGGAATCTAGATATGGCTCATCTAAGAGGCCTTAGGCTCTCATCCCCTCGGGAAGCCCTCTCTTAGAGATACATCATATCTGTCCACTGCCTGGCTTCTCCAGGACTTTCATAACACATGCCTGGCCTCTCCAGGACTTTCATAACACATGCCTGGGCAAGAATCTCCATATAGGGCAATAGCCTCCAGGACTTTCATCACCATTGGCCTGAGGATAACCACTCAGGACTTTCAACATCTCTGCCTAAGGAGGAACCTCCATACAGGGCAATCCACCCTTAGGACTTTAGCGGAGAGTAGTGGCACCTCCCAAGGAATCTTAGCTATTCCAGGGAGTCCTCAAACTCTTCCTCTGGTTAGGGAACCTCAACTAGCCCGATACTATCGCAGTATCCTATAGGTTCCATCACCTGCAGCCTCAGGTGCATTCTCATTCTCACACTTTCTCAGTGTCTATCCTAGGGTTTATCATTTCTGGGAACGGTCTGAGCTTCACTCCAAGCACCGTTCACCGAACCTATCAGGCTCCATATACATAAATATATATACATCACCCACTTGGGTGGCAAATCACAATTAAGGGAAAATCCTAGAACAGTGAGCTTACCTGGCATGCCGTGCCCAGCTCTAGCTCAACTGATGATCTGCTTCACTGCTGCCCGTTGTGTCAAGCCCTACCAAGGCACACAACCACATATTACAGACCATACAAGCATACAAACACACATAAGCTTATCAGGCAGTCCACCACTGCCTCTGGAAAGGAATCTCAATCCTTTCCGTCAACCCAAGTTATCTAACTTAAGGTTCATCAGGCTTATCTACTCTAAGCCTTTCCATAGACCCTCAGTGGTCTGTCTCAACTCAACCATGGCCTTTGAGTCACCACAGACTCAACACAAGCCATTCACAACGAGCATCACAGCTCACATAATCCACTTACTCAGGGATTTCCACAGGGCTTGAACGGTCTATCTCACAAGACACCGTTCTCATAGCCTCTCAGGCACCACAAGCCCATCATCATGGCTCTTGCATGTCTCAAATCAAGTGGCTCAGTCCAAGTCACACATGCATAGCCTAGAGCCAAAACCAACAGTCACCAAATCATAAACTGAAAGCTAATCCTTCCTCCTCTTATCATCCCGAACACATCTCTCAACTGGACCCAGAGCTAATTCTAGCTCTCTCGGAGATGGGTCACTATTCATCAAAACCTTCAAAACAGAAATCAAACGGGAAAACTCGAGTTTCTTACCTCAGAACTGTCGAGGAAGGCCTCTAGGCTACTCCTCCTAGCCTTGGTGCAGCTGAAACACTGCCAATCCTCGCCCAATCTCGAGTTCTCTGCAGCTTCTCAGAGAAGGGGTTTTCAATAAATAGGGAGGAAGGATTCTGGCTAAAACTTGGTTTCTAGGAGGTTTTGGATGGTCTAGGAAGTGTCTGGGGTCACAAAGCATGGCCATGGGAGCTTGGGAAGCTCTCCCATGGCTGCTGGAGGTCAGAGGAAGAAGAAAACCATTTCTTCTCCTCCAAAAATGTGACCCCCTTTTAAAACAGTCTGTACCGACCTTCCCGCGCGATCCGCGCCAGCTGCAGAAACACTGGCGCCATCAGCGCCACATCCACGCTACCAGCGTGAACCTGCCGAGCCTGTGGCACGATCCGCGCCACACCCAACACCATTCGCGCCACACTCCAAACTCAGTTGGCGCCCCCAGCGCCAACTCTGGCGCTCCAAGCGTGGACCTCCAGAGGATCTCGCGCCACCAGCGCGATCCTGGCGCCACCTTCCAGAGAGGCTGGCGTTATCCGCGCCATCCATGGCGCCAACCGCGCCACACCCCACACAGGGTTTTCTCAGCAGGACCTCTAGCGCTACCCGCGTGGACCCCCACGCCATCCGCGCCAGGACTCAGGGATATCACAATCTACCTTGTGCATGACCTATAGGATTCTACAAAATTCCAAATGGAGCATATGAGTATTCCCTAAAAAGATAAGGAAAAGACATAGATACAAAACAAAATTTCTAGCTTCTTGTGCAAGTTTTCAGAATTAAAATATTTTCTCTCTTTTTCTCTCAATTGCTCTTCATTGTTCTTTATTTTTCTTCTTCCTTTCATCTTTGTTCGCCTATTTTTCTCACACAAGTTTCGTGTCTCTTCCAATGATGATGATCATGGAAGGCTAAAAAATCAATCAATCCAAGGATCCTGTCCAAACAAGGAGAATTTGAGTTCTGGTTTAATATTCTAATTTCTGTGTGAATGTTCATCTTCTTCTTCAATCCTCTTTATGATTTTCATGTTTATGAATATGTTTAGGATTGAAAACAAATTAGGTTATAGATTTATTTCCTAATTTTGAATTTTAATAATAGATTTTTTGGATGATATTTTAATCCGGTTTGTGAATTCAATTGATTTAGAAGTTAATTCAATTGAACTGCTTTAATGATATTGAATGAACCTTCATAATATGATCATTATATGAGAACAGTGATAATTTGTATTGCTTGGGTTGGTGAATTGAATTGATATTCTTGAATATGTTTTCAATATCTCTTTTATCAATTCTATTAGTTTCTACATTTTCTTCAATTCTTGTTTGTGTTTTTGTAATTTTTGTTCAGTGTTTGCAAACTATTTGATAAACCCCCCTTTTATTTATAAGTGGATTAAGTCAAGAAACAAATTTTGTATTATATCTCTGGGTCGATCTAGGTTAATCCTATGCTACAGAATTATCTTAGTTTTATTTGTTTTGTAGTGATTCGACAGTCGTTATCAAAACTGGCGCCGTTGCCGGGGATATGGTTCATTGTGTGCCACTTTAATCTACTCATAATTAGATAATAGTATAGGTACCATTGATATTAGTATAGTATAATTCCATCTGTCTACAACAAAAAAAATAAAAAAAATCAAAAATCTATTTCTAGATAATAGATAGAAGATAGATAATAATAAAAAAATTAAAAATTAAAAATTTTGTTTCTAAATAATAGATAGAAGGTAGATATTGATAGAAGAAGATAGATATAGATAAAAAATACAAAAAATAAAAAATTTATTTCTAGATAATAGATAGAAGATAGATATAGATAGAAGAAGATAGATATATGTAGATATAGATAAAAAAATTCAAAACTCAAAAAAATAATTTTTAGTAATTTATTGTGGTGTTTTTGAATTATAAAAAACAAAATTCCAAAAAAAATCCAAAAATAAAAATAATTTTTAGACATTTACTGTGGTGTTTTTGAATTTAAAAAAAACAAAAATTGTGCCAACTTATTTCTGGTAAACTTCGATCTAGATGGATGAACCTTTTGTTATTTGTAACACTGAAATTTCGATAACTGAAAATAGATGTTTGATGTAATTGTTGTGTTGTTTGATTGTTTGATTAATTTAGATTGGTTGCATTGTTGTGCATATTACCCTGATATGGTATGAATGTGAAGCTGTGAAAAGTTTGTTTGATTTATGGTTGTGATGCGAGAGTGATAGTTGGACTCATGACTTGTTTCGGTAAAACTACATTTTCGAATTTGTTAACCGTTGGACCATCCTCACATTTTTACAGTAGCTTCCCAACTCATCTTTGCATATTTTGACCGTTGGAATCTTCAAAATAAGGAATTTTGATGCCACGCTAAGGGTGACCAGCGCGCTAAGCGAGACATGCAGTCGCGCTGAGCGAGATGAGCGCGTTGAGTGCAATTCCCATATATTTCCAAACAGAGAGAAATTGTGCTAAGCGAGGAAGGGCACGCTGAGCGAGTCTTGCAGTCACGCTTAGCGCACGCTGAGTGAGACACTCGGGTTATAAATACCTATCAGCAACGCAAAAACATGATTTTCTCTCTCCTTCTCTCTCTAAACTCACCCAAAAGCCCTAGGAACTCCCTCTCCACCACCCATGACCACCATCAACCACCATGGGCTGTTGTTGCTTGCCATGATACCACGACATGTAGAAGAGCCTCGTAATCAGAGTGAAATCTTTGAAATTCCTTGCGAAGTTTTGGTAGAGAACAAAGCTTCAAATCCTTCTTTCTTGGTTTCCTTGAGGTAATATTGATTTCCTTTGTTCTCCTAGCTAATCTAAGCTTCTCTTGGCATCTCTTATGTTTTGGGTACCGTTGTTGGGAGTTTCACACTTCCTTTGAAAAATCCTTTAAAAATGAGATGTTGTAAGAGTCTCCTTTTTATGATATTAATGTCATTTCTGTGATCCTTGTTGAACCCTGGTCGCATTGGTGTGATTGGAATTTCAAAATGATGTCTTTTGATGTGACACCCAAAACACCGTTTTAGCCTCTTTTTGATTTGAGTGAGTATTTGACCCCAATTGTTGACATTGACCTTGTCTTTGAAATCTATACTAAATTGTCTTCAATTTGGTATATAGAGATCTGCGTTTGGACAAAAAACACGCGTATTCGAAGGATCTCGAAACAACACCATGAGGCTTTAATGAGAGAACTCCTAGTTAGATAAGGGAAGTTTATTATTTGGCTATAGTTTTGACACCGTAGTTGGGGGCCAGGGAGCCCAACAATGGAGATAACTGCCTGTCCCTGCTGTGCGCTAGTTTTTCAAGAAAAAAACTAAGTTTTTAACTAATGGGATGCGATGAATTTATTATTGATATTTATGATGATAATGTTGAAATGAGATGATATTGATGTTTGTGGTGATAATGTTGAAATGAGATAATGATGATTAGTTGACGATGTTCAAATGAGATAATGTTGATGTGGTGATGATGTTGAAATGAGATGAGTTTCATATGTGTGATGATGATATTGAGATGATGTGATGTTGATAATGACATTGATGAGAGATAATGTTGATGTGAACAATGTCATTGTGTGATGTGGATATACATGGATACCCATGGGGGTGCATGACTGGTTATCCTTACGGGGAAGGATTTGTTCCTAGCCAGGTCATGCATTGATAGTGCCCATGGTTGTATGTGGTGTATGTCCATGTGGGGTGCATTGACCGGTTGGTTACCCTTATGAGGAAGGATGTGTTCCTAGCCATGGTCAGTGCATCAATGATGTTGTGCATGCAAATGGGGGTGCATGACTGGATATGTCCTAGCCACGGTCAGTGCATCGGTGATGTTGTGCATGCACTGGAGGGTGCATGACTAGATATCCCTACGGGGAAGGGTTTATGAATTTTAGGCATCATAAGAAAGAAAGGGATTGTTTAAAATTTTGGGCCCTATCAATGGTCAGTGCATTGATGAGCCCATGGTGTATGTTGTGTATGTATATGAAGGGTTCATGACTAGATATCCTTGTGAGGAAGGGTTTACGAATTTTAAGCATCCCAAGAGAGAAAGGGATTGTTTAAAATTCCGGTCCCTATCCATGGTTAGTGCATTAATGGTGCCCATGTTTCATACTTTATAATTGCATGAATGGAATAGAATGGTGGCAATAAGTACCGGAGGTACTAAGGGCATATCACTCTGTTTGGAACTTCCTTGAGACTCAGGGTTGATCACCATGGGGGGAGCAAACAGTGCACGACAGGGAGACCTCGACGAGCTACTGCATCATTTTCCTAGAGAGCCTATTTCTGTAACACCCTGAAATTTCGATAACCGAAAATAGATGTTTAATGTATTTCTTGTGTTATTTGACTATTTGATTAGTTTAGATTAATTGAAATGTTATGTGAATTATCCATGTGCAATTACTTGGCGTAGACATCAAGTTTTGTGGAGTTTGTTGAGCTGCGCTGAAATAGTGTAATTTCGAGTTTGACCCAAAAAACATGTTTTAGTAACATCACCATTATGGATTGGTTAATAGTTGGATCGCCTTCAAATTTTAAAGGTGAGCTCTTAACCCACATATGTAACTTTTCACATTGTCAACATAACGTTTGGAGCGTGAGAAACTATTTTTTTCACAGAAGCAGAAATTCTAGAATTGGGTAAGCTCGCCTAGGCAAATTTTTAGGCATTTTTTCTCGCCTGGGCGAGTCAAGGTTGTGATAAATACATACTAGCACCATAATCACAAAAACGGAGGTTTTCTTCTTCCTCCTATCTTCCCTCAACCTCCCATCATCATCCTCCGTCAGCCACCAATGACCACCATGAGCCACCATCGCTTGCCATTAGACCACTGCATGGAGAGGAACACTTTAATCAGAGCGAAATCTTCAAAACTCTTCTCGAAGTTTCGGTAGAGAATGGAGCCTCCAATCCTCTTTTCTTGGTTTCCTTGAGGTAACATTGATTTCCTTTGTCTTCTTCTAGCTAGTTTAAGCTTCTCTTAGTGTCTTTTGTCTTTTGTCTTTTGGGTACCGTTGTTCGGAGTTTACACTTCCTTTGAAAACCCTTTGAAAATGAGATGTTGTAAAAATCTCCTTTTTATGAAATAGATGTCATTTCTATGATCCTTGTTGAACCCCGATCACAATGGTGTGATTGTAATTTCAAAATGATGTCTTTTGATGTGAACTCCCAAAACACCCTTTTAGCCCTTTTTTGATTCGAGTGGGTATTTGACCCCAAATGTTAATTTTGACCTTGCCTTTGAAACCTATACTAAATTATCTTTGATTTGGTAGATAAGGCTCTACATTCGAATAAACACGCGTATTCGAGGATCGCGAAACAACACCGTTTGGCTGTAATAGGGATAATTTCTAGTTAGGTAAGGGGAGTTTATTATGTTGGTAATAGTTTAGATACCATTGTTGGGGGCCAGAGAGTCCAACTATGAAGATAATTATCTGTCCCTGCTATGTGCTGGTTTTTCAAGAAAAACTATGTTTTTAACTAATGGGATGCAATGTATTTATGATTCATGTGTGTTTGTTCCTGTGTGTGCTCGTTTTCAAGAAAAACTGTGTTTTTAACTAATGGGATGCGACGAATTGGCTTTTTGATGGATAAAACTGTGACTGATGTTGTTGTTGTAATTAATTGGATTTTTGGAAAAAGTCTTAATTACAGAGGAGACTCTGCCCAAAATTTTATAATATGTTTTTCTATTTAATTCTTTATTAAAATTTTAAATGGGCATAAAGTGTGTTTTCTATATTGTAGTCCTCCTCTTTAATTTAGAATTTTCCTAAAATACCTTTGAGGTGATGTCATTGATAATGTTGAAATGAGATGTTATTGATTAATTTGCACCCTTCAAAGTCAAAATCAGAATATCCAATTAAGTTGAGTAATGCACCTTTGGGATACCAAAGACCAACTCTTGGTGTTGATTTGAGATATTTGATGATTCTTTTGACTGCTGTGAGGTGTGATTCTTTAGGATTTGCATGATATCTTGCACACAAACACAACCAACATGATATCAGGTCTACTTGTAGTCAAATATAGTAAGGATCCAATCATTCCTCTGTATTTTGACTCATCAACCTTCTTCCATTTTTCATCTGAGTCAAGATAGGTTGATGTTGCCATTGGAGTTGCAGCATCCTTACTTTTCTCCATTTCAAACTTCTTGATCACTTCAAGGCAGTATTTGGTTTGAGTTAGAAATGTCCCATTCTTCATTTACTTCACTTGAAGTCCGAGAAAGAATCTTAATTCCCCCATCATAGACATCTCTGTTGGATTCAATAGAATTACTTGAAGAATGGACAAAGGATCAAAGCTGAGTTTTTAGCTTTCAACATGCCTTAAATTATTGAAGAATTATAAGTGAATCAATGTAAAAGGAAAAAGTATTTCTGGTGATCCACGAATATTGCATTCACATCATTCATTCATTAAATTGGTTTAAATGATTAGAATTCACAAGGCATTGATAAAATGCTTAAGTCTAATAGTTAAAGCATAAGGTTTTTGGAAAAATATATTTTCCACTGATTTAATCGATTACTTATTCATAATAATCGATTATATTGTTCTTTGTGCTTTCTGGAAATCTTTTCAAGAACAATGTAATCAATTACATGTTGGTTTAATCGATTAATCTACCTTAGCTTACATATAAACTGCTTTGTTGATCATTTTAATCGATGACCATTAAGCTGTAATCGATTACATAGGCTTACCAGGAAATATCATCTCTCTGTCTTAATCGATTACCAAATATTGTAATCGATTACATCATATGCCTATGCTTAACACATCTTGCTACTTTTAATCGATTACCAGAATTTGTAATCGATTACTCTGCCCATTTCATGATTATGAAGTTTCCTGCATTAATCGATTACTAGAAGCTGTAATCGATTACATAGTTTAATTCATGGTTATAAAGCTTCCTGTTTTAATCGATTACATATCGAAATAATCGATTATTCTGTTCGTTACTTGAACCAAGATTTTTATAGAACTCTTTAATCGATTACTTGCTTGGTTGAATCCATTACATAAATGAAATAATCGATTGTTGAGCGCGTTTAATCGATTACTGACGGTTAGAAAAGTCTGTCATAAATAGGACTCTCACTCAGCTTATTTAGTAACTTGATCAATTCGTACTCTGAGTATTCAAAGGCTTTCTAAACATTCTTTTAGTGGTTTTTCTGGGTTCTCTGAGTTCTTGTATTCACAAAAATTCTTATGGGTTGTTAAGTGATTAGTGAAGCAAGAAATTCTTTTTCAAAGCTTGAGGAAAGTGATGTTCTGAGCTTGTATTCATTCTTTAACCTGGTGAAATCATTCACATGCATATTATTCATTGGATCATCAGGTGACTTCTTTCCTTAGTCTTTGAAGTTGTAATTATATTTTGAATTCTGTGTTTGTTTGTCTATTGTAAATGGGTTTCTTGCTTGTAATCTAGAGATAGGGTTTCTCTAGGGGATTTACTGAGTAGTGTTCTCAGTGGGTTGTCTCTAAGAATCTAATAGTGTTTTAGATTTCTGAACTTTATCTAGGGTTGATAAAGAGAGACTTTGTAATGTAATGCCTCCTTTTGCTCTCTCGTGCTTGATTGATTTTAGATGAAATTCCGTGTCCACTTTGTATTAGAATTATCTTAGTTATAAATTTCATGAAAATCTTTTTCTTCTTGCTTTGATTTTACAATTTAGTCATAACATAAACGAATTCTCTCTCACGGTTTATTTATAATAAGAATACAGTCCATGATACAGTCCCAAATATACGTCCAAAATAATATACAGACTGTCTAAATTTTAATACAAAATACATATCCACGAAGTAAACACAAAACACAAAATACAATTCATCAAGCTT
>PYAF01003327.1:33277-50253 GCA_007407185.1 Glycine tomentella | reverse complement strand
TTACTTCTTTGCTTTTATGTGGAAATGGCTAATTTTGCTACAAAATCTTCCTAAATCATCATTACTTACTTTCCACTAGGTTTCACCTCATTGGCTAGGCATTTTGCACTCTCCAAGTGTCCTAGTTCTTGAGTTTCTTAGAGTTTTCCTCTATTGATCTTGCATCATACGGTCAAGGCTTTATTAGAAATCCAAATAAATCCAATTTTCCTTTATTACCAATAATAGCTAGATTTCTAATTTCTTATTGGTCCATTTTGCCTTGAATGATTAAAATTACAAAACCAACTCATTTAGAACACTTATTCCTCCCATAATTAAAAGAAAATTCTGTAGATTGTGTCCATACTTTTCTTATAATTTTCTGATACTTGAGTTAGTCTATATTAAGCTCTTTTCAAGATATTTTCCAAAATTCCTAGAAATTACTGTTTATGGTTCTCTGCCACCAACTATGTTGATAATTTGTTATCTAAAAGTATTTTGTCCAATACTCAGGTCCCCATAAATTTCTAAAGCCATCTGATCATTTTTTTTACCTAAAGGGCATTTTGGTAATTTCACCACTCACCTAGGGGTATAATCGTCATTTCAAAAATATTTAGAGTATCTCTGTAATTGTCGCCCTAACGATTTTCTTGGTCATTTCCAAAGCATCCAAGGGTATTTATAAGATTTCCTCCTTAATATATCTTGCTAAAATACCTAGGGGTATTTTGGTCATTTTTAAAATGTCTAGGGGCATTTTCGTCCTTTTCCCCTAAATCCTTTTGTACTACCTCTGATCAACATTTTACCCCAGTAATTGACTGTAATTCCAAAATTTTGGGGTGTTACATTGTAATAACTTGTAAGAACTGATATTTGCAATAGTGGAACTCCATTCTAGTGTTGAGTGGAAGAAAACTGGATGTAGCTTCATAGTGTTTGAAGTGAACCAGTATAAATCCTTGTGTGTTGATTATATTCTTCATATTGATTATATTTTTTTATTCTTGGCTGTAAGTTTTAGTTATTGTAACACCCTGAAATTTCAAAAACTATGGTCAAAATATTATATGAATTATTCTTGCATAGCTATTGATGTGAGTATTAGATTATGAGAAATTTGGCTGATCTATATTTGAATTAATTAGGTGAAATATCAATTAGAGACATTAAGGAAATGTTTGAAGAAAAATGATCATATTACCCTTTCCTTAAATAAGAAATTTACAGAAATGCCCTTAAGGTGAAAATGACGATAATGCCACTGGATATTTTCAAAAATTACAAAAATGCCTCTAGATATTTTAGTGAGATATTTTAAGATAGAAATTATATAAATGCCCTTGGATATTTTATAAATGACAAGAATACCCCTAGATATTTTTGGCTAGATATTTTATGATAGAAATGACAATTATGCCCCTAGGATGAATGATGAATTTACCATAATACCTTTCAGGCTAGAAATGACCAAATATCCTTAGAGATTTTGTAGAACCTGATGAAATTACAGAATATTCTTGACTGACAGAATATCAAAATAGTTTGTGACAAGAAACTGTAGAATAGAATTTCTATGAATTTTATAAGGTGACAACTTTGAAACATTAGTCACAAGAATTCAAGCATTGGAAAAATATGAAAAAATAATAAATAGAATCTATAGAATTTTCTCTAAATTGTGGGGTGCCCAGATTTATTTAATAAAATGGTTTAGTAATTTTGATGATCAAAAATAGTACAAACCAATCAGAATTAAGATAAAAGCAGTCTCGTATGCAAGGTTGTGTATCACTCTACTTATAAGTAATTTAACTGTCATTGAAGTTAGTTTCTGGAAAACTCTAGAGTTTCATTATTTAATATTATCCTTTAGGTAGAAAAGTTCAAATTGAACTTGAACTTCTCCTATGAAATGCCTTGTGTAGAGACAAATTCAACTTGAACTTTATTTTCTCTTAAAGGATGCCATGTGTGAGGCCATTTTCAAATTGAATTCTTCTTCCTCATGAAAGGTGACATGTGGATACAAGGAGAATCATATAATTTTCTTCTCTTTAAGAAAAATATCTTAAGCTTCATAAATTAAAATGATAAGATACAATCATAAAGGCTTAAGAAATATCTAGCCACTTGTAACTCACTATTAATATAGGAATAAGAAAGCTATCATATATGTGCACAAAATGAGAAGAAAAATCTTCTCTTGTTCCCTTGATAAATCATGTGAAAGAGGAGGAAGAATGGAGAAGTTTCATGGCTTGAAGACAAGTGGAAGGACACTTGGAAGCAAGGTGTCATGTCTTAAAGGATATGAATACAAAGTAACATAAAATAAAGCAAAATTCTCTCCCTTTCCCTAGAATCTATGTGAAGCTTGGAGAATCATGGAGAAACTTCATGATTAAGACACTTGGAAGGAAAATAGGAAGAAGCTTCATGAATTGGACAAGTGGTGGGACACTTGTAAAATTCATAACAAGTGTAGGGACACTTGTAAAGCAAGTCATCATGACTTAGGAGATTTTTTATAAATCTAGTTAGAATAGAATGGAATGACATGAAACTTAGTTACAATGAAACCAAATGGAAGTAACTAGCTAGGAAGGGTAGAAATGTCCATGAATATTATATCATTTTCCAACTACTATATAAAGGGGTGAAGGGGGCCTTAAGTGGAAGTCACATTCAAGACTCCACCCTTCTAACACTTCACGTGAAAAGCTTTCTCCCACATCACCTTCATTTCATTTTCATCCTTTCCTTATTAAAGCCTAAATCAAGTGAGAAGAAGACTCCATTTCTCCTTGAAGATCACGTGAAGAAGAGGCTAACATCTTTAGGAAAAGTTTGCCATGCTTTGTAGGAAGAGAAAGACAAACTTCATAAGAGATTATAAGGTATGTATGGGGAAGCTTTATGATAAAGATAGTTTAAGTGTTGTTTTGTTTGAATAAGTGTTTGAATGTTTATGTGTTGTTGAGTGTTTCCATGAAGTTCATATGTTCCTAAAAGTTTCTAAGAATTTCTCTAATTTCCATGTGTTGCTAAGTGTTTCTATAAATCTCCATGAAGTTCATGTGTTGTTGAGTCTTCCTATAAATCTCTATACATGAATAATATGCTGAGATTCTGTACATGAATATAAAGTTGAGTTCTATACTTTATGTTGAGTTTTTGAGTAAAATAAATATGAGATGATGAAAATAGTTATATCTTAAAGTGAATCAGTCTTATATGTCTCATATACATATGCCGGTGGGGGTTAGTCCGTGTTATTTGCCTCAAGAGGAGGTGTGTCAGATAGCTGCAGGAACTGAGTTCGAGCGTTCAGATAAGAGAGGTCTGAGCTGGGGGGTACTTGGCAGTGGAGAAATCACGCCACCCATGATGATCACATGAAGTGTGGGTGAGAATCCTGTTGCAACACTGTGGGACCCTGACTAATCGTTTCAGTTCTGTGCCACTCAGATGTGGCTATCTTGACTATTGATACCAATTATTGAAAGAGTTTAAGAGAATCATGCAAATGATAAGAGTTTAAGAGAATCATGCATCATGATAAGAGTCTAAAAGAATCGTGCATCTTTGAGGATGTTGTTATGAATATTTACATATTGAATATATTTGCTTAAATTATGTTTATCATAAACTTACCCTGTACTTTGTGTCTGTGGTTGATACCTGCTATGACCTCGATTTTATTCGGGCGAGCAGATGAACAGCAAAGAGAGACTATTAGCTGTCTACAAGAAGAGAATTTTGTTTGAAGATGTAATATTTTGAAGAGGTTATGTTTGAAGATGTATTTCTTTATTATGGAGTGTTTTAGTTATTTGTACTATGTAATAGAATTGATATCAGTCTGTATTTTATTGTACATCAGATTTATAAATATCAATCAGTGAAGAAAAATCTTTTGTAATCTTATTATATGTTACTTCAGAATTATGAATATTACTCAATAATGAAAAATTGTAGTTTAGTATTTTTAAGCAAATTGAAAAGAATTTTCATTAAAAATCAATAATAACGAGATGGTAAATTAAGACATTACAGTTATCAACAAAGTTCTTGAACTATTGCATATCTTGGGTTGAGCATTAGATTGAATAAAGGTTCTTGATTTCAAAAAGTGATAAAGATCCAAAAGGGGAAATACTCTGATTTTGTTCAAGAAAATTTTGAATTACTACACCTAACCAATTCACCCCCCTCTTGGTTAAGTGTGAAGTGTTCCCATTTTTTACAATTGGCGTCAAGAGCTAGGTCTTGTAAGGTACTCAAGATCACTTTCAAAAAATGAATACTTCACAAATAACCTTCAAGGAAGGTGCATCCTGTAACACCCCAAAATTTTCATAACTATAGCCAAAGTATTATATGAATTATTCTTGCATAATTATTAATGCACATATTAGGATTTGATACTCTATATTTGAAAGATTAGAGTGAAATATCAATTGGAGATATTACGGAAATATTTAAAGAAAAATAACCATATTGCCCTTACCGTAAATTAGAAATGACAAAAATGCCCTTGAAGGTAAAAGGACGATAATGCCCTTGGATATTTTAAGAATTACAAAAGTGCCCCTAGATATTTTAGAAAGATATTTTAAGATGAAAACTTACATAAATTCCCTTGGATATTTTGGAAATGACAAGAACACCCTTAGATATTTTTAGTAGATATGAAAATTATGCCCCTAGGATGAAGGATGAATTTACCATAATACCCTTCAGGCTAGAAATAATCAAATATTCTTAGGGATTCTGTGAGAACCTGATGAAATTACAAGAATACTCTTAGATAGTTAAGATATTTTGTGACAAGGCACCTTAGAATAAAATCTTTATGAAAGTGACAACGTTGAGGTCTTAAAGAAAAATTGCATTCTTTCCCCTAAGCTTGCAAGTCCACGTGAATAAATGAAGTAGAAGGGGCAAGAACTTTCAAGATAAGCCACTTGTAAAGGGAGCCATGGGATGGAAACAAGTGTCAAGACACTTGTATGGTGTAGGATTAGCTTAAGAAGATTTTTTGAAGCAAATCTTCTCTTGTCTCCTTTGGTAGAACACGTGGATAGCTCTAGACATTATTTCAACAATTCCAACGGTTAACAAATTCAAAATCAGAATTTTACTAAAATGGGTTTTGGGATAAACTCAAGAATGAAAGGAAAACATAAAAATCTTCCTTGGCAAGCTATTCCACGAAAATACAAGAAGGAAATGAAGAATTTTTCCTAAGGTCTAGCCACTCCACGTGTAAAATCAAGAAGATAGGAGAATTGTGAAGAATCTTCAAGAAATAGGATACTTGTATGGTGAAAATTCTATAGCCATTAAGATTGAACCACTTGGAAAGCAAGGTCATAATGACCTAGGAGATTTTTGTAGCAAATTCAACACTATATAAAGGAGTGAGTGGACCCAAAAACTCAAGCTTTTCCAAGGAAGTATACGTGAAACACTTCTCATATTTCTTTCATCTTTTCATTTTCCAAATTCTACATCTTTTCACCCTTCCACTTTCAAAGAATAAAAGTATAACACAAACCCTAGCATCTTGAAGTTCACGTGGGATCTAGGGGCTGTTAGGAAGAAGTTATCAAGCCTTTAAGAGGAGAAACAAGGTACGTATAGGGAAGTTTATGGTAAATATAATTGAAGTATTGCTTATGTTTGAATCTTATGTATTTCTATGAAAAACCAAGCTTGCACACCATGTGATTGATAAATTGTTTGAGTGTGTTTTTTTCATATATTGCAAAGTGCTTCTATGAAGTTTATGTGTTGTTGAGTGTTTCTACGAATTTCTATGAAGTCCACGTGTTGCTAAGTGTTTTATAAATCTCTATGAACTCCATGTGTTTTTATAAATTGATGTACATGGATGCTATGTTAAGTTTTTGTACATGAGTAATAAGCCGAGTTCTGCACTTGATTGATGTTGAGTTTCTGAGTAAAACATATGAGACAGTAATTGAGAAGTGGTGTTATTTTGATATTTTGCCTGGCGGGGGCTGGGGGCTAGTCCGTGTTATTTTGATATTTTGTCTGGCGGGAGCTAGACCATGGTAATATAAGAAGATAAGCATGCATCATATTTGGATGATGTTATGATGACTTTCTGTATATATATTGTGATGACTTTCTATATATATTGGTATGACTTTCTGTATATATACTGTGATGACTTTTTGTATATATTTTATGACTCAAATTTTGTTTATCATGAACTTACCCTGTACTTTGTGTCTGTGGTTGACACCTGCGATGACCCCAATTTATTTGGGCGAGCAGAGGAACAGTAAAAGCTTAGCAAGCAGATGGATTTTGTGGAAGATGTTGGAAAGCTATTTTGATGTAGATATTATGGTATTTATTTTGGTGATATGTATTATGTAATAGAACTAAGAAACGATCTGTACTTTATTAGTTTAGACTGTATTATGGACTGTATTATGGATTGAATTTAATTATTATGGACTTCGAACGAACACGATTACAATATTGATGATTAGTACCTTTCGTATGAATTATTCTAAGCAAGAAGAAAAGAATTTTCTGTGAAATTGTAACTAAGATAGTTCTAAAGCAAGTGGAAAAGAAATTCCATTCAAAATCAATAAAATACAAGATGGTAAAACGAGGCGTAACACATCCTTAAACAGACCTCCTTTGTTTGTGGGGGAGAATTTCAATTTTTGGAAAAATAGGATGAAGATCTTTATTCAATCCAATGATCCAGGAGCATAGAATGAAATAGAAAAGGGTCCTAGGGTGCCCATCAAAGTAGTTGATAATAACATGATTCCCAAGGAGTGGGATGAGATGAATGATGATGAAAAGAGGATTGTTCAGTATAATTTTAAAGCAAAAGAACATGATAACTTCTGCTCTCTCTTCTAATGAATTCTTCAGGACCGTTAGATGTACAAGTGCCAAAGAGATGTGAGAAATGCAAGAGATCGCCCATGAAGGGACTGAAGAAGTGAGGAGATCAAGAAAGCACTCATTAATACATGAATATGAGATATTCAAGATGAATCAAAATGAAAGCATCTCTCAACTCCAAACAAGATTCACACATATAGTGAATCATCTCTTGGGACTCGGGAAGACATTTGATACTGAAGAATTGAACATCAAAATCTTGAAGTGCCTCACTAGAGCATGGCAACCAAAAGTGACAGCCATCAAAGAATCTAAAGATCTCTCAAAAATGACCATGGCTGCTCTCTTTGGTAAGTTACTTGAGTATGAATTAGAATTATCTCAACAAACCTTTGGTGAAGATGTAGAAAGAAAAGGCAAAGGAATTGCACTAAAAGCTGCAGCACCTAAGGTGGAAAAAGAAGAAAACTCAAGTAATGAAGAAGATGAAGAAAGCATGAACTTAATTGTGAAAAAGTTCAGCAAGTTTCTAAAGAAGAATAAGGGCAAAAGATTTACAAGAAACAACAAGAACAATTCCAACAACAACACTAACAACACCAAGAAGATTGACAACAATTTCACATGCTTTGAATGTGGTAAACATGGCCACATAAAATCAGAATGTTCAGTCTACTTGAAGAAACAACTAAATGACAGCAAAGGCAAGAGGGAAACAAAGCCAAGAAGAGCTTACATTGCTTGGGAGGATAATGAATCTTCAACTTCTGAATCCTCAACTGAAGTAGAAGAAGCCAACATGTGTCTCACCTCAATAGTTAATGAAAAGAATGATGATCTCTTAGATGAAGATGATGAGGTAACCTCTGAACTTGATCAAGCTATTTTTGCTTTTCAAGAGATGCATAAAGAGGCTAAAAAGCTTGCTAAGTCTAACAATAAGCTCAAGAAAAACATTGAAGATCATCTTGCAAAAATTGTTGAATTACAAACTGAAGTTTGTAACTTGAAGGAAGAAAATGAGAAACTTACTTCAAGCTACAAATCAAGTGGTTGTATTTGTGCTTCTTCCTCTACAACTATTGACAAATATGAAATGCTGCAAATTTTTTTTGAAGTGTATAGACTTAATCATGAAGAAAAATATATGCAGCTTGTTTCAAAGAACAGTGAGTTGATTGATATCTTAGAAAAACTCAACAAAGGAAAAAGTGATTTGAATGATATGTTGAGTGCTCAAAAATAGTTTGGTGACACTTCTGGATTGGGGTACAAAAAGAGCTTTAAAAATGTTCAAAAGACAACATTTGTACCTCCAAGACAGAAGAATAAGAAGAAACCAAGATTCAATCAAAAGAGGTTCTTTAGAAATACATATAAAACTGTTGTTTGTCACTATTTTATGGAGAAAGGACACACATCTTATCAATTTGTTGCAAGAAGATTTTATGTCCCAAATGGTGAGTGTATTTGGGTAGAAAAGAAAAAGCAAGCAACTAACCCCTTTGGACCCAAACTCAAATGGGTACCTTCTTCTATGAAGTGATTTGTCTCTTTTGTAGGTATGTCTTAGAGCAAGCTCCTCCTTATGGTATCTTGATAGTGGCTGCTCAAGACATATGACCGGTGACAAGTCCTTGCTTAAAAATTTTACACTTAAAGATGAGGGCTATGTTACCTATGGAGACAACAACAAAGGGAAGATCATAGGTGAAGGAAACATTGGTGACAGTTTGAACATAAAAATCAGCAATGTACTCTATGTTGAAGGGTTAAAGCATAATCTACTAAGCGTAAGTCAGTTACGTGATAAAGGTTTTAAAATTTCTTTCAATCAAGATTGTTGCATGATATGTGATGGAAAAAGTGGAGAAATAATCCACATTGGCAAAAGAAAAGGTCAATTGGAGCAAAATGTTCAGCTTGAAGACTTATCTATCAATGAGAAAAGTGAACCAAGTGCTGAAGCAACTCCATCAACCTCCTACCAAAGGCCAAAAGAATGGAGAACTACAAGAGATCTCTTATTAGACAATATCATTGGTGAAATGACAAAGGGAGTCTCTACTAGATCTTCTCTTAGAAACTTATGTTGTGACATGGCTTTTGTATCTCAAATTGAACTTAAAGATATTAATCATGCCTTGCAAGATGAACATTGGATGCATGCCATGCATGATGAACTGAACCAATTCAAGAGAAATGAAGTTTGGGAACTTGTGCCCAGACCTTCATCAATTAAGCCTATTGGTACAAAATGAGTTTTTAGAAACAAGCTTGATGAAAGTGGAATCATAGTAAGAAACAAAGCTAGATTGGTTGCTAAAGGTTACAACCAAGAGGAAGGCATTAACTATGAGGAAACTTTTGCTCCAGTTGCAAGATTGGAAGCAATTAGGCTATTACTTGCATATACATGCTTAATGAATTTCAAACTTTATCAAATGGATGTCAAAAGTGCCTTTTTAAATGGCTACATAGAGGAGGACATATATGTTGAACAACCTCCAGGCTTTTTTGATTTTAAAATCCTAATTATGTTTTTAAACTGAAAAAGGCCCTCTATGGTCTAAAACAAGCTCCAAGATCATGGTATGAACGATTGAGTAAGTTCCTACTTGATCAGTCTTTTGTAAGGGGCAATGTTGATAAAACCTTGTTTATCAAGAGACATAAGGATAATATCTTATTGGTTCAAATATATGTTGATGATATTATCTTTGGTTCAACTAATCAAATACTCTGTAAAGAATTTTCTGCAGCTATGCAAAAAGAATTTGAGATGTCTATGATGGGAGAGTTAACCTTCTTTCTAGGACTTCAAGTTAAACAAATGAAGAATGGAATTTTTCTCAATCAATCAAAGTATTGCCTTGAAGTCATCAAGAAATTTGAGATGGAGAAAAGCAAAGATGCTACAACTCCTATGGCAACCTCAACATATCTTGATTCAGATGAAAAAGGGAAACAGGTGGATGAATCCAAACATAGAAGAATGATTGGATCTTTACTATATTTGACAGCTAGTAGACCAAATATTATTTTTTAAGTGTTTGCTTGTGTGCAAGATATCAAGTAAATCCAAAAGAGTCTCACCTTACAGCAGTTAAAAGGATCATCAAATACCTTAAGGCAACACCCAAAGTTGGGCTATGGTATCCTAAGGGTGCACCAATAAATATTATTGGATATTCTGATTCTGATTTTGCAGGATGTAAACTTGATAGAAAAAGCACAAGGGGAACTTGTCATCTCCTTGGAAGCTCACTCATTTCATGGCATTGCAAGAAACAAGCTTGTGTAGCTTTGTCAACTGTTGAGGCCGAATATATCTCAGCTGGGAGTTGCTGTGCACAAAGTCTATGGCTTAAGCAACAAATGTAAGATTATGGAGTTGATCTTAAGGAGATACCATTACTATGTGACAACACAAGTGCAATAAATATTTCAAAGAATCCTGTCATGACTCAAGGACTAAGCACATTGAAATTAGACATCACTTCTTAAGAGATCATGTGCAGAAAGGTAACATCAAGGTTGAGTTCATTGATACCCATAATCAACTTGCTGACATATTCACTAAACCTTTGCCAAAGGATAGATTTTATACACTTAGAAACATGTTAGACATTCTTGATGAGAACAATATATGCTAGCTTGGTTTAATGTATGCTGTTCTATGACCATTTGAAACCTTACCAATGCATTTATCATTTAACTTGATTAAAATTTGAATTGATCTGCATGAATGCTCTGCTACTGATGTATCTGCTGTAATAATCGATTACATCACGGGTTAATCAATTAATTTCATTAAAAATCACATTTTGAGTGCTAGTTATGTTCCAGTAATTGATTACATTGAAATAGTAATCGATTATTCTTCACATTTCAAAATCTTAGTTTCTCTAGAATAATCGATTACAACTAATAAGTAATTGATTACACGAGTTCTTTAAGGTTTTACCCTCTTCTGTAATAATCGATTACACATCGGAATAATCGATTACACATCGGGATAATCGATTATTATACATATCAAATCATTTCAGTATAAGTGTCACTGAAATAATCGATTACGGCCATATCGTAATCAATTACCAAGAGCTTAGAAAAATCCATGTCTTGCTGGAGTAATTGATTACCACTCGGGATAATCGATTACACACAGCTCTGATCTTTAATAAAATGCATACTGCTATAATATAATCGATTACATGAGTGTATAATTGATTACATGTCATCTTCTACCTCTGGCTAGTAGTGAAATAATCGATTACCACATGGGATAATCGATTACTTTGTGTATATTTTGTGTTCCAAAGTGCTGAAATAATCGATTACTTGAGGAAATAATCAATTATTCATGCTATTAAACATGTTCTGACAGTTTTCTCTCTGAAAATGTAACTGCCCAATCAAATCCAAAGCAAATCAAAGACCATTGATGTGCCTTAACTGTCACCAATAGCTATATTTTCAAAATTATGGACGTTAGGAGCCTAAAATCAGCCTATAAATAGTGCATTACTTCAATTGGAAAAATCTGCACCTTCTTTACTCCTTTCTTTTGAAAAAATTCAAAGTCTGTGTTTTTCTGTGTCCAACCCAAACCTTCTGAACAATGTCAAACCCAACTCCTAAAAGGGCAAGGTTATCCAAAAGAAAAGTGGGTGAATCCTCTTCTAACCCACCTCCACCTCAACCTCCAAACAGGCTTGATCTGTGGTTCTCCACAGAATTAGATAAAATGAACTACTTAGAGTTCAATGCAACCAAGCCTATAGCCTCCCCTAAATACCTAGACTTAGACTAGTTTATAAGAGAGGGTTTCCAATTCCCAGCCTACTTCGAAGCCCAAGGGCTTAGAAGATTTTTAGAAATGAAGGGTACCTTCTACCCTGATTTGGTGAAGGTGTTCTACACCTGTGCCAAAGGGTCCATGCAGGGGAATATGGTCTCCAAGGTCAAGGGTGTGACCATGGAGATTACCCCTGAGGTTTGGGAATCTGTGGCAGGGGTTGTGTGTGAAGGGGCTAGGAGGTTTGATGAGGAGCCTGATGGGTATAACAAAATGGACACATATAGGGAGATGTTGCATGATCCACACATGCAACTTAGGAACAGACTGGGCACTGGGCCCATGACTCCTGAGGATAGACTCCTCCACTACATCATCACTTATGTGGTCACTCCAAGGGCCACCAATCATGATCAAGCAACAGATGAAGACCTTCAGTTGGTCTATGGGCTGAAGAATAACATACCCATGACTGGGTTCTTATCTTTGAAGAAATAATGCTGAAGGCCAAGAGATTGGTCAATTATCCTTTTCCTTACCCTGTGCTTGTCTCAAGACTTATTGACCACTTCAACATAAATGTTGAAAATAAAGTGGTTGATAATACCAACTCCTCCAACAGCCTGATCCAGGAGAAGCGTCTCACCAAAATGGGGATGAGAAAAACTCCTGATGGGTGGATTATGGCTGGACAAGCACCTGCTGCTGTTGAAGAACAAGCTGCTGGGGATTCAGAAGATGAAGAAAGGAATCCTCAACAACATGTCTACACCCAATTTGAGTCTCTCATGTTGGAAAAGATGAATGGGCTTTTCAGCATGCATCATGAATTCAGGGTTGAGACATAAAGCTCTTTTAGGGATCTAAATGCAAGGCTAGATGAAATAGAAGCCACTGTTAAAGTGGATGAATCTGAAGATTTCTAAGATTTTTTTTCTTTCTTTTCTTTGTTCAGTTTATGAATACTTCTTATTTGTAATGGCTTCTTTATGATTAATATAATGTTTTAAAGTTCATTTTCCGTTGTGCCTTTATTGTTTTTGACTTTTAACAAGCCAAATAGGGGGAGAAATAATTGATTAAAAAGAGAGTTTAAAAGATCAAGCATGCCCTGCATTATGCTCTGTTTGCCCCTGTTTTTTGTTTAATTTTTACCCAAAAATTTGAACTGAATAGATGCTGAGATTTAAGGGGAGTAATGATGTTAAAAGGACTTCAATCAATATATATGTCTTGTAATTGAATGCTACTTGAATCACAAATGCTTTTAACAAAGGCATTGAAAATTTTTCAGGGTTGCAAAGCTTAAAGTTCTTCAAATTGATTCAAAATTGACTTCAAGCCTTATTGTTAATCAACTGAAGATTTGGCATGTTTAAAGCCAAAAAGGGGGAGATTGTTGGATTCAATGGAATTACTTGAAGAATGGACAAAGGATCAAAGCTGAGTTTTTAGCTTTCAACATGCCTTGAAGTATTGAAGAATTATAAGTGAATAAATGTAAAAGGAAAAAGTATTTCTGGTGATTTAAGAATATTGCATTCACATCATTCATTCATTAAATTGGTTTAAATGATTAGAATTCACAAGGCATTGATAAATTGCTTAAGTCTAATAGTTAAAACATAAGGTTTTTGGAAAAATATATTTTCCACTGATTTAATCGATTACTTATTCGTAATAATCGATTATATTGTTCTTTGTGCTTTCTGGAAATCTTTTCAAGAACAATGTAATCGATTACATGTCGGTTTAATTGATTAATCTATCTTAGCTTACATATAAACTGCTTTGTTGATTATTTTAATCGATTACCATTAAGCTGTAATCGATTACATAGGCTTACCAGGAAATATCATCTCTCTGTCTTAATCGATTACCAAATATTGTAATCGATTACATCATATGCCTATGCTTAACACATCTTGCTACTTTTAATCGATTACCAGAATTTGTAATCGATTACTCTGCCCATTTCATGATTATGAAGTTTCCTGCATTAATCGATTACCAGAAGCTGTAATTGATTACATAGTTTAATTCATGGTTATAAAGCTTCCTGTTTTAATCGATTACGTATCGAAATAATCGATTATTCTGTTCGTTACTTGAACCAAGATTTTTATAGAACTCTTTAATCGATTACTTGCTTGGTTGAATCCATTACATAAATGAAATAATCGATTGTTGAGCGCGTTTAATCGATTACTGACGGTTAGAAAAGGCTGTCATAAATAGAACTCTCACTCAGCTTATTTAGTAACTTGATCAATTCGTACTCTGAGTATTCTAAGGCTTTCTAAACATTCTTTTAGTGGTCTTTCTGGGTTCTCTGAGTTCTTGTATTCACAAAAATTCTTATGGGTTGTTAAGTGATTAGTGAAGCAAGAAATTCTTTTTCAAAGCTTGAGGAAAGTGATGTTCTGAGCTTGTATTCATTCTTTAACCTGGTGAAATCATTCACATGCATATTATTCATTGGATCATCAGGTGACTTCTTTCCTTAGTCTTTGAAGTTGTAATTCTGTTTTGAATTCTGTGTTTGTTTGTCTATTGTAAATGGGTTTCTTGCTTGTAATCTAGAGATAGGGTTTCTCTAGGGGATTTATTGAGTAGTGTTCTCAGTGGGTTGTTTCTAAGAATCTAATAGTGTTTTAGATTTCTGAACTTTATCTAGGGTTGATAAAGAGAGACTTTGTAATAACTTGTAAGAACTGATATTTGCAATAGTGGAACTCCATTCTAGTGTTGAGTGGAAGAAAACTGGATGTAGCTTCATAGTGTTTGAAGAGAACCAGTATAAATCCTTGTGTGTTGATTATATTCTTCATATTGATTATATTTTGTTATTCTTGACTGTAAGTTTTAGTTATCAACAAAGTTCTTGAAGTATTGCATATCTTGTGTTGAGCATTAGATTGAATAAAGGTTCTTGATTTCAAAAGTGATAAAGATCCAAAAAGGGAAATACTCTGATTTTGTTCAAGAAAATTTTGAATTACTAAACCTAACCAATTCACCCCCCTTCTTGGTTAAGTGTGAAGTGTTCCCATTTTTTACAATCTCAAACTCATTCTGCATATAGATAGAAAATTCATTGCACAAGGATTGATTAGTTGAACCAAAAATTATATCATCAACATATACTTGAACCAATACGATATCATTGCTTTGCCTTTTGATAAACAAGGTTTTATCAACATGTCTTCTTATGAAAGATTTATCAAGCAAAAATTTGCTAAATCTCTCATACCAAGACCTTGGAACTTGTTTTAAACCATAAAGAGTTTTCTTCAGTTTGAAAACAAGGTGATAACTCGATGTCGAATCGCTTCAAAACAATTAAACTACACTAATTTTGTAGCACAGGATTTTAACCTAGGTCGACTCAGAGACACGATCAATATGGTTCCAACTTCAATTCACTAATAAATAGTTGGGAGTTTTTGTCAAACAGTTTGCATGCGTTCAATAATAATTGCAAAATTGCAAAAAACATATAAACTAATGCGAATTGACAAGAGGTAATGTAAAACAGATTAAAGAACATCAATCCAATTCACTAACCAAGCAATGATAATTATCATAGTTCTCAGATAACGATTCTATTATGAAAGTTCATTAAATTTCATTAGAAGCAGTTCAATCGAAGTAACTCCTAAATTAATTGAAATCACAACCTAATTGAAAGATCATTCAACTAATCTGTGATTAAAATTCAAAATTAGGAAATGAATCCATAACCTAATCCATTTTCAATCCTAAACACATTCATAATCATCAAAACTGAATAGATGATTGAAGAAGAAAGTGAACATTCACACAGAATTTGAAATACTACACAAGAACTCAAATTCCCTTTTGCTTGGACTGGATCCTTGGATTAATTGATTGTTTAGCCTCCCATGATCATCATCAATGAAAGCCCCATGAAATTGGTGCACAAAAATGGAAGAACAAAAATCAAAAATGAAGAACAGTGAAGAACAATGAAGAATGTAACACCTCGATTTACCATCTTGTATTTTATTGATTTTGAATGGAATTTCTTTTCCACTTGCTTTAGAACTATCTTAGTTACAATTTCACGGAAAATTCTTTTCTTCTTGCTTAGAATAATTCATACGAAAGGTACTAATCATCAATATTGTAATCGTGTTTGTTCGAAGTCCATAATAATTAAATTCAATCCATAATACAGTCCAAACTAATAAAATACAGACCGTTTCTTAGTTCTATTACATAATACATATCACCAAAATAAATATCATAATATCTTCATCAAAATAGCTTTCTAACATCTTCCACAAAATCCATCTGCTTGCTATGCTTTTACTGTTCCTCTGCTCGCCCAAATAAATTGAGGTCATCGCAGGTGTCAACCATAGACACAAAATATAGGTTAAGTTTACGATAAACATAGTTCAAGTCACACAGTATATACAACATACAGATAATCATACAACATACTCATCATGCGATGCATGCTCATCTTCTTTATATGATGCATGAATCTCTCTCAAATTCTCATCAATTGGTACCATAGTCAAGATAGCCCCAATCACTAGTCCAGAACTTGCACGATCAGTCAGGGTGTCACAGTGGTGCACAGGAAAGTCATCCACACTACATGTGATCATCATGGGTGGCGTGAGTTCCCCACTGCCGAAGCACCCCCCAGCTCAGACTCCTCATTGTCTGAACGCTCGTACTCAGTTCCTCTAACTATCTGACACACCTCCTCTTGAGGTAAATCACACGGACTAGCCCCTACCAGGCATATGCATATGAAACATGCATGAATGATTCTCTGTTTTATCTCATATTTACTCTTCAACATAAATTTATATCTCATATTCTCATATGCTTGTACTGTAAACTTTCAACATACTATTAGCATAAAATTTGATAGGCATACTCAAAGATTTATAGCACACTTTTAACAACATATAAACTCATAAACTTCAATGAAACATTCCATTATGTAATTATAATTCAAATCAACCATTTTCTTAAAGATAGACATAATACATAAAGATTCAAGTTACTTAAACATTCACCCATCAAGCTAATTTCAAGTTATTAATTCAAGCAATCACTCATTAATCTAAGTTCAAGTTACTTCTTTAAATAATCATTCATTTAACAAGCTTTATCTCTTAGAAGCATTTCATCGAACACATGGTGTGCTTTCATAGAAACACTCAACAACACAGAAAATAATACATAACTTTTACTAAAGCACTCAACCATGCAAATATAATCCAAATCCAACAACTTCTTG
>PYAF01003327.1:4185-33177 GCA_007407185.1 Glycine tomentella | reverse complement strand
TACATGGTGGGCAAGCTTTATAGAAATAGAAGAAACACCTTAAATAAACAACACTTAAACTATATTTAACATAAACCTTCCCATACATACCTTGTTCTTCCTTCTTAAAAGCTTGAATATCCTTCTTCTAAATGCTCCTAATCTCCACGTGAAGTATCAAGGTAGCAAGGCTTAGGTTTTGCTTTTATTTTTTTGAAAGTGAAAGATGCAAAGGATGTAGCATGAAAGGAAAGGATGAAAGAAAGGGAGATTTGTACGTTCACTTCCTTAAACAAGCTTGAAATTTTCGGTCCATTTATCCCTATTTATAGAGTGGATGAATTGCTTTGCCATGAAAATATCCCTTAGGTCATTATGACCTTGCTTTCCAAATGGACCAATGGCAAGGTTTCTAGCTTTTCCACCAACCAAGTGTCCACTTTCTTGAATTTTCTCAAGTCTTCCCTAATCCTCTTGATTGTGCACGTGGATTTGCTCAGCTTGGAGAGCAATCTTCACCAATTTCCTTCTTCTTTACGTGGTATAGCTAGGTGTTAGAGATATTTTGTGCTTTTCTTCATTCTTGAATTTTCCCCAAAACCCGTGTTAGTAAAATAGTGGTTCTGGATTCGTTAACCGTTGGATTTCCTTAAAATTTTAAAGGCACACTCCTATCTCACATATATAACTTTTGACCGTTGGGATTTTTGAAATAATACCTATAACTATCCACGTCTTTTGCCAAAGAAGACAAGATAAGATTTTTGCTTTTTAAGAAAAATCTACTTAAACTAAAATCTACACCATACAAGTGTCTTGACACTTATCCAATTCATGAAGCCTTCTCTTAATCTCCTTCCAAATTTCCCTTTGAGTTGGCAAAATCATGAAGCTTCACTATTATTCTCCAAGCTTCACATAAATGTTTGAGGAAAAATCTTCATCATGTGCCTTACAAGTGTCCTAACACTTGTATTCATCACATGGCTTCACTTTTGCAAGTGGCTTTCATGAATATTCTCTTCCTTTCTACATGGTTCTTTACATGCTCTTCACACCTAAGTTTTCTTCCTTTTATATCATTGGATGCGTAAGAAAACCTACCTCCACTTATAGTTTCCTGTCACAAACTATTTTAATAATCTGTTATCTAAGTGTATTCTGTATTTCCATCATAAAAATATCTATTCAAAATATCTAAGGGTGTTCTTGTCCTTTCCAAAATATTCAACGACGTTTATATAAGTTTCCATTCTAAAATATCTTTCTAAAATATCTAGGGGCAGTTTTGTAATTTTCAAAATATCCAGGGGCATTTTCATCATTTTGACCCCAAGGATATTTCTGTCATTTCAAATTTACGGAAAGGGTAATATGGTCATTTCTCTTTAAATATTTCCGTAATATCTCCAATTAATATTTCACTCTAATCTTTCAAATATAGAGAATCAAATCCTAATATGTGCATTAATAATTATGCAAGAATAATTCATATAATGCTTTGACTATAGTTATGGAAATTTTGGGGTGTTACAAAGAACAGTTGAGAGAAAATAAAAGAAAAGGTTTTAATTCTGGAAATTTCTAATATGTAATATAAATTCTGTTTTTGCTAAAATGTAATGTAATATTTCACTCACTAATTCACTAGCATATAGTGACTAAGTCAGAAGGAAAGAATGGACCATGAATGGGTCCATCGACTCTAATTAATTATGCTATTTACACCAATAAAAATTCAACTCGCAGCCCAAAATTCAAGTGCAGTGGTTCTGAATTCCAAGCCTATCCAAATGACAGAATTGGCCTCGACTTATATCTGACAAACTTGTAGATTTTTTGCTTATCTTTCCAAGGACTACTCATATGCACCATTCGGAGTTCTGTAGAGCTCTGTAGGTCCTGCACAAGGAAGATAGGTCAAGTGAGTATAAAATCCAAAAATAAGCAACAAATAACAATTAAGCCCACTTGCTTGCCTAGGACAAAAACTGAATTAAAATGAGAAAATAAAAAGTCTAAGAGAAGTCAAATAAGCTAAGAAGAATAGAAAAGTATTTAACTAAAAACTCCCAATCACATGGTTAGGATATTTGAAATATGCAAAAACCGGAGGTTGCTCCACATAGATTTCCTCCTCAATATATCCATGTAAGAAAATTCTTTTAACATCCATTTGAAATAGTTTAAAATTCATTAAACATGCATATACAAGCAGCAATCTAATGGTTTCTAACCTTGCTACTGGAGCATAGGTTTCCTCATAGTCTATGTCTTCCTCTTGGTTGTAACCTTTTGCAACCAATCTAGCTTTGTTTTTGACTATGATACCATTTTCATCAAGCTTGTTTCTAAACACCCATTTGGTGCTAATAAGTTTGAGAGAAGAAGGTCTAGGAACAAGTTCCCAAACTTCATTTCTCTTAAATTGATTCAGTTCATCATGATGGCATGCATTCAATGTTCATCAAGTAAGGCTTTTTCAATGCTCTTAAGTTCTATTTGTGAAATATATTACAGCAAAGATTTCTCAATGAATATCTAGTAGATTCTCCCTTTGTAACTTCACCAATTATATTATCTAGAGAGAGATCTCTTATAGTTCTCTAATCTTTTGGCTCTTGTACTGGTGTTGATTGTTTCATTTCAGCAATTGGTTCTTCCTTTCCTTTATCCATTGATCCATTAAGTTAAATGAACTCTTCTAAAGGACCTGCATCATTTTCACACTTCTTTTCCTCTTTAGAGGGGTTAGATTCATCACAAATTACATGAACTGATTCTTCCATGCATAAAGTTCTTTTATTGAAAACTCTATATGCTTTACTTTGTAACGAATATCCAAGGAAGATGGCTTCATCAGCTTTAGCATCAAATTTGTCAAATGAGTCTTTAACTATTGTTCAATACAAAACACTTGTAGTCAAATGCTCTTAAGTGAGAAATGTTTGGTTTTCTACCTTTGTATAGTTCATAAGGAGTTTTCTTCAAAATAGGCCTTATTAGTAATCTATTCAAAGTGTAGCAAACTGTACTTATAACATCAACCCAAAAATGTTTAGGCAAATTTGTGTCATTAAGAAGAGTTCTTGCACCTTCTTCAAGGGATCTATTTTTCCTCTCCACAACACCATTTTGCTGGGGTGTTCTTGGAGCTGAAAAATTATGGTTCATTCCATTTTCTTCACAGAATTTTCAAAATGTTCATTTTGGAATTCCCTACCATGATCACTTCTTATTGAGATAATTTGCTTCCCTTTTCATTTTGAGCAAGTTTGGCTAATTTTCTGAAAGCATTAAAAGCATCACTCTTGGATCTTAAAAACAAAGTCCATGTGAATCTAGAGTAATCATCAACAATAACAAGCCCATAGAAATTACCTCCCAAACTCATAGTTCTAGAAGGACCAAACAAATCCATGTGAAGTAATTCAAGGGGTCTTGAAGTAGAAACAATATTTTTACTTTGAAAAGAATTCTTTGTTTGTTTCTCCTTTTGACAAGCATCACAGTTTGTCATTTTCAAACGTTATTTTGGGTAAGCCAATGACTAAGTCTTTTCTTATAAGCTTATTCATATGTTGCATGTTAATGTGCCTTGCCCTTCTATGCCATAACCAAGATTCATCAACTTTACTTATTAGGCAATTAGTGTTATGAATGAATGCATGATCTATAGAGAGTAAATAGATATTACCTTTTCTTTTACCTATATGAATCACTTCACCAGTTTGACCATCACATATCATACAGCAATTGTCATTGAATGACACTTTGAATCCTTTGTCACGTAGTTGGCTTATACTTAGAAGATTGTGCTTTAAACATTCCACATAAAGAATATTTTTGATCTTGGTCTTAAAGCTATCTCATATATTTCCTTCACCAACTATCTTTCCTTTGTTGTTGTCTCCATAAGTGACAAACCCTCCATCTTTAAGAGTCAAATTTGTGAGCATTGATATGTCACTGGTCATGTGTCTAGAGCAACCACTGTCAATATACCATAATGATGATTTTGCTCTTAGAAACACCCGCAAAACTTAAATCAATTTACAAAGGATGGTACCAAATTTTAGTTGGGTCCATAGGGGTTAGCTATTTTCTTTTTCTTTGGCACCCAAATACAATCTCCATTTGGCACATAGAATCTCTTAGCATAGCATGTATTAGATGTGTGACCTTTCTTCATACAATAGTTATAAGTTACAGCTCTTGATGATCTTTCAAAATGAACATGTGATTAAACTTTGTTTTTGAAACAGCTTTTTGATATTTCTGTTTTGGAGGCACAAACCCGATTTTTCCAAAAGATTTTGATACATGTTTGTAACCCAATCCAGAAGTATCTTCAACATATTTTTGTACACTTAGCATTTCAACTAAATTGCATCTTCCTTTATAAAGCCTTTTTCAAAGTGATCAAGTAACTATTTTCTGAAAGTATATCATATGTTTTTCGCCTTGACTCTTTTTGAACTCATCAAACTCTTCTTGGAAAGCTTTGTATTTGTTAATATTTGATGAAGAAGAAACACATACACATCCATTCATTTTGTAGCTTGAAGCAAGTTTTTCATTTTCTTCTTTCACGTTACAAATTTCAGTTTGCATTTCTGCAAGTTTTGTGACATGCCATCTAAGATTTCCTTTTAGCCTATTATTGGATTTTGCAATCTGTTGAGCCTCTTTATGCATTTCATGGAAATCATTAACAACTTCATCAAATTCAGAATTTACCTCTATTTCAACACTTGATAATTCATCATATTCACTTATTGTGGAGGTGAAACATACATTTACTTCTTCATTCTCACTTGATGATTTAGAAGTTGTTGACTCATTGTATTCCCATGCTATATAGGCTCTCTTAGGTTTTCCTTCTTTCTTTGTCTTCTTTTCACCTAATTACTTTTTAAAAGAGATAGAACATTCAGATTTAATGTGGCCCGACTTACCACATTCAAAGCAAGTGAAATTTGTGTTGTTGTTGTTGTTGAACTTTGTGAACTTTCTGTTCTTGTTTCTCCTCATGAACTGGCTGAACTTTTTGACAATTAGATTCATGTTGTCATCATCATCTTCTTCACTTGAGTCTTCTTCATTGTCCACCTTAGAGGATGCAACTTTCAAGGCTATGCTTTTTTATTTCTTGTCTGCATCTTCTGCATGTGTTAGTTGTGACATTTCAAGTTCATACTCAAGAAGCTTACCAAAAAGTGCAACCATAGACATCTTGGACAAATCTTTGGTTCTTTGATTGCTGTCACCTTTGGTTGCCATGGTTTTGTGAGGCACTTCAAGACTTTGATGTTCAACTCTTTAGTATCAAAAATCTTTCCAAGACTAAGAAGATGGTTTACTATGTGAGTGAATCTTGTTTGGAGCTGAGATATGTTTTTTGTAGTGTTTATCTTGAACATTTCATACTCATGGGGATCAAGGCATGCTTCCTTGATCTTCTTACTTCATTTGTACCTTCATGAGTTACTTCCAACATCTCCCACATCTCCTTTGCACTTTCACACCTAACAGTTCTAAAAAATTCATCAGAAGTAATCATGTTCTTAGCTTTGAAATCATATTGAATAACTCTCTTTTCAGCATCTGTCATTTCATCCCATTCTCTGGGAATCATGTCATTATCAACAGTTTTTATAGGAATCAAATGACCTTTTTCTATTGTATTCCAAGCACATGGGTCATTTGATTGATTGAAGATTTTTATTTTATTTTTCCAAAAACTGAAATGCTCTCCTTCAAACATCAGAGGACGATTGAGGGAGGCACCCTCCTTGAAGGTGATTTGTGTGGTATTCATTTTCTTTTTAAAGAAAGATATCTTGAATAAAACTTAAGAACCTGCTCTTGGTACAAATTGAAAACAATAGGAATACACACAATAACCAAGAGGGGGGTGAATTGGTTTAAACTTGGCCTTTTAAAAAACTTTAGAAAATCAGAGTTATAGGATCTTAATCAAAATTGAAATTACTTCAAATCAATCAAACCACTCAGCCCAAGAAAACAATTGCTTAAAATAGAACTGGTTGAGTAATGTAGATATCACCAAGAACCACAGATCAAGATATCAAGAAGAGATTAAGGAACAACACAAGAATTTATACTGGTTCACTTCTCAAGAGAAGCTACATCCAGTTCTTCTAAGCAACACTAGATTAAAGTTCCACTATTATCAAATTTTAGTTCTTACAAGCTTTACAACAATCACTCTTTATCAAACCTAGATAAAGAACAAAAATCTAAAACCCTATTAGATTCCTAATGATCAAGACATAGAGAACCTTTCTCTACTCTTCCCTTTAGAGAAATCCACTCTAGAAAAAACTTAAAGAACCCTTTACAAAAGTTACAAACAACAAAGAATTCAAAAATGAATTTACACAAGACTTAAAAGAGAGAGACAACCTGATGATCCAATAAATATAAATGAATATGATTTACCAATCAGAGTTGAAATGCAGAAATCAATTTCAGACCTTTCTCTCCAAAAACTTCTTTGAAAACTTTGTCCAAGAAATCTTTCAATACACCATGAAGATTTAAAAGGTGGACAAGAACTATCTAGCTCAGAAAATCCTTTGTAACTTTGAGAAGTGATGGAGGCCCATGGCAAGCTAAAGGTCTAGAAGAAGAGCTTGAAGCACTTCCTTTGGTGAGCTTTAAAGGACCAATGACAAGAGCTAGGACTCAAGCACTTCAAGATCACATCCAAGCTAACTTGGACAAAAATGAAGAAGTACATCAACTCAAGAATGACAAGGGCTGGATTTTGATGTCTAAAGTCCAATTTAATTCAATAAATTCCAACACTTGTTTGAAGCAATTTAGTAAAAACACAAAAACAAATACTTTCTGTTTTAATCGATTACAATGTATATGTAATCGATTACGAGTAGCTCAGTTACACACAGAAACAAGACTTGTCTGTTTTAATCAATTACCAATTGTCTGTAATCGATTACGCAACACTTTGAAAAATGAAAACTCTCTATGTTAATCGATTACATAACTAAATAATCGGTTACTTTGTTCACACATTTGTTTCCAGAAGATCAAGAACAAAATAATCGATTACATGGATTATTAATCGATTACATAATACGAAGTAATGGATTACTTGGACAAAATAATCGATTACATTCAGTTATTTTTTTTTATATATATAGAGCTGATCGATTACATAATACGAAATAATGGATTACTTGGACAAAATAATCGATTACATTCAGTTATTTTTTTATATATATATAGAGCTGTCAAACTTAATGTAAGGGAGAATTCGATTTTTCTGAGATTAGTGAAAGCAAAGTTTGCTTGTGATAGATTTCTCTCTTGTTCTTGTGTGAGAATTTAATGTTTCTTATCAATAGCTTCAAGCTATTGTGGCGATTCTTCCTAACCTTATTGGAAAGCTTTTCCATGGTGCCATCCACCCTCATCCCTTACCTTTATTCCACTTTCCATTGCTGAAATCAAAACTTACAAATAACCATTAGTTTGTAGAAACTGGACAACTTTGTGTCCTTGAAGAAAGCTTGAAGCTTGAGTTTCAATTCAAGGTAGATTTGGGAAAATTCATGGTTGATGGGTTCAACCATACATTAAGAAGGCTTGTGAATGCTTTGAAATTTTGGAGTCAAGAGTTGTATCATTCAGACAAACTCACATTCTATTTGTAACCAACTTTTGTAACAGACTGTAATCGATTAAATCTCCATTATAATCGATTAAATTATCATATGTAATCGATTAATCTTCCAGATAATCGATTAAAATGTTCTTAGCTCATCTGGAATTTATAACGAACAAAGTAATCGATTAAAATAAGTTGTAATCGATTAAACCAAACATGTTTTAGTTCTGAAATAAGCTCATGTAATCGATTACAGAATGTGGTAATCGATTAAGGCAGACATATACAATTTCAGAATAAGCCTAGGTAATCAATTACAGATTGTGGTAATCGATTAAGGCAGTCATGCATATTTAAAAAAGAACTTGTGTAATCGATTACAATATAATGGTAATCGATTAAGACAGATAATCATGATTTACATTTTGTGCTATGTAATCGATTACGAGTAGCTAGTAATTGATTAAAGTGTTCTTCATGACTTTTCCAGAATCAAACAGAAGCTGGTAGTCGATTATATCCTTGTGTAATTGATTAAAGCAGTGATATTTTGTTTTTCCAAAAACTTAAACATGAGAAATCAACTTCTTTATAAAACATGAACAACTTTAATGATTTAGTAAAATCATGTATGCATGTTAATGGTCATGTTCATGTAATAGGATCATAAGATTAGCCTCTCAAACACTTAACCCATTACATATAGCATGTGAAAAGCTAAAATATTCCTTCAACAAGCTTCATCTTTGACTTGATCTTCTTCCAGCTCCTCCTATATTCAACAATGAAAACTGGAACTCAGATTAATTGGGTTCTAGTCCTTGAACAGACCATGATGAAGTCTAGGAGACTTTTTAGTTATCAATTCCCATATGCTGTATTAGTTTCAAGGTTTATAGACTATTTTGGGATTGATGTCTCTGATGAGATTGTGGATAACACAATTGAAATCACCAACCTTATCTCTATCAAACATCTCAACAAGCTGTGGTTAATGTAAACTCCAAATGGATGGTTGATGGCTGGAGAACAAGCACCACAAGGTGATGCTGCTGAAGAAGGAGGAGCTGAAGATGAAGGATGCTATGTTAGCCCTGCATCATGAGCATAAAGCTAAAGTTAATTTCTCCTTAGAAGAAATTACATCTAGGCTAGAAAATATAGATGCTAGAATGGCTCTTAGAGATTTTGATAATCTCTAGTTTGTTGGTTGTAATTTCTTGTTTCTGCCTATGGTGTTTGCTTCTCGTATTTCCATCAATAATCTTTAAAGTTTCTCTTATGTTTTTGCATCCTTTCAATCAATAAATAAAACTTTGTTTCATATGGTTTATCTCTTCCTGGCTTATTCCATTATAACTGTACATCTTTTTACTCTGATAAGCCAAAAGGGGGAGAAAAATGATTAAATGAACATATATATATATATATATATATATATATAAATGAGGATGCTTTGTTATTAATTGAGGGTGAAAGAAGGAATAATTCAAATGATAAATCTTAACTTTGTTTAAAACATTGTTTGCTCCTTATAAAAATTACTTAAGACAGGGGGAGCAATTTCAAGAATGTTTATGCAAAGTATACTTGAAATTTGTTCTTGGCAAAGAGGCTGATCTTATTTCAGATATCAAGTATAAAGCTCCTGGAAATCATCCCTGATAAAGAACACTAAAGGTTCAACATGTTCAATTGAAGTTAGCATGATCAAAGTCAAAAAATGGGAGATTCTTAGATATAGGGGAAGCTTGAAGAGAATCAAGATGCTGAGGATCTGAATCTTGGATAAGTTTTAACTTTTACACGCCATTCAATTGAAGGCATATGCAATTCTTAGATGGATAAGAGTTCATCCTTTGATCCTTTGTGTTGCATAAACATCATTCATTGGCTTGTATTCATGGTTTTACGAAAGACATATGTTTCATGAAAATGATTTAAAGTATTCATGATTGCATTGAAAAAGCCAAAGTGTTCAATGTTTGTTTTGGAAAAACAATTTCGTACTGCTTTAATCGATTACCATCTAATGATAATCTATTATTTAAGCTTTGAAGAACACATTAATCGATTACAACTATATGGTAATTGATTACTCTTCACAAATCACAGTTGAAGTCTTCCTGTTATAATCGATTACAATATGGTGGTAATCGATTACTTGGCTTGTTTTTGAAACATGACTTCCTGTGTTAATCGATTACATAGTGAATTAATCGATTACATTGCTCTTGAATCTTTTCCAGAAAGATTCAAGAACACTTTAATCATTGCAGTAGAATAGTAATCGATTACACTTCACAAAGTCACATAAATGTCTTCTTGTGATAATCGATTACGATTTGTGTTAATCGATTACATGACAATTTAATCGATTACTTTGCTCATATATCTTTTCCAGAAAGCTGAAGAACATTTTAATCAATTGAATTTGTTCTTAATCGACTACATTGGTGGTTTTAATCGATTACATTCAGTTACAACAATCTGTTATAAATAGCTGTTGGGTCTTTTGAAAATAACAACACATTACTCTACGAAATTTTCATTGTTTTCAAAAGCCTTCTGAAAGTGAGAAATGATATTATCAGTTCTGAAACTCTTGTCACACAAATTCTAAATCTTCATATTGCATTAAAAGATTTCTTCTTGGGCAAGATATCAAAGAAGTGTTTAGATAAGAAGTTCTGAAACTTGTTTTCAAACCTGATTGGTAAACCATATTCATTGGATCATCAAGTTATCTTTCTCCATTAAATTTGATTGTAAATTCATTTTGTAATTTTTGGTTGTTTGTAATTATTACAAAAGTGTCTTAAAGCTTTTCTAGAGTAGAGTTCTCTAGAGGGAAGAGAAGATAAGGGTTTCTCTTTGTCTTAGTCACTAGGATTCTAAAAGGGTTTTATTTTAGATTTATGTTCTTAATCTAGGGTTGATTAAGGGTGATTGTTGTAAGCTTGTAAGAAAATTAATTTTGTGAATAGTGAAACTCTAATCAAGTTTTGGTTAGAAGAAACTGGATGTAGCTTCTCTTGTTGAGAGGTGAACCAATATAAGTTCTTGTATTGATTACTTTCTTTAATCTCTTCTTATCATCTTAATCTGTGATTCTTTTGGTGAAATCTCATTACTCAACAACTGAAGGTTCTAGTAATTGTATTCTTGAGCTGAGTGGTTTGATTGTTTGAAGTATTCTTGGTTTAATTGTGATAAAGATCCTATTACTCTGATTCTTAAAGATTTTAATAAAAAAAAAGGTCAAGTTTAAACTAATTCACCCCCTCTTGGTTAACGTGTGTGTCCATATTGTTTTCAATAACATTAGAATCCATTTTGGGAGAGAGTTGTGTTTTGTTATTAACTCTTTTTTAATTGGTTCCTTAAATACTTTTTTGTTAGGCATGTAAATTTCAGACTTAAATACATGTAAAAAACTAAACTAAGTTCTAAGATGTGAATGACATATGTGGTTCAATTTATAGATATCTGTATATTTATTTATTTATGAATTTGCACGATGTATGATAAGTGTATTATTACGAAAAATTTTGTAACGACCTAAAATTATTCTAGATGTTATATTTTTATTAGGGTTTAATTTTAAGAAGCATATATTAGTAAAAATTGTAAAACGTAAAAATTATAGAAGTTGTTAAACTAATATATATATATATATATATATATATATATTATATGTAGCCACAGTCCTTGTTACAAAAGTCATTATTCAGCAAGTACAGTATTTTCCATACACCAGCCTAGTTCATATCTTCATTCCTACACCACCACCAATCCGAGGCATCAAGGAAACTGACCACTATTGCCATCTAAAAAAATGAAACAAATCTAGTGAGAAATAAATTTTCTCAGTAGGCAAAACTAAACCACCAAACACGTTAGTACGTTAGTAAATCATCAATATAGTCAAATGAATCCATAAAATAATTATGCAAACTATATGAATGCATGAAATGAATTTTTCTAAGGTGCACATGGCCTCTACACCTCGTACTGGATGTAGAAATGTTGCAGCCATCTTACGCTAGTGATGCATGTCATTCCATGTATTTGCACTTGGTCTCTACATCTCGTACTGGATGTGGTCTCAAATTATGTCTCACAAATCTCGTACTGGACTTGGAAACATGAATCAATATATCATCACATCAAAATTCATCCATAATAAAATCCATGAGCAAATACATACAACCTCGTGGAAAATAATTTCATCATATCATCATATGTACCACAAGTATGGTTAACTACCATACCTTATTCAAGTAAAATCATACCAACTTAGGCTTGACAATTGAATATCCTCAATCTACAGAAAATTCATGTTAGTAATCTAACTAATAACCACAATACATCTTTCAAATAATTTCTAATTCCTTTAAACCTTCACTAGAAAAGATTATAACTTAGCATGCATCTTAATTTCCTTTCACCTACCACCTTACTACTTCATCCTCAAAATTTAATCACTTAAGCATTTGAATCATTTAACTACATACAATTCAACATCTACTTCTAGAATTTAATTCAAAACAGTCCCGTAATAAAAATATGAAAAAGCAGTCCAAATGTCATCAAAATCACTTCCAAAGATCATCAAATGTAACTCCATCACTAATATTTCAGCCTATAAATCATCACCTATTCTATGGTTTAAATCAACATTTTTACATCATAAAATATCTTCAAATAAAATGAAATTCCAGCCTAAATAATAACCATAAATCCATACATTTAAACATGTAAATTAGTCCAAATAATTTCTTAACTAGAGATTGAAGCCTAGCCTACCTCAAGTGAGTTTGATTTTGGAATGGAATAGATTAAGGGTTGTTTTCCTTGGCTGTCTTCCTTGGAATATCCTCTAAGAAATGAATCCTTGAAAGAAGAAATTGGATGATGGATGAGGTGGTAGAAGAGGTCACGGTCAAGAGCAAGCAAAAGAGGTAGGAAGTGAAAAGCTAGGTGCAAGTAGCAAGTGTGGACTTTGCAAGAAGCTATTTATACTAAGTTATTTAGTTAGATAGTAAGTGAATATTTAGATTTCAAGTAGATTAATATTTAGTTTAGTTACAAGGTAACTATCTTTGAAGATATTATCCTAATCTAATCATGACAATTATTCCTTCATTTATGGCTCAAGGGCACGTGGAGTTTGCTAAGCAAATGGATTTCCTTTGCTTTGTGCCTAGAACTACACATACATGGCTGAAGATAAATCAAGATTTCTTCATTTAATGCTTGCTTTCCACGTTGAAGGCCACTAGAAAGGTTAGTTCAAAAAGCTTATGTTCATTGACTTACCATTGACTTTGGTTTACCAAACTTTTCCTTCAATTAGTTCACATAGCTATGCCTATTCTATGGCTGTTGCACGTGAATGCCTTGAGAGTATTCATCCACTTTTGATTAGTCCAAATTTGGGCTGAAGATTTGATTCCTTGGGCAAAAATTCCAAGAGTTACAAGTTGTGCCCAATCCAAATGATTCAGAAGGCTAGAAACACTAAACCAGATGGGTTCGTTCATTGTTTATTTTGTACTACCCCAAAAATTCTCATCTTTTATTATGTTAAACTAGACTTCCTAAGCTTTCTAACAAGTTATAGCATTATTTGAAATTATAAAACTCTAGCTATAACATTTATAATCTAGACTCCAAAACTGCCAGCAAGTTGTGAAATTCCACACTGACATCCCTTAATGTTTTAGTTACTGCAAGTAGTAGACAAACTAGACTTATCTTAAATTTTTATATGTTATATTAGACATCTAAATATTTAATTTGATATATCATACACCTAATTTGAATAATAATTGAGAGAGAAATAAATTTTTCAATTTAGGTGGCAGTAATGGACATTTTTGGGCAGCTTATGTTCAAATAAATTCTATCATATTCTTCTTATATCCAACTATCATCACACTTCCATAATTCAATCATATATATAAACTCAAGACATAATTTTGAGGATTTTACAAATTTACTCTCATTTTCATAATCAAATTGATAGAGTTTTTATTAAAAATTGAAATTATACGTTTAGAGTAGTGATATCGTAGCGACGAGGTGGGTCGTTACAATTTAGACCTTCTTTCTTTTTTGTACATTTTAAGCCACTGGCCAAAAACCTATCCTAATGTATACTGTTTTACCATTTGCAAGCCCTTTGAGCCAAACATTTGATATTTTGTTGGAACACTAACCTAGGATAAGAGTTTCCTACCTTACCTTAGGTTAGGAGAGCAAAGGGGTTTTGTTGGGAACTTCTATCATTTCGTGGATAATGTGATGTAAATTCTTTTTAAATGTGTCTATTCATATGAATTAAAATTTGTATAGCAAAGAAAAGAAAGAAAAAGAAAAAGAAAACGAGAAAAAGAAAAAGAAAGAGAAAAACAAGTTCTTTGTGAATAAATAAATGTATGATTATGTACATTATGTTGTAAACTGTATAGAGTGTTGTAAATTCTATAAGTTGGGTGATGGGGATGTTGGTATAGGAAATATTGATAACTTGGTAGAAAAGGGAAGAGATAGAAAGTGATGATAGCTTGTTTTTTTATGTTTGGTCTCCTATTCTCAGGGTAATTTTGAATATCCAGGAAAACCAAGATTTCCTTCAAGCCAGACCCAACCCTAAAAGTCCTAATAATCCATGATAATTATGTACTTATCTTTGATTTGATGGGAAATGAATTGCAAAAAAAAATATCTATGACATATTAGTGTTGGAATTGAGATGAAACACTTGCTTGTGTAAGAATTAAACACATGTAAGAGGTTTTCTTCTGTTTGAATGAATCAGGTGTTTTCTCTTATGTTCTTTAGAAAAAAAATGTGAATTGACTTTAATCTCTCTTGGTTTGGTGAATTTCATCTTTTGTGTTTTCATTTCTCATTGTTGATTATTTGAAAATGTTCTTCTGACCACTTTGAAGGTTGATTCTTTATAAATCATGTTCATAGTTTGGTATAAGAGTATTAAAATGTTTTCTTTTATTTTATACTTTTACTTCTATTATTCGTAGTTTTATTTCTTTACTTTGCTTGAGGACAAACAAAATTCTAGGTTAGGAGGAGTTGATAAGTTCCATATTTTAGTTATCTTCGGGATTATAATAGCACTTATCTTTTGATTTCAGTAGTTTTCTTATAAACTTTCCTTAATTCTAGTTGTTTTATATTTTGTATATTTATAAATGTTGTTATTTAAATTTCAAAGATTCATCCATGCAATTATGATATTTCAATATGTATTTGTTGGATCTAGAAACCAAGCCAAGATGAAGGGCAAAATGGTCAATTTTACAAATTTCCAGAGTGCAATTCGCCCAAGCTAGCAATTAGCTCGCCTGGGCTAATGAGATTACTTCTTCCTGAAGCAACCAACTCGCCTAGGCGAGCTACCTTACTTTAGCCAGAAGTAACCAACTCGTCTAAGCGAGTTAGTCTGGCACCTCTTGCATTGTTTGCTTTAAAAAGCCATGCAAATGGAGGATTTCAAGGACCCAACGGTCCAGGGAAGTAGAGAGAACACATAAACTAGAGGAGAAACAAACCAAGGAGACAGAAGAGAGAAAAGTGGAGCTGGAGCTATAGAGAAGTGATCGGAGATCATATCTTTCATCATTTCTTCTGTTGATCTTATGCTCTACACAATGATTGACTAGTTTCTCCAAAGGATTTGATGTAATCTTTGTACCCTTATGTATCTCTTTTGATATTTGATATATATATATATATATATATATATGAATCTTTTCTTCTCATTACTGGTGATTTCATTCTGTTCATAATGTTTGATTCTACTTTATCACTAGTTTCATGAAATTGGATTCTAAGTTTGAATGAAAAGTGCTCTTAGAATTCGAACTGAATGGATTTACTCTTTATGTTACGTTGTTAGGAATAGATCATAACATTTTGATTGCAAATAGCATGAGATTATGATTGTAATGTTGGGTTATTTACTTCATATGCGAGGAATCGATATTTGGTAAATATCCTTAGGATTCTCGAGTGCGAGGGATCGATTCGGGATGACTTAATATGTTCATCAATAATGTTAGAACATGATTCATATGTATTAACATTAATTGATTATTGAGGGCATGAACGATAAAATCCAATCCTATCTTTCTCTTTAATTAATTTAATTCATTTTAATTGTTTTCTTAATTTTTCGTATTTTCAACGTACTAAATCCATTATTTCCATATTTTTGTTAATTCTGTAATTCTGTTATTTTCATAAACCCGTGATATTCAGATCAACTTTATTGTCTATAACTATTAAACTATTACTTTTATTTGAAAAAATTGAATAGTTTAAGTTCCTGTGTAGACAATCTCTTTATAAATTCTATAGCCTTTGATAAATTGGTACGCTTGCCAATAGTCTAACATCTAGTATACCTTATATTTATTCCATACCAGTGTGCTATCATTACAGTGGTGTTAAGTATTATAGCCATTTATGTCTAGTTATGCTCTCTAGGGCATCAAAAGTGTTGTTTACCTAGAAAAATCATACGCCATGGTTTTGTAAGTTGTATGTTTTGTGTGTTGTTTGTGGCGTTTTAGGAACAGAGGACTCACCCCTACAACCAACATATTTTAGGTTCCGACGTCAGAGGAGACCATGATGATCTCATGCTTGCAGAGATAGAGAAGTACAAATAGTTGTGGTGGTAGTTAGAGCATTCATCTAAGGATGATGAGGATGACCCTTCCAAAGATCTGTCCTAGATACAATTTGGTACCTTGGATTGGGTAGATATTTTCTCTGAGACCTAGGTTTTCTTTTGGATGTATCCATTTTAGAGTTAGATGTACCAAGGTTCAGATAGTCATATTTGTTATAGATTTACATGTTACATATACTTTTAGACATTTATGGGTTGTAATTACATTTTTATTTTCCTATGACACAGTACTATGGTACTTTTTATTATTATGTATCGACAATATGGGTTTGGGTTTGGAAGGGGAGAGTAACGATGACACACTTGTATGGAATGAATATAAGGTTCTTCCTTTGATTATCAAACCATGATGAAGAATGAATGAATCTTGATCAATATGAATTGCTTGTTCAAATGCAGATTGATTCCCTTAGACGACTTTCAAAAAGTGTTTTCTAAAATCAAATGTCGTAATCGATTAATTTGTTCAAATCCCTCTTGTTCTGCATTTCTAGAAACGTGGTAATTAGAGATTGCGGTAATCGATTATCTCGTTTATCATAGAGCTTCTCAAGCTTCTATGGTTCTGGATGAAAATACAATGAACATTATTCAAATAAACCAAGAGGGGGGGTGAATTAGTTTAAAACAGGTATTTAAAAATTTACTTGAAACTATTTACGGAATTTGAAATCTGGATCGTATCACTTAAAAACTTTTTTCAAACCAAAACTTTTCTTTCAACCAAGATCAACCTTGTTATGCAACTAATGCTAGAAACTTTGTATTGTTGATTATATCTTGATTACCCAAATACAAGCAATGAGAGATATACAGAATTAGAAAAAGAGACACAACAATTTATACTGGTTCAACTCACAAACTTGGAGGCTACATCCAATGTCTTCCAACCAACACTAGGTCAGAGTTTTCACTAAATCAAAATATTTTTTACAAGAAATTTACAAGTGATTATCTTTATCAACCCTAGATAAAGAATCTGAATTCTAAAGCCTTATTAGAAAATGTAACACCCCGGACGTGTTATCATTATCAATATCAGAAGCACGCTATCGGCGTTAGAATAACGCAGTACGGAAGCGATAGAATCGATTTTCTTGATACATCATGCATAGAATATAAAAACACACATAAGACAAGTCTCTGCTGATCCAGATAAAACATACAAAACATAGGCAGACATACAAAACAGACAGAGATAATCAGGAGGAAAACATCATCTATACATAAAGTTCTGTACATATATACATACAACTGATAGTTTCTACCACATCAGTGGTTATACATCAACATATGTACAGTACAACTGGTGTACACTCACACCCTATCCATATACAGGGTACAAGACAGAGTTTATACAAAAGACTCTTCTAGTCTTCATCTGCAGCCAATGACCACTCCAGCTCTCACAACTAGGGCCTCCTGCCCTGTGGTAACTCCTCTTCTCAAGAAGTACCTGAAAACCACAACCCACAACAGGGGTGAGGTAAACATCTCAGTAAGCTCAGGGTCCTGGGAGATCCTCCCTTACCCTGATTCACCCAAAGCACAACATAACAGAACATAACAAAGCCTAGGACACCGTCCTAGCTGTCATACATTTCCCCAGCTATCTGGGTACTAACTGGATGCCATCAGCATCGGAGGTATTCCACCTCATACTAGCTCTCTAGCCATCGCAGACTAGTCTCACAGAGGTATCATCATATAAGTGTCTACCACTGGACACTTTATATACCAGAGAGGCACCACCTCATCTAACAGAACAACCATTGCCTAAGTCATCTACTCAGGACTTCACATACACACATTGCCTGAGGAATCCCTCAACTCAGGACTTCCGGAATCCAGATATGGCTCATCTAAGAGGCCTTAGGCTCTTATCCCATCGGGAAGCCCTCTCTTAGAGATACAACATATCTGTCCACTGCCTGGCCTCGCCAGGACTTCCATAACACATGCCTGGGCAAGAACATCCATATAGGGCAATCACCTCCAGGACTTTCATCATCACTGGCCTGGAATGAACATCCATACAGGGCAATCATTCCCAGGACTTTCCAATCCAATGCCTGAGAGTAATCATCTCGCACAGGAGGCACTCTCTCAGGACTTCCAGACACTGCCTGAGGATAACCGCTCAGGACTTTCATCATCTCTGCCTAAGGAGGAACATCCATACAGGGCAATCTACCCTTAGGACTTTAGTGGAGAGCAGTGGCCCCTCCTGAGGAATCTCAGCTATTCTAGGGAGTCCTCAAACTCTTCCTTTGGCTACGGAATCTTGTCTAGCCCGATACTATTCCAATACCTTATAGGTTCCAACATTGACCGTCTCATGGTCCTTACAACATCACAGAACACTCTTTTAGTGTTCATCAATCCAGAGGCCCACAGCCCCACACCTGAAACCACAGGTGCCATAATCATCACACCATCTCGGTGTCTATCCTAGGATTCATCATACCAGCCCAGCACACACTAGGCTGTCATGTATATATATATATCATTCAACACCCACTTGGGTGGCAAACCACAATTAAGGGAAAAACCCTAGAACAGTGAGCTTACCTGGCATGCCGTGCCTCACAGCTCTAGCTCAACTGATGCTCTGCGTCACTGCTATCCATTGTGTCAAGCCCTACCAAGGCACACAACCGCATATTACAGACCATACAAACATATCAACATATGTAAGCTCATTAAGCAGTCCTCAACTGCCTCTGGGAAAGGAACCTCAGTCCTTCCCATCAACCCAAGTTATCTAACTTAAGGTTTATCAGGCTTATCCATCCTAAGCCTTTCCATAGACCCTCAGTGGTCTGTCTCAACTCAGCTATAGCCTCAGAGTCACTACAGACTCAACACCAACCATTCACAATGAGCCTTACAGCTCACACAATCCACTTACTCAGGGATTTCCACAGGGATTGGACGGTCTATCTCACAAGACACCGTTCTCATGGCCTCTCAGGCACAACAAGCCCATCATCATGGCCCTTGCATGTCTCAAATCAAGTGACTCAGTCCAGGTCACACATGCATAGCCTAGAGCCAAAACCAACAGTTACCAAATTACAAACCGAAAGCTAATCCTTCCTCCTCTCAACATTCTAAACACATCTCACAACTGGACCCAGAGCTAATTCTAGCTCTACCACAGATGGGTCACTATTCATCAAAACACTCAAACCAGAAATCAATCGGGAAAACTCGAGTTTCTTACCTCAGAACTGCCGAGGAAGGCCTCTGGGCTACTCTCCCTAGCCTTGGTCGCCAATCCTCGTCCAATCTCGAGTTCTCTGTAGCCTTTCTCAGAGAAGGGTTTTCAATGAATAGGGAGAAAGGATTCTAGCTCAAACTTGGTTTCTAGGAGGTTTGGATGGTCTAGAAGGTGTTTGGGGTCACAAGGCATGGTCATGGGAGCTTGGGAAGCACTCCCATGGTTGCTAGAGGTCAGAGGAAGAAGAAAATGGTTTTCTTCTCCTCCAAAACGTGACTGGCCTTATATACTGGGCATGCCCGAGGTCTGGCACAATCCGCGCCAGATCCCGCGCTACCCGCGCCAGCTGCACCGCCCTGGTGGCGCCAACAGCGTGGAACCCACGCCTCCAGCGTCGACTTCCAGAACCCATGGCGCCATCAGCGCCAACCCCGCGCCAACCTCCAAAACCCAGCTGGCGCCGCCAGCGCCAACCCTGGCGCTGGTCGCGTGGAAAACCAGGGGAAATGGGTATTCCAGGCCATTTCCCGCGCCACTCGCGCCACATTGGCGCCCCTCGCGCCATGTTCCAGAGAGTCTGGCGCTACCCGCGCCAACCATGGCGCCAACCGCGCCACACACCACACAGGGTTTTCTCAGTAGGACCTCTGGCGCGATCCGCGTGAATTCCCACGCCATCCGTGCCAGGACTCAGGGTTATTATAGAAAACAAAACACTAAGACTCTGAGAACCCTACTCAGATCTTTCACTAGAGAACCCTACCCTAGAAAGCTTGACAGAATCAAATTGATTTATCACAAATGAATACAAATATCACAAACTCTTAAAAAGAAAGATTCAATATAGACACAACCTATGATCCTTCATGTATGAATATGAATTGAGATTACCACACATTCCAGGTTGTATGAATTCTAATGCTCAGAATCAATATCTTGAAAACTTCTTTTCTCTAACATATCTTCACAGAAAAACTCAGAAATCTTGATCTTCACAAGATGTGTTTTTCATTCAGAAATCAATCTCTTGAACTCTTAGAAAGCTTAGTGTCTTTTGGGTAAGTCACTCATATGTTTAGAATAATTTATTCAATTTCTATTTATAGAAAACAAACTCACCAAGCTTTATATAATACTGATTTAACTAACAATAATTGATTAATCCGCTGGTGTAATCGATTATTTTGCCAAATGTAATCGATTAAAGCTACTAAATAATCTATTAAACTGTTCCTCAGTTTTCTGGAAAATGTTTATGAACAGAATAATCGATTATTACGCAATGTAATAGATTAAAGCAACAAAGCACAGTTTCTTAATAGGCCTGTGTAATCGATTACAATTCATGGTAATCGATTGAAGCAGCAATGCATAGCTTTCTAATAAGCCTGTGTAATCGATTACGATTCAAGGTAATCGATTAAAGTGTTCTTCATGGCTTTTCCAGATTTAAAACAAAAGCATTTAATCGATTAAAACACTATGTAATCGATTAAAACAGTAAGTTTTCATTTTTCCAAAAACATAACCATGAGAACTTAGATTCTTTTGAAATCCTTTAACAAATTTCTTATTTTAATGAAACTATGAATGCATGTTTATGTGAAATGCAAATGCAATGCAAGGATCACAAAGCAATGAACTTGAATCAAACTTAAACAAATTACAAATGCCTTCATACTTGATTGGGCATGTAAAAAGCAGAAATATCTTCAAGCAAACATCAAGCTTCTTCTTCATTCTTGCTTTGATTCTTCTTGCAACTCCCCCTATATTCAACACTGGAATAATGATTATCAAATATGGTAATCAATTATTTTGACACATTGTCTCAGCTCAATATCATCATCAAAATCAACAATCATCTCATCTCAATATCATCAACATCACAAGCAATTGTATTCCACGTATATACATATAAATTCATGCTTGTGATTCACATTCCCTAGGTCTTTAGACAACACAAATCTCATACAATCACAATCCATAATACCATGGGACTCATATTTTAGGGAAAATTCTAAATTAAAGAGGAGAACTATGGTATACAAGACAAACTCTTTTGCCCAATTAAAATTTAATAAAGAAGTAAATAGAAGAACATATATAAAATTTTGGACAAATTCTCCTTTGTAATTAGAACTTTTCCCTGAAATTCAATCATTACAACAACAAAATCCTTCACAATTTCATTCATCAATAACAAATATATCACATCCGTTAGTTCGAAAGCAAAGCTCTATATACCAAATTGAAGATAATTTAGTATAGATTTCAAATACAAGGTTAACATTAACATTGGGGGTCAAATACCTACTCAAATTTAAAAGGGAAAAAATTAACAAAACATTTTTATTTTAATTTATTATTTATATATGTTTTATAAAAAGATATAAATAAATTTGAGAGAAAAAACACACATTAAGCACGAGTACACGAGCAAGTATATTGGGTAAGTTTGTTGAAATTTATTTCTTGAAAAAAAATATATATTTTAATAAATAAAACAGTTTTACGTTTTCTTGGTATGTTTGTCTAATTTTTTTATTTAAAAAGTTATTTTTTTGTTTATTTTGATAAGAAAATTTTATCTGTTTATTAAAAACATTTTTTTTAGAAATGCTTATTTGAAAAAAATTAAACAAAACAGTTCATTGTCAGAACAATAACACGAGCATGACACTTTTTCCTTCTCTTATCTTTTGGAATACACTTCATTTTGTAATCCCGATCACGCCAATGTGACCGGGGTTCAGTGAAGGTCACGAAAACGACATCAGTTTTATAAAAAGGAAAGTTTTACAATGTCTTATTTTCAAAGGTTTTTCAAAGGAAGTGTAAAAACATCCAATAATGGTACCCAAATCACAAAAGATACTAAGAGAGACTCAAACTAACTAGGAGAAGGCATAGAAAACATGGTTACCTCAAAGAAATCGCAAAGGGAGGGTCGAAGGCTTTGTTCTCTATCGAATCCTTGAGTTGAGTTTTGGAGATCTTGCTCCGATTAAAGTGCTCTTATACTTGTGGTGGTTCGACAACAAGCGGTAGCGGTGACTCATGGCGGTCAATAGTGGTCGTGGATGGTTGAGGAGGTTCTAGGGTTTGGGTAAGAGTTTTGGACAGAGAAAGTGAAAAACACATCCATTTTGTTGTTGGCCATATTTGTAACTTGTGAGACTCGCCCAAGCAAACATTTTCACGCCTAGGCGAGCTGGCCCAACTTAAACATGCTTGGGCGAGTTCTAGTTGAATCCCTGCTCTAACATATTTTCACTTCTTCTCTAAAAAGGTCATATCCCATGCTCCAAATGTTATTTCAGAACGTGCAGACGTGGGTTGCAAGCCTAGAGTCCAAATTTGAATGTGATCCAACAGTTAATGAATTCGAGACATTGGTTTTACCTAAATAGGTTTTGGATCAATATCAGAATCACACAGTTCTAATGCAGATCAATCAAACTCCACATAACAGATCAATCAAACTCCACATAACCTTACACATCACCAAGAAGTTGCATAAGGATAATTCACACAACAATTCAACTAATCCAAATTAATCAAGTAATTAAATAATACATGAAATACATCAAACATCTATTTTCAGTTATCAAAATTCAAGGGCGCTACACAAGCTTATCTTGACTGGATGCAACAACAAACTTGACAATATTTTCTATTTTCATCTTTATAAAGGACTCATCCAGCTCTAACATTGTAGTGTCAAGCTTATTGTCATGAAATCTTACATGAATGGCGTCTTCCATAGTCAAGGTTCTAGAGTTGACACTCTATATGCCTTGGACGATTCGGAGTATCCAAATAAGATTCCAGAGTTACATTTGGAGTCAAATTTTCCAAGGTTATCCTTGGTATTTAAAATGAAACACTGACATCCAAATGGGTGGAAGTAAGAGATTTTGGGCTTTCATCCCTTCCATAGTTCATAGAGAGTCTTATTTAAGATAAGCCTTAAATAAATTGTGTTTTGTAAATAGCAGGCAGTGTTTACTACTTCATCCTAAAAGTGTTTGGGAGTTGAGTGATCATTAAGCATTGTTGTTGCCATTTCTTAAAGAGATCTATTTTTATCTCAACAACTCCATTTTCTTGTGGTGTTCTTGGAGTGGAAAAATCATGGTGAATACCATTCCCTTCACATAATTTTTCAAAAATATCATTTTCAAACTCTCCCAATGATCACTTATGATTGAAGAGATACAAATGACTTTTTCATTTTCATTCTTTTTACAAATATATAAAAGGTATCAAAAGACTCATCCAAAAGGGTTAGGAACCTAACCCATGTTCATTTGGTGTAATCATCCACTATGACCAAACCATATCTGCGTCCAGAGAGGGATGCAATCCTGATTGGTCCAAACAGGTCAAAGTGTAGGAGCTCTAAAGGCCTTGAAGTGGAAACAATACTTTTAGATTTAAAAGAACTTTTTACTTGTTTCCCTTTCTAGCAAGCTTCATAAAGAGAATCGTCTTGATATGACAGCTTTGGAAGTCCTCTTATGAGACTATGCTTTTGAAGCTTTGAGATTAACCTCAAGCTAACATGACCAAGCTTCTTATGCCATACCCAACGATGCTCTTTGACTAAGAGTAAGCACGACACATTTTGACTTGAAAGATCACCAAGTTTAATCTTATAGAGATTTCCTTGTCTCTTAGCATAGAAGATTGAAGAGTTATCCTTTTTTTGGAGGATACACATATCCTTGTTAAAGATGACATTGTATCCATTGTCTCCAAATTGACTTATGATGTTGATTATGTTTCAACCCTTTAACAAGTAAAACATTATCTATAGGAGGGTAGGGAGGAATACATACTTTACCTACACCAGTTATCATACCTTTCTAATTGTAAAAAATGACTACTCCACCAAACATTGGGCTTAGGGATTGGAACACAGACTTTTCGCTTGTCATGTGTCGTGAGCAGCCATTGTCCAGGTACTATGACTTGTGTTTCTTTTTTTAGAGATAAGGGGAACAACATGAAGATCAAGCAATGAAGATTTTTATCTTTTTACATGCCCAACTCATTATTGATAGGCATTTGTATTGATTGTTGCTTTTTAGTCTTAAATGATGTTGTGTGGAAGCAAGTTGTTGGTCTGGACATGGGTGGAGTCCGCAAGTTTGATGAAATTGTAGATGGATACGACAAGATGCATACTTATAGAGGAATACTTCTTGATGCTATAAAGTGATTGAGAAATAGCCTTGGAGTTGGGTGACTAATTGCTGAGGACAAGATGCTGAAAACAATATGAATACACGCAAATACCAAGGGGGTGAATTGGTAAAAATTTGTCCTTTTAAAACTTTTACAAAATCAGAGTTGAAGGATCTTTATCACTTTGTAAAACAATGAAACTTCAATTCAACCCAACCACTCAGTCCAAGAAATCTATGATAAGAACCTACACTTGTTGATTAAGAAAGATATCACAATTGTTAAAAGATTGAGATAACAAGAAGAGATAAAGAGATCAACACAAAAACATATATCGGTTCTCTTCTCAAGAGAAGCTACATCCAATTCTTCTAATCAAACAAGATTAGAGTTCAACTAAATCAAATTATTCTTTACAAGCCTTACAACAAGTGATAATCTTTATCCACACTAGATAAAGAATAAGAAACCTAACACCCTATTAGATTCCTAACCACAAGATTCAGAGAACACTTCTCCAATCTTTCACCTAGAGAACCCTACTCTAGTTAAAGCTTTAAAGAACACCCTTTTGATCTTAGTCTACAAAAAATTCTAAAATAGATCACAACACAAAAGAGTTCAAGAGATACCACCTGAGATTTACAATGGATGCAATGAATGAATGCACAATACCAGACACTACAAGTTGATTGAAATCTTCTTAAAGATTCTTTTCTCTTGAAACCTTTATGGAAACCCTTTGCTCATCTTTTCTTTCACATTGTAGAAAGATTTCCTTTGCACAAAAGACTTTGTATTTCACTGAGAAATCGCTTATCAGAGAATATTGAAAGCTTTGGGAGACTTAGGTATTTCAAAAATTCAAAAAGATTAATTCTTAATTAAGTTTCAGAACCAACAACTTTAAATAGAAAATAGAATTAACTGCATGTAATCGATTAATACAAGTATGTAATTGATTATTTCACCTTATATAATTGATTAATATGCCAAGTAATCGATTAAAATATTCTTGAGCAGTTCTGGAAAACTTTGATGAACAATGTAATCGATTAATCTAAGACGTAATCGATTCAATTAGACAGAATTAGTTAGAAAATAAGCTTCAGTAATCGATTACAGAAGAGTGGTAATCGATTAAGACAGACATGCTTAATGTATGAAATGAACTATGTAATCGATTACACTTGGCACGTAATCGATTAAAGTGTTCTATATGACTTTTTTGAAATATCCTTTGCTTATGTAATCGATTACAGAAACAGAGTAATTGATTAATGCAGACATATTTGCTTTTTCAAAAACAAAGTCATGAGAGAGAATCATTCCACACGCATCATGTAATCATTCAACCTTTTCTTAAAACATGTATGCATGATTATGATTATGATTTATGCAATGCAAGGATCTCAAATTAAACCTTTTAAACAAACTTAACAAATTACAAATGCCTTCAATTGAATGACATGTAAAAATCTAAAATCCTAAAGCTTCTTCATCATCCTTGATCAGCTCTCCATCATTCTTGATTAGTTCCCCCTGTATCCAACAACCTCCCCTTTTTTGGCTTTCATCATGCCAAATACCAATTGAACATTTCTTATTCTTTAAGCACATGAGGCAAGATGAATAGTTAGAAGGAAGCTTCATTCTTATGCTGAAATTATCTTAGAGCCTTTTGCTAACATCAAGTGTTAAGAATCATTGCATAAACACAACCAATTTCTTTTAATTGCTCCCCCTATCTTGTATAGTATCTCCAACTTCATAATATGTTTAATTCAGTTATATATTTTTCTCCCCCTATTTGGTATATTAAAGACAAAAATATAGTATGAAAAAACAAGTAAGGAAGAAAGATCATTTTATTGAATGGATAAAGCAAAACACTTGCTGGAAAAAAAACTTAATCAAAATAGGAAAATAGAGCAATACAACAAAACATGAACAGAAGATCTCCTAATCTAGAGCCTATTAAAGTCATCTAAGACCAGCCTAGCTTCAATGTTCTCTACTCTAGATTTGATTTCTTCCATTGTAGAGTTGGTTTCTACCCTATGCTCATGATGTAGGGTCAGAAGAGCATCCATCTTTTGAATCATAAGGAACTCAAAAGGAGAATATGGCTGTTGTGTAGCCCCTTCATCAGCTTCTTCAGCACCTCCTGCACCTCCAGCTTGTGGTTACTGACTAGCCATATATCATCCATGGCATGTCTTGATCAATCCAAGCTTATTTAGATGCTTCTCCTTGATGAGGTTAGTGATGTTAGTTGTGTTGTCAACCACCTCATTTGATACATCAATTTAGAAGTAGTCAATGAACTTGGATATAAGGACAACATAAGGAAAATTATAGCTAATGAGCCTAGTGGCTTTCACCATAGTTTCCAAAAAGACCATGATCTAATTGATCTGTGTGGAGGTTTTCACGCCATAGACCAGCTGCAAATCATCATCTGTGATTTGAGCATGGTTGGTAGACCTAGGGGTAAGAATATAGGTTATTATGTAATGGAGTAACCTATCTTACCCAATCAAATTTCCTACACCAAGTCTAGTCTTCAACCTAGCTTAGGGGTCAATAAGCATTCCTCTATAAGTTTCAATTTTATTATAGCCCCCATCTCTTCATCAAATCTCCTTACACCTTCAGAGGAAATTCCAGTAATAGCCAGCCACACTTCTTCATCTATCACCATGGGTACTCCCTTCACGGGAATGAATTACCCCATCCTTACTGACCTTTGCACAGGTATAGAACACCTTTACCAGTTCAGGGTAAAAAGTACCCTTGAGTCCAAGGAACTTTTTCAACCCTTGAATCTCTAGCAAGTCAGGGAAATGAAATCCCTTCTTAATGAACCAAGAAAGGTCCAGATATTTTGGTGGCATCACCAGCTTAGTAGCATTGAACTGCATGTAGTTCAGCTTATGCTTTTCTTCAGTAAACCAGATATTCAATCTGTTCTCAGTAGAAACAGATAATTCTTCAGTCTTTCTTTTGCTAGTTTTGGCTTTCTTTGATATTGACATGGTAGTTTTGGGTGGAAGAGATTGATGGGTAGTGTTTAGGTCAGAGAGAATGAAGGAGAAAACTCAGTTTTCATAGAGTATATGAGCTTGATAGGTGTGATTTTTTTATCTCCTATAAATGATGTATTTATAGAGTGATTCAGAGTTCAAATTTGAATTTTGAATGGTATAACAACTATCTCGTGTTCCCAGAGCCTTAACTTACTCATTTACAGTTTGAATTTTGAATTTAAATTGAGATATGGCAGTTTAGATTTCCAAGAAATCTGCAGAAGTTGCAGTAATGCCATACATAATCGATTACATAAGCTCTATAATCGATTAATTTGAGCTTAACAAAGGCTATTCAACATAGTGTAATCGATTAATTCATTGTGTAATCGATTACTCCAAGAGACATTCAATCCAGAATAACACTATGTAACCAATTACCATATGTTGTAATCGATTATCACAAAGAGATTTTATTACATAGTATGCAGAGATTGGCACGTAATCAATTAATCCGTTGATGTAATCGATTACTCCAGAGAGAATTTTGGTCCAAAATAGGCTATGAGTCACCAGTAATCGATTAGTTAGCTCTGTAATCGATTACTCCAGAGAGTTTCAAAGCTGAGAACTCAAATTTTATGGACTGTAATCGATTAAATCGAGGTTGTAATCGATTACCTAAGCCAGAAAGTAGCTTTTAAACAAGGTTCAAGCATCAAATAATCGATTATGAGCATTATGCAGACAATTCAATGATTATGTAGCACATTTGATTATGCATTGATCTATTTCTACATATTTCAAAATTCATCACATAGAGAGGCAATTCATATCACAAGCTAACAAATATTTGCTTCATCAAGTATTCCTAGCATGTTTCTAAGTGCATAAAACCTATCTCTTACCAAGGGTTTTGTAAATATGTCAGCCAATTGATTAAAAGTATCACCAAATTCAATTGAACAATTACTCTTTTGGATATGATCTGTAACACCCCAATATTTCAATTTATTGTGTATGGATTAATAGAAATATTTTAAGGATTATTAGAAATTCAATCTATAAGTTGAGTGGCATTTTGTGCTAGATTTTGTAGCTTCCGTGAATAATCCAAGCTTCCGTAAGGCATTTTGGGTGATATTTGAGTAATTAAACGAATTTACGAAAGGGCAGTTTGGTCTTT
>PYAF01003326.1:0-21775 GCA_007407185.1 Glycine tomentella | reverse complement strand
TGGCAGTTAGTAGCTCTCAATGACGAAGTCTCGAAACAGATTCCCAATTCCATCTCTCGAATAAGAGTATCCGCGGGTAAGACTCCTGCCTGGAGTCACTAAAGAGAGAGTTGCTTACTCACCAGACTACCGGTGCCGGAGAGTTGACAAGATGCCTGACTTCGACGGAGTTTAACCAACCATTATCTAGAGGAGGTGCGGAGAGAACTGACCGATAGGAAGAGATAGAGATAGGTATCGGCAATTCCGTTGCTAGGCTTTTGAAGGCCGCTTTCAGCTATGCTATCTAGATGCGCTACCTTGTGAAAGAAAACATCATATGTAAGTGAAGATCTGGTTGATTCCATTCTAGAGTCACTAAGGGAAATGACTCTCGATTGAGATCATGCCACCTTTTTTCTATCCATCTTAGTCTGGTCTTTTTCCCATGTCTTTCTTGGTTGGTAAACCCAACCGGCGATTTACAACAAACAAGTCTTTCCTCTTGTTGGGGGAAGCAGTTAAAAAATGAACCAAAGCAATTGAAATTAGAATGGCTATTCCTCACGATTGCTCCTTGTGATGCAGCGGAACCATGGCAATTAGGATTTCAAGACGCAGCAACACCTATGATGCAAGGAATAATAGACTTACATCACGATATCTTTTTCTTCCTCATTCTGATTTTGGTTTTCGTATCACGGATCTTGGTTCGCGCTTTATGGCATTTCCACTATAAAAAAAATCCAATCCCGCAAAGGATTGTTCATGGAACTACTATCGAGATTCTTCGGACCATATTTCCTAGTATCATCCCGATGTTCATTGCTATACCATCATTTGCTCTGTTATACTCAATGGACGAGGTAGTAGTAGATCCAGCCATTACTATCAAAGCTATTGGACATCCATGGTATCGGACTTATGAGTATTCAGACTATAACAGTTCCGATGAACAGTCACTCACTTTTGACAGTTATACGATTCCAGAAGATGATCTAGAATTGGGTCAATCACGTTTATTAGAAGTGGACAATAGAGTGGTTGTACCAGCCAAAACTCATCTACGTATTATTGTAACACCTGCTGATGTACCTCATAGTTGGGCTGTACCTTCCTTAGGTGTCAAATGTGATGCTGTACCTGGTCGTTTAAATCAGATCTCTATTTCGGTACAACGAGAAGGGGTTTACTATGGTCAGTGCAGTGAGATTTGTGGAACTAATCATGCCTTTACGCCTATCGTCGTAGAAGCAGTTCCTAGTAAAGATTATGGTTATCGGGTTTTCAATCAATTAATCCCACAAACAACAGGGGAAGCTTAACTTAAGCGGAAATGAAAGAGTAGGGTGAGGGATAAGGGGGGAAGCCACTAAATGGAAGGCTTCGCTCGCTCTAACGCTCGTTTAGTAGACAGCGAGTGCATAAGCCTTTTTTGATTTTATAGGGGCGAGTACTACACGAGCGAAGGAGAGCGACCTCATCTTGCTTGCTTCTGGCGAAGCTTCTAGAAGGCCCACCACTTCATAGGAGCGATAGCGAGTATAAAGGCAAACAGCCCGTATAGCTCGCAATAGCGAGCCTACTTTTTTTTAGCTTTTTTTTACTTTACCGCGGGACCTTAGAAAGTAAAGAATATCATCAGTAAGAGTGGTTGCTATTGACTTCTCGAGTATGCAAGGCCTTTTTTTCGTCTTTTTCGGCCTGTTGGTACTTGTCGAATTGAAACTCGATAATCAGAAGATTCGCCAACATTACCTATTTTATTAGTGGATTCGGGGCAACCCCGGGGTAAGTACGTGATTTCAAATTGCATGTTAAATATGATCCTCCTTTTACTGTTAAAGTACCATCTCCGCCTTTGCTATCTATGCTTCCTGGTCGCTAGACTCATTCTTCTACTTTACTTCCAGCTACTCTGCTCTGAGCTTAAGAAAGGTTCAAAAGTAAGTAGCTTTGGTTGCCGCTAAAATAGGATGTGATTTTTGTAGTTGTGAATTCCAGAACTGGTCAATTCCCCTTCTCCTTTCGGGAACTCTCTTCTCTAGGGATTCCTATTCTATTTCTATTGACTCTTCGCCGTCTACAACACAAAAAGTTTTGGTAACTTACTTACAGATTGTATCTTAAATAAAAGAAAGATCAACATCCTTTAAGCTAAGACTAAGGAATGGGGGGAACACTACCGATCCCGAGACAGACGACGAAGCTACATCGATTACAAAAAAATCCAGTGGTGGCAGACCCTTTCCCGGCCCCTACAATCAAGCAACCTCACCAATGTGAATGAAAGAAAGGGCACCACATACATCTCGACTAGTTCGTGCCTGCGGAGCGAACAAAAACCTATTATGAATTCAGATTCCGACTCCGAAGTCCGGATATTTGGTTGCTTTGTACTCGACCCATGTGGTTCGGCTTGTTGGGCCACCTCACTTAACCAAACATATCCGAGAAGAAGTTCTACCAGATCTACAGCACTTGCTGCTTCATGCCCGGTTGCATCTTACTCTGCTGGTTCACCTTCGAAACAGGTCTCCGCACCTGAGACACATCCTTCTCCTGTTGCTTATTCTTTTTCCTATATTGTGGTGGCTTATTCAGCGAGCTGGAGCTCCTACTGTTCCCGCGCCAGCTTCCACTCTAGCTCCCTTCGGCCTCGAAGATCATCAGGTTCCATCCAACTCACTCTAGTTTCTATGTTAATTGGTTTTGTACTTCTGCATGTTGGGAATCAAAATAGAATAAGATTTTCTACTTGACTTTATAAGTGATCAACTAGGTTTTTAATCCCTCGCTTACACTCTTTTGGGCTAGGTTATGTAGGAGGTCGTACATTTCACCAGACTGTGGGACAGACACGTCCCAAAATCCGTTCTCCCCCCTTCTGGTTATAATAGACCCAGAACCCCTGCATACCTTTTTTCTACCATAAGGCCTCCCTGGCTTCTTATTTAGGTTCTATCTTTTGTAGATTCAGGTCTGGAAAGTACCTTTGCCCTGCCTGATGCTGTAGCAGCTTATACTGATGCGTTGTATCCTTACTCGGCTCGGGCTCTTTTGATTGATTCCAAAGCCTAGGATCAAGACTTTCGTTCCTGGTTTTGGTCAGAGAGGGCTTTCAACCTAGAATTCCTGGGCAAAGCATTTTCTTTTCCAAAGAGTTTCAAACCGCGCAGATAAAGCATCCGATTCAGCACCCGACGAAGCAGACGCTAGAGCAGCTACTAGAGAATCCGCAGACGCGGAAGTCTCAGCCGAACAAAGGCAGTCGATACCACAGGAGAATCAACCAAATCCATATCATAGGAAAGCAGAAAAAGAAAAGCTCTATCCTCCGCCGATGAATAAGTAACAACAAGGGTTGGCGGTTTTAGAACATATTAAAGAGCAGCCATAGGATGAAGCAGAGTAAGAATAAGAAAAGGAATGTTTAGGCTTTTTTGAACCAATAACAAAGAAAGTGGGTAGCAGGTGTGGTGTAGTAAAAGGGTTTCGAAGCTTGTGAGGATTCAGCTTCCAATTGAGTGTGTTAAGTATAGACTTTCCACATACATAAATAGGGCTTTTTAGCCATTCGACGTTTTGTCTCTTTTTTTCCCAATGCTGCCAGAAATAGAAACAAGCGGCTAAGCCCCTGCTTGATAAAGCAAAACAAAAATGCGGGTAGCTCGATCGATCACATACATGGCTTCGATTGGTTTCGGTCTAATCAATGTATAGGGGTCCACCTAATCTTTCCGCAGGTACGATCTAGACGACCACATTCCTGTTGGGCTAACTCGCCCAATCAATCCAATGGCTTCGCCCGTTCCAGTCCCGTTAGAGAGATCCAAAACTGGATATTCGGAGCCTATCGATCCCGCGTCTATTCGTTCTCTGACCAGTTCCATATACAGGGACCATGTGCCACCAATAGCAAAACAACTGGCGGCCGAATCCAATGCCAGTCCCAGCAGTGGACTCCATTGACCGAGTATAGGCGCCATTCCGCCCGCCCGGATTGGTTGTTGCTGTTGGGAGACTGAGCTTTATTTTGATATGATGGAAGAACCCCCGACGGCTAGGCATTTTGTCCTCCCCCCTACCGGTGCATCAATCCAGCGCATTTAGACCTGTCCTAGCGGAATGGACAAAACCCTATCTTGGTTGGAGAAAGCCAGTCCAGAGAGTCTGGTATTTTGTTGGTAATTCCACTATCACTTGAAAACTTTAAGAAAAACCTCCCTATGAAAGCCCTGTTGATAGATTCAGGCAAGCAAATATCAGACCTAAACCCGACTAGCTTCAGTTGCCTCCCTCTCTAAGCTAAGAAAGTATTAAACTCGTTCTTTCACTCAGACTTGCTCCTGCAGTGGTAGTCATCGGTGGCATATTGCCGAGAAGCGTCATCCTCGTTGATTGGGATAAGTTCTCGATTGGATCGGATCAGAAATCCATTTTTTTATTCGGTATGGATAAAGATCCAGTCATGAGCGATAGTTCCAAGGACAGCTGACTACCGCTAAAAGTCAGGAAAAAAAGGTGGATGAAAGATAAGTGGGACTTTCAAGCAAGGCCGGCATGGGCTACGCGGGCCCCTAAGACCGTCCAATATCTTATATCGATCTTGGTTCCGCGTATCGCGCTTTATCGGGTGAGAGCAGGCCCAAAAGATGAGAACCTGCCCACAAGATGTAGGTGCCATTTGTGGCAAAAGCGAGGAACGAGTGACCGCACCCTTGTCTAACGGATTGGGCTAAGAGAGGGGGAAGAGTTAGTCTTTCTGCCATCGATTACAGGCAAAGCACTTTGTGAGCATATATATCTGGTCATCCCTTTCATTTAAATTAGGAATCTCACATCCCGATCTCTTTTTCCGCCTTTCGTCTTTCCAGTCAAGCAGTGGTTCCTGCTCTTGCCTCTCTATTCTATGTCCGTTGCTTGTTCCCTTCTCTTTCGGAGATGTGATTACAAGATTTGGATGCCAACAATCTCGATAAAACGCACTGTTCATGCCAATACACAAGGGTGACATGAAGAAAAATATCAAAATTTCCCGGTTTTGATACCATTTTATTACTGACATGACGAAAAAGAAGCGAAGTGGACTTTCCCTTGAACGAACGATTCTTCCTTTGTTGAGATAGAGTCGACAAACTAAGCTAAGCGTTTTGACATTTTAAAAAAGAGGATCCTAAGTTCTCAAGATGGGCGTATAACCAGTTTTTACTTTTTTGAGGACCTAAAGCGGGCATTGATCGATAGTACACCTTCCTATTCATATTCTTTATTCCAATTTGGCTGGTTCACCCGCGTTGAACGTGACGAGAATAGCCTTTTCCAGCATAACCACCGGCTTCTACAGTCTAGCTGGAATCCCTCCCCCCTTCGGGGTCGAGTTACTTCGTTCCCTTCTTTTTTTGCCAATCAATATCATTTCATGTTCCAACCTGGGCATTATGGTGGAGACACCAGAGATCACATCTGATCGATCCATCCTTAAATTCAAATTCATTCTTGGTAGGTTTCGCAATCAAACCTTCCAGGGCGAAATGGGTTTAGTCTTTCCTCCACCCAGCAGCAGCAGATTGCGCGGCACCTCGCGAAGCTATCCATTCTAACCTGTCTTTGCCTAGCAAGATACGTCTAGTTCTCCCTCCGCTTGCCTATCTCAGTAGGAAATTGGAACAGTCTCCGATTTCAAAGGCGAAGCCGAGGCAAGAGCTATACCTTCTGGAACCGGAGCAATAACTGCTATAAAGGAAGCAGATGCGCAGGAACGATCCCTAAAGCAAATACTCGGAATGCTCCACGACTAAGTATACCCATTCAGACTCGCTTTTGTTCAATTATAAATAACTATCCAGTTTGATGGAGATTTATAGCATCATTCAAGTATATACAGATTGAGATCGTAGAAACATGAGCTTGTGATATAGCTACACCTAATTCCGGACCGGTTAATGCTAGAACTATAAATAAAGGACCAAGATCTCCTATGAAATAGAAAAGATCATTCATACATAGCATAGTCCAAGCGGACCCACTTAAAATCTTTACTGAACTATGACCGGCCATCATATTAGCAAATAAACGTATTCCTGAGCTTAATGCGCGAAAACAATGAGGGATTAGCTCAAGGAGTACTAAAAAAGGTGCTAACGGCAGTGGGACTCCTGCGGGTAATGAGAAGCTTAAAAAATGAAGCCCATTTCTTTGAAATCCCACTATAGTAATGCCAATAAAAATAGAAAATGAGAGACCCAAAGTAATGAGAAAATGACTTGTAACTGTGAAGCTATAAGGTATCATACCCTGGGGATTACAAAAGAACGAAAAAGTAAAAGTGACCGAGATGCAAGGGAAAAACCTTTGTTTCACATTTCCGGCTATTTGTTCGTTTACCAGGTTCGGCACGAAATCATAAATAAGCTCTACCAAGGATTGCCAAGCATTGGGTACTAACTTTCCTCCTCCATTTTTAGTAACAAAATGAAACAGCAGTAAGACCAAACTGAGAGTGAGCAGCATAAACAAAGAGGGATTTGTGAATGAGAAATACAAGTCACCTATCTTCATATCAATCAATGGGATTATCTCAAATTGATCCAGCGGACTGTTAATGGTGTCCGCCGCACAAGGAGCAATCGTGAGGAATAGCCATTCTAATTTCATTTGCTTTGGTTCATTTTTTAACTGCTTCCCCCAACAAGAGGAAAGACTTGTTTGTTGTAAATCGGTGGTTGGGTTTACCAATCAAGAAAGACATGGGACTCTTTTTTGTCGTTGCTTGGCTGTAAACCAAGTGCTTTTCGATCTTAGGCGATCTCAGGTTGACCGTCTCTCCGGCCCCGTTTCGGTGCACTATTGGAGAGCTCTTTGGGCCTGCCGCTTTCTCCATCGATAATGGAAAACTGTAAAGATTAGCGTACTTTTCGATCTATCACTAACGTCATTTCTCAAAATCCAAATCCATTACATAATTAAAGCATTAAGTCATCGTTCCGTCATCCAACATCCTTTCCGATACATAATTTTGTTAGTTAAGAGAACTTGTTCGTTCACTTGGTTTCTTTTCTATACATAGATTGGTCTTTGGTTAAATGGTTAAGACAACCAACTAGCCTGTTCGTTTAGTAAACATAAGTGCCCAACTCTTAGAAAGAGGATGGACCCTAAGAAAGCTATTTCAATCACTTAGTTGGAAAAGGTAGACTATGGTATGAAAGAATCACTTCATCCTTCCTCTTCAAGACCAATAACTAGGTAGCCTGAGAACAAGAATAAATGTCTAAGTCTTCTATTGGTCTATGAGTTGATGGTGGTCTAATAGACCTAGGGGAACCCGGAAGTGCTCGAAGTCTTCCAGTCCATCTCTTACCCAATCCTCAATCAAAGAGCTTAACTTAAGCTAAGCCTCCAAACTAAGGGATGAGTTGAGTGAAACTTATTTCCCGAAAAAAGTACTCATCTTCCTTCAGGTGGTGAAGTGACTGCTGTTGAAGTAGATCGAGTCTATGCTTTTCCTGGTCTAGCCCCATGCTCTCTTTTCAAAGTAGTAAGCGCAGGAGCAGCAGTCGATTCTTCTATCATTCGAATTGTTTCAGTCTTGTAGCGAGGGCCTGTCGATCGAGTCAATGTCTTTCCGGTTGTGTAAGGGCAGTCACTGCAATCAGAAAACAAGAAAATTCCTAGCTTGGGGTCAGGAGTTATAAAGTCTAAAGAAAAAGGAAATATATTCATCTGCCTCTCCGGTTCCTAAGGCGTAACCACGCGATCTTTAGGTCATCCGGTGGCGTGTAATTGGTTTTTTATACATGTCTGGGCAGGTATGATTTAATTGAACCATTAACTCAGCTAAGACAAGTGAGGTATGGTTAGCATCATTGGCGATAAGGCATTTTTCTCGTGTTATAGCAAAAAAGGCCTGTGGGGTCAGTGAAAGCTTAACTTCCTTTGATGTGGAAGGGCTTTCTCGGCAAGAGTGCCGTTATGGAGGTCTGTGGAAGTCATTCCAAGTGCTATGATGGGGAATAGATGGAGGAGGGCGTTGATTGGGTAAACTGGAAAGCTGAAAGGTGCTGGCGTCCTTACAGGATGAATCTGTATAGGCCCTTCCCTCCTATTCATTCAAAGTGGGCATAAATGAGTACTCTTAGGTATACGCACTCGATGCCTACGAAATGAACAAAGCATACGACTCGTCTAAGGCAGACGAGGCACGCAAACTGAATATGAAGCTTTTTTTATGGTTATGCCAGCGATGTACGGACCAAAGCTACCATTCCAAATGCATAAAAGACAGGACCCCCGTCTCTTTGAGCTCTATTTTTCTGAATCAGTTGTTGATGAATGAGTCGTTTCTGACTTAATTGAAGAAAGAGTTTTATTTAGAACGTAAATGATCTTCGTTTTACGCAAAAAGATGAGCTTCAAAAGAGACGTTGGTCTGTCGCCTTCATAAGAGTAGGATAGGTCAGTGCCCAGTTCTTTCATTCCCAAGTCAGCTAATGAAGGTTCGGCTCGCCTGTCTTTGAGTGTGCTTTTGCGGAACTATTCTATTCATCTATCCCGTTCTCCTCCGTTCCGTTCTGGCCCTGTCGTCACCTATTGAGAAAGCAGCCTCCGTCGCCTCTCGTTCGAGTTCTATTTTTGCTTTCCTTCATTGCCTTCACCCAGCCCTCCAAGTAGAGGAAGCGATCTTATTCATCTGATCTTGGGTTGGCCTTTGAGTTGCCTGATACCGGCTATGATCTAGCTCTTCAATGCCATCCATGCTTTCAGTTTGGTTTTTTAGTAATCCAAAAAGCAAAGTATATACTCTGATGGTCAGCAGCGAAAGGAATGGATTTAGTACAATTGATATCTTAGTTAAAAGATGGACAAAAGTCTCGTTCAGTATCAATTGATGAATTGGCCTGTCAAGTAGGAAAGAAAGTAAGACAATCCTTTTTCTTTTATAGAAGGGCTTTGGCTTTCTCTTCGAAGAAGTTGTTGCAAGTAGTTTGACCTATGGATTGGATTCCCTCTTCTGAAAGCTAGTGAGGGATGTTAGTCAGCTAGGCTTTGAAGCAGTTGGCCTGTAAGCCAGTCTGATTGCCTTTTCACTTTCCTCCTCTTTTTCTTTTTAGTTCATTCATTATTACCGAATATGCCAGCGAGCGGAATAGCTATTCTAAGATGAGATGAAGCTACAGCTTTACTGTAAAATAGATATCTCTTTGCTCTTCAGCCAGGAAGTCCGAAAGCAAGTAAGTTGTAGGACAGGTCAGTCACCAGTAGTTCTAGTTTTGTGGATTGGGAGGACAGCCCGGTGTTGAGACCTTCCTTCTCGGGGATTCAAATAGATAGTCTTTTGAAAACATCAAAGATGAAAGATGAATATCCTCCTTCGATTCTAAGCCAATTCCATTCTATTTGCCGGCGTTCAGTTAAACTAGAGGACAGCCTTTCCTTTACGCTAAGAATGGGGGCATTTAGCCTATTGTATTGAATCCGCAGCAGTCTCCGTAGGAGTAGCACGTTTTCGATCAGGAACTGCAGATAAGCTAACAGAATCCGATCTTTAGCATCCTATCGTTCCTCAGCCTTCTTACTATACCAGCCTAGTTGATATCTATTAACATATAGAAAAAAATAGTCTATTAATTTTCCGTCCTGAATGCGGACAAGTCATAGGGGAATATATTATAACATGACTTAGCTTTCAGCTATCCGATTGACCAAGACTTGCATTCTCGACATCAGATACGTGGATAGCCTGATCTAGATAGGGAGACAGGCACTGCTAGGCGCTCATGCCTACTTTGAAAGAGGATAGCTGGCAGATAATAGGAAAGGAGGCATTCTAAGCTTTGAGGGCAAGCCATACTAGTCTGATCCCCCTTCCCTTCTTCGAGCATAGCATGAAGCTACCGACGTCAGACATCAAGAACAAGGTACGTCAGTCACTGTCCTGTTAAGGAGTTAAACCACTCGACTTACAGGAGAGGGCAGGTACGTGTAGTCACTCCTGGCTATATGAGTGAGTACTCCCACTCTTTATTGACTATAAAGGCTATCGAATCAGAGAAAGAAGTAGTAGTTCTTACTAGACTTACACTATGACGGCTAAGAAAGTCGCGTTTAACGAGTCATACGTAATTAGCCACATTCTGGCGAGAACGGGCGTTATAAAATAAAGCCAATTATCATCAAAGAATTATGGTAATTTACCATATCCAGGATAGACCGAGAGCATCATACAGCTATATGAGTAAGTACGTACCTACATTGACTACGTGAAAGCAATAAGACTCTTAATCGCTCGTATCCCATACCCATGGGCTACTTCACTGGTACAGTAGATAGTTAAGAAAGAGAGCTTAAGGTGCTAACATCTAATCTCTTCTATGTAAGGTAAAGGCGTTAGCTCCCCTCGCTTCGCTCGACTTGCTTCGTTTCTTTAGCAGCTACGGCTAATAGAGAAGAGCTCGCTCGTGAAGTCTCATAGCCAGATCCCTCTCCTTTCACTCGAGTCACTTCTATCCTTATGCCCTTACACGAGACGCAGATAGCGAGCAGACAGCTAGATTCTTACTGAGAAAACCACCTTTCTTTCTTCATATGGAAGATGATTGATTCTCCACATGAGGACAATAAAACGCATTAGAAGGCCATATAGAGCCAAATAGAATAGAATAGAAATGATACATTATCGGGCAGAAAAAGGACCGGGGTTTAGCTCTTTGAAGCAGATGTTGAGGGAAGCCTGACTTGACTCAAAAATCCATTAAAAGAGATAGCCGATCACACCCATGGGAAGCAGGCAGAGTGACCACCCCAGATGATCACTACTGTGAAGTTGGATTGAATAAACTACTTAGCCTGGTCTTGACTAGCCTAGTAGCTCTGGTTGCTGAACTATTGATGAAGGCTTGTCGTAGATCAGCTTTTATTGACTACCGGAGATGGCTTTATTGCCATTTATTCCTTCTCCCCTTTTCACTCGCTTCCTCCCGTCTAGTGTTCCCTCTCTCATGTTATACAGAGTTGACCGCTCCCATTTTCTTAATCCAATGAATAGGCGAGGGCTTCGCTCGCTTAGAAGCAGGGGCGGGCAGAAGCAGCATTAATTCGTTCGCCCGCGCGTACATATTCTATTGATCGCATACGATCATTGAGCCGGTCACTGGTGGCTAAAAACCATTCCTCACTTGTGATGTGAAGCTGCTTTCCAATTCCAATTTTTTTCAGTGAGGATATCGAGATTCTCTTAAGAGAAAGGGTAGCCCTTTGTCACGAGCTGGACTCGAACCAGCGCGTCTGGCAGTACAAAAAGACCATCCATATTTCAACCTTAGACTGATCGTGACTTTGGTTACTCGGTTCCCCACGCGGCATGGGTACGTCCGAGGTAGATCAACAACGAACCTCTCAAATCACAAAAGCTATCTACCCACCTTCCGATCGATTGCCTCACTTACTAGCAAAGACGACAGTCTTAAATAAATTACTATCGAATCAACTCTCAACTGAGGTTACTCTTACTAAGAAAAAAAACGATGAATCTATCTTCATTCTAGTGTAATAGTTTCCTCAAAAAGGAACAACTGGACCAGGATTTTTCCTTGGCTGCGTACCCCTTAGGTATCAAGTCAAACGTAGTTCTCTTCTTTGCCAGGTGATTGGCTAACCGTGACCCTTCCTTAGAAGGTAAGGGAGGTATGGTTGGGAGGGACAGAGAGATCAGAAACCAAAGGAAAGGGAATAGACTCACAAACTGGATTGGATAAAGCATAACCTCTGGAAGCGGATACGCCGATCGTTGGAAGGGAAGGCTAGATAAGAAAAGAATAAGTGAGCGACCAGTCCAGCTCGTAGTGACCCTGACACTGCGTTAGGGCGAACTGGGAAAGCCTTCCAAGTCTATAGTCTTCTAAACTAGTAAAGCCGCATTCCCTCTTCAGTTATCGTTAAATTTCTCTAGGCTCTTCTCTCTGAAGAATACCTCCTCGCTCTTCGTCCATTTCCTGGAGAAAGAACTTCTTTTTCGGGTGTTCGGTCTGGCTTGCTTAGGTCGAGTAAGCAACTGAAGAAATTTCGTATACAGGATTTTTGTATTAGATTAAGTATTTGAAAGGTCTGGGTGATCGCATTCGGACCTGTAGTTAGCTCCGCTTGGGCAGCACCCCCATTGTGAGGTACCATCAACAGCAAGACCATACAGATGGCATCGCGAATCCCCTACCGAAGTGACTGAACCACCACTTCTTGATCCGTTCTTTCCAGCGGAGGGAAGACTGACTTGATTTGAGGAGAAATCCTTTCCTGAGCGTGATGCTCTATTTGATCGGTGATCATAGGAACCCGCTAGGCTTACTGCGAATGCTTTCTTTCTCTGAAATCCTGTTGCTATGGCTCACGAAGAGCAAGACTTATTGAGCCCGCTTCATTCAAGTCTTAATTCAAGTAAGGACAAGTCCTTATCATCCCGATCGGGATAGACGGGTCCTCGGGCTCTCTTTCTGCGTAAGGCGTTAATGAAAATCTTCAAGTAAAATAGCCTGCGAATTGATGTTGAGATGGAGTCCTTACAGAGGTACTTCTATTAGAAGATGAGGCAGAACCAGAACCTGGAGATCAACCCCAAGGACTTACTCCGGGAGCAAGGATTGGAGACTGCATGACTTGATTCCTCTTCTTACACTGACGGGGGATAGAAAGAGGGTTGTCGGCATTTCCGTTCTTTGCATGTTAGCACTTTTACCTGACCCTTCGTCACTACTTTCTGATCATGTGGATGCCGCTCTTAGAGAATCCGCGAAAGGAGACTGTGAGGGAGATGGGTCCTAGCTACTTCTTTCATACCAAGAAAGAGAAGAAGGGATGCTTGCTATCATTCCAGTGCCACTGTCCAATCAGTGAGTCCTCTTTATTTAATCGAATTCCGAAGCAAAGGATTAGAAGGTAAGGTGCCAAGTTCAAGGCAAAGCTTAGTCGGATTCTTCCCCTAGGTTAACTACCTTTAGCTTTCGATAAGACAGTTCAAGCAGAAGACTAACTTGAGGATGTCACGTGGAAGCTTTCCTAAATCCATTTGACCGGAGCCGGAAAACTACTTATATATGTAAGGATATACCACCAAACCTGTGAGCCTTCCCAAATTCAACAGATTCCACTATAGCAACTAAACTCTTCAGATCAGGAATCGCCTTTCTTATCTATTTTCTTTCACGCCCTGAGCCTGAGCTAACTCATTTATCTTTCGGTCTAGTCCAGTTCGGCGTAGCTCCAAGCGAAAACATCAAAGAATTATCTGAGTAGATCCATGTACTGTCAAATCTCTTTCATTGGAGAAGCTTGCACTTCGGAATACAGGGCGAGGATTGTCAACACGAGATCCATTTACTTGACCTCGTCCTCTGTAGGGGGCACAGGCTCTACATCCTATTCTTGAACTTACTCTCGTCTCTTTGCTCTTTGTTTGACGGAGACAGAGTTTATAGACAATTGGAAGAGATCTGAAAGAAAGATCTCCAGAACTTTCGGCGTCAGACAAAGTTTTCGGCGCAGGGAGCGGAGTTGGCAGGTAGCCCAAGCCTATGTTTTATGAGATCGACGTACGTACTGGCCGGCTAGCCAAGCTTCCCTTTCTTCTTCACTTAGATGCGGCTCGAGGGGTACTTTTCTGCCTCGACCGTTCTTCACTTCAGCCCGACAGGCTCCTCAAGGTCATAGCCCATGTCCTTCGCTTCTTTGCAATCGGACTGTACTTTCTCTTTCTTATCTCACCATCGGTGACGATTCTTTCCATTGTTTTTCGAAACCGAAGGCACGCCATCTGTGGGGAATAACATGATGGACCAGCCTGGGTCTTCCGGCGGCTCAGAAGCCTGCGTCAACCAACAAGCCCCAAACCCCGAGCCCCCAGAGCCTCAAGCCCCTGACCTTGACCATCCTTTACTGGATGACAACACTCGTCGCGCCGAACTAAATGAGCGCGGGGGTCTTCAAACCTTAGCACAAGCACTAAGTAAGCCCCTAAAGGCCTTTAGTAAGCTAGCTTTGTAAGCTAAGCAAGCCTGGTTCTCCGGGCACTACGGTAGGACGTGGATCGATCATGACGAAAATGGACTTCTCCGTAATGTAATAGAAGAGTCACAGTCCAGTTCCCCGGGCTTTCTCCCTTCTCGACCAGACGAAGGAGATATGAATTCCATTCTGGCGGGTAAGGGCTTGGCTTGACTCTGTGTTCTCTCCTGGTCGGGTCGGAGGCGAAGACTGGCAAAGTTCATCATTCAGTGGTGGGGTGTTCATAGAAAAGAGGGCGTCGCCCAACGAGTGGCAGATTTGGATGGAGTCTCGCTCATAGAGGAAGAGTACGCGCGCTAGCGCGCTACGGCTTACGCAGTTGATCGGATCAGATAGCCCTTCGGGCAACCAACCGCACATCCAATTCCGATCAACAACTTGGAGGTATGGCTGAGTGGCTTAAGGCATTGGTTTGCTAAATCGACATACAATCTTCTTGTATCATGGGTTCGAATCCCATTTCCTCCGGCACGGAAGTGGAACGGGCGGGCGAAATTACGTGAGAGAAAGAACCTCTTGGTGTGTGTTGGTGGAGTCCCCGGAGGACAGAAAAGCACTACTTAGTGAGCGGAGAGCCCGTTGCGCGTTGTTTTGACCGGCCTATCTTCTTTTTATAAGCAAGCTCCCTCCGGCAGTCCCTGGGCGGCTCTCGGTTCTTGAGCATGTTATGTTGGGAGAGGAGATTAGGCGGCAGTTGAAAGAGCTGCTCGAAAGCTTGACGAACGAAAAAAGCCCTTTCTTTTAAGTTATTAGTAAAGGGCTTTTCCCTTACTAGTCAAGTGGTAAGTAGGGCGCTATTCGATGAAGAAAACATACTTTAGGAAAGTGGTTCAGGTAGCTCAGCTGGTTAGAGCAAAGGACTGAAAATCCTTGTGTCAGTGGTTCGAATCCACTTCTAAGCGGGCTTTGGGTCCAAAGGACAGGTAGCCCGAGCCGTATTTTTTTTAATTCAAGTGAAAGAGGAAGCAAAAAAATGTGAGCGCTCCTGCACTATACGGCTTTTTGGCGTCGCCCTATCTGGAGGCAGATTTTATAAAAAAAGCGGTTGATTACTCGGATTGGTTCTCGCGTCCCTATGCCCAAAAGGATGGGCGAGTTCGGTTCGAGTCTTCATCGATCGGGTGGATCTATATGCTGAGGGGGGTGAGACGAGGTGTAGCGCAGTCTGGTCAGCGCATCTGTTTTGGGTACAGAGGGCCATAGGTTCGAATCCTGTCACCTTGATGTGAAGGGCTGAAGTGCACAGCCTAAAGAGCACCCATCCACCCGTAAACTTTCGCTCTTTTAGAAAGAGAAAAAAATAGACCGCCCTTGATCTGATCTGGGCGGGATCTAAAGCAGCATTTCTTCCAAATGTTTCGGGGGCAAGCCTTAGGTTCAATTCTTTCTTGCCTATAGTCATCTTACTTCTTAGGAGTGAAACTTCATTTCAGTAGTATCTAATTCACGTAAGAAAAGAGAATCAGTCTGCATGCTTAACAGCCTTCCTTGTCTGAATCCCTTTGTAAATGTAAAAAAAAAGGAGGCTCCCTCATGAAGCTAGGATTGAAGAAGCTGGTTCGATAGGACCAGGAGGAGTCTTTTTATTAAAAACCAATAGAGGTGGCCCATATGGATTAGTCCTTGCCCTTTTTCTTTACTTATCATCAGCGAAATGAGAATCCTAAGCCAGCTATTAAAACACATCACTTACGATACAAGTAAATCAGACTCATAAGCCATTGATTACACCATAGCAGGATCTTGGCAAGGATCTCAACCCGGTGGGAATCCAATAGAGTGAAGCTGGACACAAACTTACGGAGCAGTGTACATAACAATTCCACTGGGAGTCCTCTGTATTATGACTGGTATGTGCAGTATTGTATTACTGTTATGAGACTTTTTATCGGTAAACCTTTCCGTTTAAATAGTAGGAGAAGAAAGCAATCTTGCAAGGGAAAACACATCCATCTTTTCTCTCTATTAACATTAAGGCCCTATCCCTCTTAGACTGGCTTAGGATTTTCCTTAAAAATCCACTCCGGCTGTATTAAGGGACTGCGCTTGAAAGGGGAAAACTCCTTTTTTGAAAGGCTTGAAAACGAGCTGGCATAGACCGGTGGTGCAAGGCCTTCGATCTAAAGGTCTTAGAAAGTTCAATTCTACAAGTAAAGGAGGGGCTCTTATTGAAACCTAGGTTGGCAGTTCCCTAGCCCCCCGCCCTCCGCGATGAAGGAAGCACTCCATTTTCCCGTGATGCGAATAGCTGGAACTGGATCGAGTGGAAAAGCATCTGTTATCAATTGGGGCATGAAGGCGATTTTGCCCGTAGAAAAAAACTACCACCCAATGCTAACCGTAGAGAATTTCTTCATCTCATTCTATGAGTCGGAAGTCACCAACCATAACTCTTAACTCACACATAATACATGGATCATCTCACTTCCACCAGCGATGGGCATAACAAACCATCACATCACATTGACAACAATGAGGTAATACAGTGGAAATGGAAAAGAACTTTGATTCTGAATGGATTTTGGTTGGATGGGACGTTTTTATCCCTTTTACAAGTGATAAAGTATGCTTCCACTTTCTATGGAGAACATATTTTGGAGACTCAAATAGTATGCCGTGCTTCTGCTCCGGATGGACTTTAGGCCTCAACATAACATAAAAGAAATTCCTTATCTTATATAGTCTTTTTCCGTTTCTGACCCAATCCAACTCGGATCAGTTGGCAAATCGAATCCCACGGGTACTTTACTAAAATTAAAAAAGGATCCCTAAAATCATACTTTATAAGGAAGGCTAGCTTCTCGAACCAGACCAGAATCTTTTAAGCTCTATGGGCAGACTTACTCTAGGTACACAGAAAGACCAAGCTAAGCCAATCTCACGTCGAAACAGGGAAATTCTAGCCCTTGAAAGCAGCCCACTTCGGAGTCTCTCACAGGAGAAGGACTGACCTTTTATCTCATTCCTATCGAGAAGACTAAGTCAGGGCGAGCTCTTACTTAGAGAGAGTTAGTTGGGTAGGGTCAATAGCTCGAAGATCAAGAAATCCTGAGTAAGGAGAGAGATTCTCCACACGAACGACCCGTCAGGTTAGAACTCACATTGGTGAATCGGACCTACACCTATCTTACACCAACAAGGAGTCGCTTTTGTTACGCAGTTCGAAAGCTTAAGCCTTCCTACATCTGCGGGCCCACCGGTTTTATCCTCTATCCGGACTCCCCCTAGACCTCTCTCTGGCCTAGGGTCTAAGCTCGAGAGCTCCTGTCTCCTCACTTCTTAAAGCGTAACCGGCTCACCTCTCCCCGGAAACAAGCCAAACCAAAGCAAACTAACGACGATAAAGTCTCATGGTACGTCCGCTAGTCCCTTTGATTGGATTCCCAATCGGCAATTCTCACAGCTAACTCGATGTGGAGTGAATTCTTCTCATTTTTTAATGAATCAAAATGTTTGACCATATCTTCCTGAATGTTCAGGATCTTAAGCCGTTTTTCTGGGGAAGCTCGAAAGAGAAACCAGACACTTTATCGCTAGGTACGGGAGCTGTTGGCCAAACAGGTATAACAGTCTATTGATAGGGATCACCCTTCTTCGCCGGAGCCCTATATTCATTCAACAGAAGCAATAATAAAGAAAGCAAACGAAAGAGGAGACGAGCTATCCGCCACTTGACCAGATGGAAGTACGGTCAGATGAATAGAACCTATACTATCTCAGCCACTATAGGCCGGTTGACGGCGATAGAGGAAAGTGCATCAAGGAAATGAGGTCTCTCATTCTCTCCTTGAGGAGCGATCAGAGCTAGAATCCGCTTGATCAAAAGGTGACGGAGCAGAGAAGCTAAGCTTAACCGGCGAGGAGACAGAGTTCTATTCCTAATCTCTCAAGTCCTGAGTTCGGCTGCTTTCCCAATAGAGTAAGGCAGAAGAGAATCTCCAAACCACTCGACCGCGAGAGAGAAGGAGCGTGAAGGCATCGGTAGAGGGGCAGTCACCAACCCCAACGGCCCAAAAGTCAAATACGGAAGCAACTCGAGCAGAGGTTCCGTTCCGGAGTGAACCCGCCATTCACTCATTAAGGGAATGGTGGCAGGGACGAAAGAAAGGGTCCCACCCAAGTGCAACCACACTAGCAGGAAATTAAATGAAAGCAGAAATGGATCTTTGTCACTGTCTGTATGCTTGTCTTATAGAAGCAATCCACAAATAAAGTTGAGGTATAAAAGTCTATCCTGTCTTCTTTCGTTTCGACCCTGATGTATGAGATGAGGAATCCCTCATAGCTAGATTCATCAGTAGCTTAGAAACTAGGAACTGGATGAGGGAAAGAGATGAGAATAGGCCTCATTCCATTACAGCAGTCTCTTCTTGATCACCGGATATTGATAGAAAAACAGTCCCGCCAAAAGAAAGACGAAGGGGGGAGCTTCTGACTGAGCGTACCTATCGGGCGTACGTCAGTCAGATAAGGGAACTTGGCACCCGACAAAGCGTTCCCTATCGGCGGGTCATAGAAGCCATTACCAGCTCCCGTCTTCTGACAGAAGAGATGGTAGATGGTTTTAACCGCAGGGAATGGCCCCGATTGTTCGAAAATTTATAAATGACAACATGCAATTTTCTTTAGGAGTGAGGGATCCTCCAATGTAAAGACTTTTTGAAGGTTCCGTTTTAGTTAAGATGATCTCTTTAGATGACCAATACAAGACAAGCACATTCGTAATTAATATTAAGGCTATATTGATCTAGCTTAGATAGGGAAAGGGGACTCCCCGGGATAATTTTGTTAGTAAGGTAAGTGAAGTGAATTACAATATGGCTTTTGGGGAGGTAGACTTGGGCAGCAAGCTCACTGTTCCCAGCAAAAGTAGCTCGAGCCAAAGGCGACAGCGAGGCCCCTTCAATGGGGGGGGAAAGAAGAGTGGGTATGCGGGCTTCTTTCACTTTACTTTTTTAACAGGATGGAAAAGCCCACCAGTCAGCCTTAGACTACACTCCCTTGAAGAAGAACCTAATGGAGCTCTATCCCACATCTGATCGGTACCCTTGGTGACTCTTTCTGACGCCTTGTGACAATGATTCCTCACCGAAGGGCGCCGTGTCACCAAAAGAAATTGCTTCCATTCAAAGAACAGTCTTGCTCTTAGACTCGCTACCAAGACTATCCTCTGACTTCCCTTCCCCACAGTGCTTTCTTGAAGTCTGAAAGCCCATTTGTGTCAAGACTGGGGATGGGCTTAGTCACTCCATGACTCTAGTCTGAGGATCGACTGACTGAATCGCGTGACAATCCTTAAGGAAAAAGAAAGACAAGAGCAGCTAGCAGCGGAGGATCTTCTATGAAAGCAAAGAACATACCGAAGCTCAGTACGCATAGAAGTCAAGTCTACCTCTATTTAGCTCTACTGGCTTTCTTATACCTATACCAGGAACCCGAGCCTACCTCTTCTGGTTGAAGTTCCGATGAACCGGGTATTCCCTCAAGAGCAAAATTTACCTGTACCGCACAAGGAAAGATCTCAATCGGCGTAGGGCGAGGGTCAAGCTCCACTACTGGGCCGGGGGAAGAGTCTGCAACAAAATCAATTGAATAGACAGAGAAGTCCGGTAAGCGTATCGATTCAAGCAAGTCCGACTAGTTTAGGCGCCGCCTTCCTTCTGATGAACGGTGGTATGAACTCCAGAGCCCTATTCTGGTTACAGAGTGCGGGTAGCCGACAAGTAGGTTAGCAAACAGGTGAATCAATAGGCTTTGCTCCTGCCTTCGCTTCCAGGAGAGAAAGAGTACTGGCCTGAAAGCTATTTTTACACAAGATAGGATGGCTGGAGTTCTTGAATGCCGAATCCCTTCATACCCGTCGGTAGGCTTTCTTCCCGCTTAAGATAGACCCGATTCCAGTGTATCGTAGAAAAGAAACTTCGCTTCTGGTTTGGAACCCTGAGCAGACTCCGGTGATATTGAATCAGCCAGAAGGTTCACTCCTCACCTTTGAAATGGAGCTTGAGCTGCTAATAAGTCAATACCCTCTGTTCTTATTTCACACAATCCAGGAACTTCCATAAATAAGGGAAGAAGTCTGTAGGAAGCTATCCGAAGATAGGACTTTCCTCTAAGGCAACCAAAGCCTTTAGCTACTCAACTACTTGAGCTCATTCGATACCAGACAAGCGCTCATTGGCTACCAGAACTACTCAGATCAGATCTTGGCTTCCTCCTCCTCCACTGGATCGAGTTCACTTACACTTTCCCTTCTTCATCTCAAGGTTTTGGAACTAATAATATTAAAAGAAGCTCCCACATTGGTTGGCTAGGTTGAATTATGGGTCTGAAGCCCTGACCTTCTATCTTTCCCAAGAGCTAATTCCGACATATCTCTGTTCGAATCGAAACTTCCTCTGTTTGTTGGAAAGAAGTCCGCTCTTCGGTCATCTACTCGGTCTACTATTTAAGAAGCGAAGCAGCTACTGCAGACAGGACTTAGGGGTAGGTAGGCAAGAGAGGCTGGAGACACGGAACTATCCGCACAGTAAGCAGAAAGGACTAGAGCTTCACAGAGGGGTCATCGAGCTAGGTCAGAATCCTCAACTTAAGGCTGATGAAAAGAGAGTCTAATTCTGTCAATAAAGGTATACCCCGGAACCAGCTCTTCATAAAGCCAGCTATTAAGAGCAAGAAAAACTATATGGCTAACGAGCAAGAAAACGGAGCGATGAAACCTTGAAGGCCATGAATAACCACCATGCCGTTGTTGAAGAGATCAGGTTGCGTGATCTCCACCCTTCCGAGAAAGACCTTAGCACTAGCAGTTGTGCTGGTCTTTCTATTGACCGAATCAGAGGTGACGGTGATGCAACGGCCTGGACTCAAGGTCTCGATCTTGGTACCAAAAGCAAGTCTCCGCATATAATCAATTGTGAAGAGACCAGGAAGTGCTCACGAAGGAGGTTAGAGAAAGAGCAAGAGAAGCAGGTGCAGAGGGAGGCATCTGATGGAGCGAAGATCGTAGAAGGACCGGTCCAGGCAGAGGCAGCGGTGGCCGCGGAGTCAGAGAGTGAAGGAGCCGCCGTGGCTAGCTCGTGGAAGCCGAGATGGGACAAGATCGGAGGGAGGAGTGCTGTGTGAGAGAAGAACGAGTGTTCTTGGAGTTCTTGTGGAGTCGACGGTGTAGTTGCCGTTGTGGAAGGTGTGAAGCTTGCTTCCAGTCCTTCAATGGCGGTCACCCTCGGGTTGCAGAGCATTGCGAGGATCGAGATTGCGAAGAGCACTGTGAATCGCAAAGAGATGTCCATGGCGGAGAGAGAAGAGGGAGAAGGCCGTAAGCAGTGGCTCGACGGAGATGGTTCGAATCAAGCGAAACCAAAGGCATTCGTTGGCACCCGAGATGCTAAGGATCGAAGACTTTTGGGATATGGAATAGTACTTTCTGTTTGTGCCCCTTTTGACGACCAAGTCACAATGGCAACAATGTATCTATCTGGGGATGCGCAGCTGTGGTGACGGACGCGATATGAGGACAGGAGGGCCGTTGCGAGATCAACGCCTGGGATGGGACCTTCCGCCCAATTCTTTTCTTGCTTCGGACGGAAGTCGTCATCATTGATGGTCTTTCTTGAGGAATGGTTCCCCCGGGCGGTTCATCAATCCTCCTGAAAGCTTGGGCCTGTCCGGTCTCTTTGGGACGAAATGGGCCAATCAGAATAACGTCCTTTGAGAGTTCGAGATGTAGGAGCGAGTCTTC
>PYAF01003325.1:103719-123454 GCA_007407185.1 Glycine tomentella | reverse complement strand
ATGTTTTATTATGTCATGCAGTTTTTCACTGATCAAAGACCATTGGAGGCCGACACGTTGAAGGCGATAAGGGTGCAATGGGCGAAATATTTTCTGAAAGTTAGAGAAGATGTATTAGTAGATTAGGTCGTTTATTTTTTGGATTTTGCAAACAATTGTATATAGCTTAGCAAAATCTTTTATGTACATTTGACACTATGTACTTTTAGTTGTTATTGGAATATTATTATATACTGAATTGGCTGGATCTGAATTTTTAAATTTTCAGGTTGAAGAACTATTAAAATCCAAAAAACAGATAAAATATATAAAAAAAATTAAAAAAACAACATCGGTTGTATGAAAAACCGATGTTAACTTAAAAATCAACATCGGTTTTCCTTCCAAAACCAATGTTGTTATGATGTAACAACATCGGTTTACAAAAGAAAACCGATGTTAACAAAGTAAAACAACATCGGTTCTGTAAGCAAAACTGATGTTGATTAAGCAAGTTTAACATCGGTTTTCCATGGAAACCGATGTTGTTTTACTCTGTTAACATCGGTTTCCTAGGAAAACCGATGTTGTTTCACCATGTAGCTTCTTTTCAATGTTTTCAGTTGTCAGATGTCCACATCGGTTATTGATGGGAAACCGATGTTGTTAACTATTGTTAACATCGGTTTTGAAAACCGATGTTAACTTCAACACTTTCAACGTCGCCTGATTCAACATCGGTTCAGAACCGATGTTATATGTCCAAAATAACCGATGTTAAAAGCTGGTTTTCTAGTAGTGTATATAAGAATCAAAGATACAAAATCATCCATAGAATTTATAGAAATATTGCAAATTAGAGGATGTAAATCATGTTATGTCACTTATCTCTCTACAGTTAGTGAATTGTTGTTAAACCTTGATCACCCATGCTCACTTACCATGCTACCTTCTATTCCTTTCTATCTTTACCTTCTATTCATTTATGAATACTAGTAATGTAAACGCAGCACATTATATAATATTTTACTCTTTCTTTCTACTAAACAACATATGGACATTACCACCCAAAACCAAGGAACATATTGGCAATCACAATGATTTTAAACTGCAGTTGTTGTCACCCTCTGGAGACCTTCAAAATCATGATCTTGCCATACATTGTGGACAAATGTGAGCAACGTGACAGTTATTGCAGTCACAGAAACCTTCAAAACGATGTTGCGACCCCAATTGCAATTGAAGACTGCAATTTAATTTCATGGAAATCAAACTTGCACAATTGATTCTTCACTTCTTGATGGCCCATTTGAATTTCGTGAACTGGAGGACTCTGAGTAGCTGTAGGACACTCCAATCTTCTTCAAGGCATTGGATATGAAGCTGTGAGTGCTATAAGACTTAATGGAACTATCTGAGTCTAGCATTCCAGTGTTCAAAAATGGGGGTTGATTTGGTGTGGGAACATCTAAATTTGTATTACTTAGCATGTAAACAACTTGGGACATATATGGTCTTTGGGAAGCTGAAGCTTGTGTGCAAAGCAATCCAATTTGAAGCATCCTTGATGCTTCAGATGGAGGAAAATCATCTCCCAAGCAAGGATCAACAGCTTCGGTTATTGTGTTTGATCGGTATAGTTTCCAAACCTGGTGCCAAAAGGATACTTTTCCAATCAAAAGATGTTGAATTCATTATTAGCCTAAAAATTGAACAAGGTTTTTGTTTCAAATTTTGTGCATGTTAGGCAGAAGTCTTACTGTTTGTAGAAGCGAGCCAGAGTCCTCTCTGAAGACATTATTCCTCCTGCCACTCACAATCTCCAGAACAAGGACTCCATAACTATAAACATCAGCTTTATCTGTAAGTTGTCCTCGAATTAGGTACTCAGGAGCCATGTAACCACTGTTCCAGAAATAAAAAAATCAAGTGTTAATTAACACTATAAGAGAAATAAATAAAACAAACTTTTAGTGTTAAATGATAAATATTTCATTACATGCCATGAGGGGCCTCTTCACACGATGGGTTTAGCTAGAAATGTAAATTAAAAAACTTTTCTTGACATTTACCTTAAAAGGATTTAGGCATGTGTAAGAGAGTCTGCTACTAAAAACTATATGAATGAAAGTTATTTGTTTTTTTAGGCTTAATTTTTCCTTTATAATATAAGATTTTTTTCGATTCCTTCCTCTTAAAAAATCTATTTTGATCTCTATCCTTTTTTTTTTTTAGTCTTTGACGTCAAGATTTTCTGTCTATGTGAAGATATGAAGTATGAACTAATAGAAATTGAAGTTTGAAAAGATCCTTAAAAGAACCATCATATATCAGTAACACAGACACACTAATTATGTATGTAACAAGCACGATATCATGCTAGATCCACGGGCTTACAGTGTTCCAGCAATTCCAGTGCTCAAATGTGATTTATCAGCACCAAAACACCGGGCAAGGCCGAAATCTGCAATCTTGGGAATGAGATTCTCGTCCAGAAGAACATTGCTGCTTTTGATGTCTCTATGGATGATTCTTATTTTAGTGCCTTCATGAAGATATGCAAGCCCTTCTGCCGTTCCAAGAATGATGTTAAACCGCTGCTTCCAGTTTAGAATCTGAGTTCTGTTCTTTTCTGCAGAGAAAATTAGTGTGTTACCTTCATAAAACTAAAGATAAACATTTTTTGATTTTATGAAACTAAAATAAAAAATGAACTTTAAAATGTACTACAATAATAGGAACTTACCAAAGATAAATTGGTCTAAACTCTTTTTGGGTAAGTACTCATACACAAGGAGGCTCTCAGGGCCTTCAATGCTACAACCCAATAGTTTGACAAGGTTCTTGTGTTCAATTCCGCTGATCAAATTCACTTCATTGAAGAACTCATCCACCCATTGCCTGTTATTGAAGATCAATCTCTTAACAGCTACAACTTTCCCATTTGGGAGAATACCTTTGAAAACTGAACCAGCTCCACCTTGGCCTACTTTTCTCGAGGAGTTGAAATAATCTGTGGCCTTCTCAAGAGTTTCGTACTTGTAATTCAAGCTAGATTTGCTTATGGAAGAGGAAATTTGACCGAGATTATTCTTTTCTGAGTGATACAGGAGAAAAGAAATACAGCATAAGAGATATCAATTCACAAATATATCTTAATTGTGTGTAGTAAATAGTAACGATAATCCCATTTTTTAAATTTTCACCTTTTTTAATCTTTGAAAATTTTGTGAAAGCTGCATAGGAGGCAGAGAGAGCGAGCATTATAACTGCAGCTGCTGCTAACACTTCTGCTAGTATGACTCCTCTTCTTCTTAAGAACCCTGAAAAGTTAAAACTCAGGTCATGAAATCAACGTAGAACTGGCTCTTTGATTGCTGAGAATAAATTAATGTAACAAAAACATTTCTTTTTCCAACTCAGTGCCATCTAGGCATCTATGAATTAAGATCTGGAACCTATTTAGGTCAGTGTAGGAAAATTGAAAAGCATTTGAGTTTTAATGGTAAAAAGACTACAAGAGTAACAAAATTTTGCTCGACTACAAATACTGAATTTAAAATTGCATACTAAAAATCAAAATAGATGTGTAAGCTTTAATTCACATTTGAAAACTGTTTCCACCTCAAGTCCACAAGCCGAGATATTGTCCTCTTTAGCAGACTTGAGGTTGGAACAAAAACAAAAGGACAAAACTTGAAACAACAAGATTTTAAAAAACGGTCCACAACTACAATTTTGACTCCAACACCAAGGTTATCTTACTCATTGTAACCTCATTCATATGCAATTTCTTGCAATGTCAAGTATCGTGACGAACCGCAGCCACAATTTAAAAACCTTGCTTGAAACTAAAAGGATGCCTCACACATACATACATATAAGCATATATTCTTACCATTTCCACCACCTGCATCACCATCCTCATTATAAAACTTCTGCGTGGAGTACCTCAAATAACAGCCAGCATTCAAGGCCCTCCCTTCCTTCTTGGGCAAGCACCCCTTCACCTCCCTCCCAGCTTTCCTCAAGCACTCTCTGCACCCGCCACTCCCAAGAGTGTTCCAGCACTGAGCCAAAGCATAAACTCCCTCAACCTCTCCCACACCAAAACCATTACCATCACGCTCAGCAATGTTAACCACACTATCCACCACTCTTCCAACTCTCTCCTGAAGCTCCACCCTCTCAGCCTCATCACCAGCAGCCACTCCGCTGCAGTTCACCGCGTCCCTCGAAGGATCAGTGCCTTCCAAATAGAAGCTGTAGTTGTCATAGCGGAGGAAGCAGCCGTCGAGGTAGATGCGGGCCGAGACGGAAGGGAGGCAGCGGGGGAGCCTGGTGCGGCTCGCGGCGTAGCAGAGGAGGCAGTCGGTGTGGGAGAGGTCGCGGAAGCATTGCGCGAAGCCATAAATGGGAATGGATGAGCCTGAGCCTGATATTTTTACAGTGTGTGTGCCCCAGTTGTTGCTGGTGACTAGCTGCGAGAGGCTCTCCATCTCCTTGATGAAGTTGGGGATGTAGTTGGCCTTCAGAGGGGCCTTGCTGGTGCCGCAGTAGAGCCGTGCCTCGGTAATCCTTGGATTAGAGACTGTGAGGGATAGAGATGAGAGAAAGAGTGTGGTGACGAGAACCCATGATGGGTAATTATTCTTGTTGTGGCTTGGATTTGATGAGGAGAAGCTTTTGGAGTGCATTTTTCTGGGTCTGGTCTGGTGTGCTGTTATGGCTTAACTACTTTTTTTTCCAACCTTGTGGGTAGGAGTTATTATAACCTGGTTTTTTTTTTTTTTTTTTTTTTGTTTTTTCCTACCCGTCCAAAGAAGAGGCAAGACTCAAGAGAGAGTATGGGGAAAAATAAATTAAAGTGTCACAGTTGGCAAGTTCAAAATTTCTTCTTTTTTCCCATATCTGTGGAGTCTACTACCAGCTTGGACTGTGTTTATGCCTAAATCTTGCTGTGTGAAGTAAGAAATATCTGTGGTGTGATTTGGTTTGATTTTTAGATAAAATGTCATTCAAATTAAATATAAAACGGTTCAATTTAAATATAACATCAAATTCGAACTAAATCAAATTTTTATGAATTGGTTTGGTTCAATTTGTCAATTTTTTATTCTATTATCATAATTTAAAATCTATCAACTAAACTTATATAATTATTATTATGTTATATTATTTTAAAAATATATTTTATTTTTTATTAAATTTTGTTTAATATATTTTAGTTAAAAATTATTATCTTCACTTCTATTTAGCATTAATATAAAATGATATTATCAACTATTTTTATAATATAATTGTAATTTATGCTTCACTTGATATTTAATATTATTTTTTAAACAATATTAGTACCTTCTTTTATAACATATGAAAATAAAATATACATCTTAGTTATAAAATAAAGGAAAAGTAGTAGATTATTTAATATTTATTATTAATTATCATAATAAAAATTAATATAATTATAATATGTGATTTATTTGGTTTGGTTCAATTTTTTATAACAAGACTTGAAAATTGAATCTATATAACATATGCAAGATTTTTGACTTTTACAATTTTGAATGATTTTATTTTTTATTTTTTTATTGGTGTGATGGTTTACTAATGATTTGGTTTCGATTTTGAAACCTAATGTAAATATAACATATAGTCACTTTCTGTAAAGTGGCTTCTGATGCATTTTAAACATCTTGGATGGTAGTTGCTTGTAGGGTTACTAATCTTAATTAGTTCTTATATAAATTTTTTAAGCTTCATTATATTTTAGTACTCAAATTAGGAGTTCATTTTTCAGTCCTTCAAATAAAAAAAATTATATTTTTTAATCTCTTAAATTGGAAAAAAAATAGTCTTTCTCTTCAAATAAAAATTTACATTTTTTAATTCTTTAAAATCTGACGAAGGGATTAAAAAGAATATTTTAAAAAAAATTGAGGGACTGAAAAATATAATTTTTATGTGAAGAGAAACTAAAAATTCAGACTCTCTAATTTAATTTTTACCAACAAGTGATTTATTAATGGTTCTGAGTTCGGTCTCTTAAGTTATTGGTTTAAGTCTTGTGGATGAAAACAACTTGATTAGGAGGAAAAATCTTACTAAATATGACGAGTCAAGTTCTCAGAGGAAGTTAATCATTGACAAAGTTGGTGAATACTTTGCACAATAACATTGTAGAAAAAATACTCTAATTTAAGAAACCAAAATCACAATTAAGCTATTGTTTATCATAGTAATTCACGGAACAATTGTTATATAAATGAAATTTGTAATTTATATAAAAAATAGTTATTATCCATTCTTAAGAAGAATGCGACAATTATAACATTTATTTTAAGTTTCTAAGGATTGAATTATTAGAGAGAGAAAATTATTGAAGTTCATAAATTTCATTTCATGTGCATTGTAAGATGCACTAAAAATGAATTAAGAAACTCTATCATGATTGTGTAATTGGAGATGCTTTAATGGTTATTTAGCATCCTTGTTTGAGAGGATTTTAGCATTTATTTTTACTTAATTAATGAAATTATAATAAGTGAATTTTGTTGTTACATTAGATAATTTTCAAAAAAATTATATGAAAAGATATTTATACTATATATTAATTAAAATTAATTGTGTTAGGCATGTCTTTTAAAATACTTATTATAGAAATTAATGAATTTCTCATTTATTACAAAAAATAATTAAATAAAAATATAAAACAAACTTGACTACATTTGTATTAGTTCTCTTTTTCGTATCAAATAATAATATTAATTCTCTTTCATTTAATGGGTATGACACAATTCACATCATACAATATTGTTCAACATTATCTTTCTCAAAGGTCACTAAGCATATAAATCAAAAGGGCAAGAAACACACAAATTTTATACTGATTCTGTTGTAGGGGGAGAATCATGAAGAGTGAAAGACTTTGATTCAAGAATGTGTTTTGAGCTTTCAACATGCTTGGAGTGCCTTGAAGTTTATTATATGATTCAAGTGTAAGAGAAAGGCAATCTGAATGATCCATACATTCATTCATTCATCTATTAGCTTAAATGACTTTTCCTAAAACATCAAAGCTTTATATGTTTTAGTTAAGTTTTTAATCTATTTAAAAGGTTTTTGGAAAATGGATTTTCTACTAGTTTAATCGATTACCTAAGTACTATAATTGATTATTTTCTTCTTTGTTAAAACTGGAAAATCTTCATAAACAGTTTAATCGATTACCCATCGGATTAATCGATTATTTGGCCTTTGATTGAAACTGGAACTGCTTTGTTAAAGGCTTTAATCGATTACCATAATTCGTAATCGATTACATAGTTAAAATCAGTTTTAAAGGCTTTCTGGTTTAATCGATTACAACCATCCGTAATCGATTATATAGTTGAACAAAGTGTTTAAGGTTTGCTGGTTTAATCGATTACCATCATTTGTAATCGATTACATAGTTCATTTTGAAAATTCTAACCTGCTGACTTAATCGATTACCAAAATCAGTAATTGATTACACAATTCATTTTGTGAAATTGAACTTTCTGGTTTAATCGATTACAGCTTGGGATAATCGATTATTTTGCTCATTGCTGAAACCCAAAAATCTTTTTGAACAGATTAATCGATTAAGTAACAATTTAATCGATTACATATGTGTTTTAATCGATTATCTGGCACGTGTAATCAATTATTGTTAGTTACAGAGTTTGTTATAAATAGAATTGGAGGCTTGGCTTGTGACAGAACTTTTGATCATTCGTATTTCTGAGTATACACAAGCTTTCCATATTCTCTCAAAGTAATTCTCTGTGTTTTATTGCTTCTTGCTACATTCAAATCATTCATGGGTCTTTGAATGAATCTTGAGCAAAAAACTTTTCAAACATAAGGAAAAGCATGTTCTGATTTTGTTTTTGCTATTCAACCTGATTTGGAAACTCATGTGCATAACATTCATTGGATCATCAGGTTGTTTTTCTCCTTAATCTTTGTGTGTAAATTTGTATTTGAATTTCTGTTGTAATTGCTATTGTAAAGTGGGTTCTTCTTGCTTGGTTCTAGAGAAGGGTTAACAGAGTAGTGTTCTCTGGTTCTTGCTCCTTAGAATTCTAATAGGTTTTAGTTTTCTATTCTTTATCTAGGGTTGATAAAGGGGAGATCTTATAATAAGCTTGTAAGAACAAGATATATAATAGTGGAACTCTAATCTAGTGTTGATTAGAAGAAACTGGATGTAGCTTCAGTTGTGAAGTGAACCAGTATAAATTTCTTGTATGATTGTTTCTCTATCTCTAATACTCTGATTGTTCATTGATTCTTTTATTCATATTCATTGTTCAACAAGTTCTGTTTTGAGCAAATTGATTCCAAGGGGTTGAGCTATTTGATTGAGTAAAAAGATTTCTTGGTTTTCAAAGGGATAAAGATCCTAAAACTCTTATTTGAATTAATTTTAAAATACCAAGGTTTAACCAATTCAACCCCCCTTGGTTATTGTGAGTATTCCCTTTATTTTCAATTGGCATCAAGAGCTGGTTCTTGAGAGCTATTCAAGATCACTATCTTTTCTTCAAAAAGAAAAATGAATACCTCACAAATAATCTTCAAAGAAGGTGTTTCTCTAAACAGACGTCCTATGTTTGAAGGGGAGCACTTTAGCTTTTGGAAAAATAGAATGAAAATCTTTATTCAATCAAATGAACCAGGCGCTTGGAATGCTATAGAAAAGGGTCATTTGATTCCCATTAAAACTGATGGCAATGAGATGATTCCCAAAGAATGGGATGAGATGACAGATGTTGAAAAGAGAGGTGTCCAATATGATTTCAAAGTAAAAAATATGATAACCTCTGCACTTTCTTCTGATGAGTTTTTCAGAATAGTAAGATGCACAAGTGCCGAAGAGATGTGTGAGATGCTGGAAATAACTCATGAAGGCACTGAAGAAGTTAGAAGATCAAGAAAACATGCCTTGATCCATGAGTATGAAATATTCAAGATGAACACCAAGGAAAACATTTCTCAACTACAAACAAGATTCACTCACATAGTGCATATTGGGTCTTAGGAAGATCTTTGATACTGAAGAACTAAACATCAAGATCTTGAAGTGTCTCACAAGACCTTGACAACCAAAGGTGACAGCAATCAAGGAATCAAAAGATCTATCAAAGATATCCATGGCTACACTATTTGGTAAGTTACTTGAATATGAGCTTGAAATGTCTCAACTAACTTGTGCTAAAGATGCAAAAAAGAAAAGCAAAGGCATTGCATTAAAAGCTGCATCATTAAAGTCTGAAGAAGTGGAAGAATCAAGTGAAGAGGAGGAAGAGGACAACATGAACTTGATTGTTAAAAAGTTCATCAAGTTCTTGAGGAACAACAAGAACAAAAATCTTTCAACAAGAACAACAAGAACAACAACAACAACAAAAAGATTGACAACACATTTACTTGTTTTGAATGTGGAAAACCTGGCCACATCAAATCAAAATGTTCAATCTTTTTGAAAAAGCAACAAGGTGACAACAAGGTGAGGAAGGAAGGAAAATCCAAAAGAGCCTACATAGCTTGGGAAGATAATGAGTCAACAACTTTAGAATCTTCAACTGAAAATGAAGAAGCTAACATGTGTCTCACTTCCACAATCAATGAAGAGGATGATGATCTATCAATTGATGGAGATGAGGTAAATTCTGAACTTGAACAAGCTATTAATGATTTCCGAGAAATGCATGAAGAAGCCCAAAAACTTGCAAAATCCAATAACAAGCTAAAAGGAGATCTTAGATGACATGTTGCAAAGATTACTGAATTGCAAACAAACATTTGCAACTTGAAAGAAGAAAATGAAAAAATTGTTTCAAGTTACAAATTAAATGGATTTGTATGTGCTTCTTCTTCTAATAATGTCAACAAATACAATCTATTGCAAAAGGATTTTGATGATTACAAAAGAAGTCAAGGAGAAAAATATATGTCAAGCTTATCCGAGATTAGCTATTTGGTTGATCTTTTAAGAAAGCTATACAAAGGAAAATGCAACTTGGCTGAAATGTTAAGTGTGCAAAGGTATGCTGGAGATACTTTTGGTTTGGGTACAAAAAGGGCTCAAAATATTCTAGAAAAACTATATTTGTGCCTCCAAAACCAAAAAAAAAAATCAAAAAAAGTTCATAAACTCAAAGATCAATCAAAATGCTTTTTTGAGAAAATCATCAAAATCTGTAACATGCAACTATTGTATGGAAAAAGGGCATACATCTTACAAATGCTATGCTAGAAGATTCTATGTGCCTAATAGAGATTGCATTTGGGTTCAAAAGAAAAAGAAAGCAACTAACCCCTACGGGCCCAATCCCAATTGGGTACCTTCCTTTGTAAATTGATTTGATTTTTGCAGGCATGTCTAAGAGCTAGATCCTCATTATGGTACCTTGATAGTGAATGCTCTAGACATATTACGGGTGACAAGTCTATGCTTACAAATCTAACTCTTAAAGATGGAGGATTTGTCACTTATGGGGATAATAACAAAGGAAAGATCATTGGAGAAGGCAACATAGGAGATAACTTCAAAACCCACATCAGCAATGTTCTTTTTGTGGAAGGTTTGAAGCATAATCTCTTAAGCATAAGCCAACTCTGTGATAAAGGATTCAAAGTCTCATTCAATGAGAATTGCTGCATGATTTGTGATGGGCAAAGTGGTGAAGTAATTCACATAGGTAAAAGAAAAGGTAACATTTACTTACTTTCAATTGATCATGCATTCTTTCACAACACTTCTTGTTTAATAAGCAAGATTGATGAATCGTGGCTGTAGCATAGAAAGGCAAGTCACATTAATATGCATCATATGAACAAGCTTATTAAAAAGGATTTAGCAATTGGTTTACCCAAACAAGTTTGAAAAGGACAAATTATGTGATGTTTGTCAAAAGGGGAAACAAACCAAAAATTCCTTTCAAAGCAAAAACATTGTTTCCATCTCTAGACCACTTGAATTACTTCATATTGATTTGTTTGGTCCTTCTAGAACTATGAGTTTAGGAGACAATTATTATGGGCTTGTCATAGTAGATGATTAGTCTAGATTTACTTGGACCTTGTTTTTGAAATCCAAAAGTGATGTTTTTCATTCTTTTAGAAAAATGGTCAAGCTTACTCAAAATGAGAAAGGTAGCAAAATTATCTCAATAAGTGATCATGGTGGGAAATTCCAGAATGAACATTTTGAAAAATTCTGTGAAGAAAATAGAATTAACCACAATTTTTCAGCTCCAAGAACACCTCAACAAAATAGTGTTGTGGAGAGGAAAAATAGATCTCTTGAAGAAGGAATTAGAACTCTTCTTAGTAAGACAAATTTGCCAAAATATTTTTGGGCTGATGCTGTAAGTACAGTTTGCTACACATTGAATAGATTACTTATAAGGTTTATTTTAAAGAAAACTCCTTATGAACTATACAAAGGTAGAAAACCAAACATTTTTCATTTAAGATCTTTTGGCGGTAAGTGTTTTGTATTAAACAATGACAAAGAATCACTTGGAAAATTTGATGTTAAAGCTGATGAAGAATTTTCCTTGGATATTCATTACATAGTAAAGCATATAGAGTTTTCAATAAAAGAACAATGTGCATGGAAGAATCTGTACATGTGATTTGTGATGAGTCTAATCCCTCAAAAGAGGAAAAGAAGTGTGATGTAGATGCAAATCCTATGGAAGATTTTATTCAGCTTAATGATTCCATACAAAAAGAGAAAGAAGAACCAAGTGCTGAAATGAAACCATCAACACCTATCCAAGAGCCAAAAGATTGGAGAACAACAAGAGATCTCTCACTTGACAACATCATAGGTGAAGTTTCAAAGAGAGTATCCACTAGATCCTCATTAAGAAATCTATATTGTAATATGGCTTTTGTTTCTCAAATTGAACCCAAGAATATTGATCAAGCTTTAAATGATGAACTTTGGATGCATGCCATGCATGATGAGTTAAATCAGTTTCCTAGACCATCCTCTCTTAAACCTATTGGCACAAAATGGGTTTTTAGAAATAAACTTGATGAAAGTGGAATCATAGTCAGAAATAAAGCTAGATTGGTTGCAAAAGGTTACAACCAAGAGGAAGGTATTGACAAACGTATGCTCCAGTTGCAAGATTGGAAGCCATTAGATTATTGCTTGCATATGCATGTCTAAGGATTTTAAACTCTTTCAAATGGATGTTAAAAGTGTCTTTTTAAATGGATACATTGAGGAGGAGATATATGTTGAACAACCTTTTGGTTTTACTGATTTTAAACATCTTAACTATGTCTTTAAACTTAAAAAGGCCTTTTATGGTTTAAAACAAGTCCCTAGATCTTAGTATGAGAGACTAAGTAAATTTCTGCTTGAACAATCTTTCGCAAGAGGTCATGTTGACGAAACCTTGTTCATCAAAAAACATAAGCATGATATATTATTGGTTCAAGTATATGTTGATGACATTATTTTTGGTTCAACTAACCATTTGCTGTGCAAGGAATTTTCTTCAGCAGAAAGAATTTGAAATGTCAATGATGGGAGAATTAACATTCTTTCTTGGACTTCAAGTGAAGCAAATGAAGAATGGGACATTTCTCAATCAATCCAAGTATTGCCTTGAAGTAATTAAAAATTTTGAAATGGAGAAATGTAAAGATGCTGCAACTCCAATGGCAACATCAACCTACCTTGATTTAGATGAAAGTGGAAAGAGGGTTGATGAGTCAAAATTTAGAAGAATGATTGGATCATTATTACATTTGATAGCTAGTAGACCAAACATAATGCTAAGTGTGTGCTTGTGTGCAAGATATCAAGCAAATCCCAAGGAGTCACACCTTACAGCAGTCAAAAGGATCCTCAAATATTTCAAGGCAACACCAAAAGTTGGTCTTTGGTATCCTAAAGGTGCATCAATAAATGTTATTGGTTATTCTGATTCTGACTTTGCAAGATGTAAGTTAGATAGAAAAAGCACAAGTGAAACTTGTCATTTACTTGGAAGTTCACTAATCTCATGGCATTGCAAGAAACAATCTTGTGTGACTTTGTCAACTGCTAAAACTGAATATATCTCAGCTGGGAGTTGCTGTGCACAAAGTCTATGGTTGAAGCAACAATTACAAGATTTTGGAGTTGAGCAGAAAGAAATACCTTTGCTATGTGACAACACAAGTGCTATCAACATTTCAAAAAATCCAATAATGCATTCAAGGACTAAACATATTGAGATAAGGTATCATTTTCTCATAGATCATGTTCAGAAAGATGATATCAAAATTGATTTCATTGACATTCATAATCAATTAGCTAATATATTTACCAAACCATTGGCTAGAGATAGATTTTATGCTCTTAGGAACATTTTAGGAATCTTGGATGAATATAATCTCTGATAGCTTGAATGTTGTATGCCTTTTCATATGAAATATCTTGCCATTTGAATCCATCATCACAAAGCCTGAAGTTTTCAAAGATATGCTGCATAATTCTGCTATTTCTGAGATTTCGTCTGGAATAATCGATTAAGTATCGAATTAATGATTAAAATCACTTAAACCTTGATTTAGACAAAAAAAAACAGAGCTTATGTAATCGATTACACCACTGAAATAATTGATTATTCTTCTCAGAAAACCTTTTTCAGAAAATTAAATCCTTCTGGAATAATCGATTACGCATCGGGTTAATCGATTACACTGATAAAAATTCCTTTTTCAAAGTAAAAGTTCACTGGAATAATCGATTACAGTGAATGGTAATCGATTAAAATACTGGGGATCTGTTTTTCAGATTTCAAAATTCACTAGAGTAATTGGTAATCGATTAAATCCCCTAACATTTAGTTTTTCACATTTTAAAAACTTACTGGAGTAATCAATTACATGTCGAATTAATCGATTACACATGTCTTTGTATGTTTCTGAAAATCAAATCCTTCTGTAGTAATCGATTAAATCATGAAATAATCAATTACACATTGTCTTCAACATGTGAATTTTACAGAAATAATCGATTACATTACAAATTAATCGATTACTGCAACTGCATTATGTGATGTTAGCTATGAAATAATCAATTACACAACGAAATAATCGATTATTCTAGGAGTTACTGCAAAATCTGACAGATTTTTTTTGAAAATTGTAACTGTCCAACTCCCACCTAATTTGAATTTAAATTCCCTACAGTGATTTAATTCGTACTAACTGCTCCTTTAATTCAAAATTCAAATTCTTGGAGCCTAAATTTCTCTATAAATACAGCCTTTGTTGTAAGAAGAAATCACACCATCTCATTCTTATCTCTCAAACACTTGTGTGTTTTTCTTCTGCATTTGCTAAGCAAAACTGTTTTAGAATATGTCTACCTCTAAAAGAGTCAAAACCTCTAAGAGAAAGGCTGGTGAAACTTCTAACCCCCTCATACCAATAGGTTAGATCTTTGGTTCACCATAGAAAAAGACCGTATGACCTATCTCCAGTTTAATGCCACAAAACCAGTATGTTCCCCTAAGTATTTAGAGCTTGACTGGTTTATTAGGGAAGACTTTCAATTTCCTACCTTCATAGGCTTAAGAAAGTTTGTGAAGTTAAAGGGAACTTTTTACCCTGAATTGGTCAAGGGGTTTTACACTTGTGCCAAGGGATCCATGGATGGGATACTGAGGTCCCAAATAAATGGAGTGCCCATGGAAATCACCCATGAGGTGTGGAGGCAGTAGCTGGTATCTCCTTTGAAGGAGAAAGAAAATTTGATGAAAATCCTGAGGGTTATAAGAGGGTAGATACATATAGGGAGATGCTTAGTGATCCCCATATGAGATTGAGAAATAGGCTAGGTACTGGACCCATGACTCATGAGGATAGGCTTTTGCACTACATAATTACATATATCCTCACACCTAGAGCCACAAACCATGTCCAAGCAACAGATGAAGACCTACAACTAGTGTATGGTCTCAAGAATTCAATTCAAATGAACTGGATTCTCATTTTTTAGGAGATAATGCTTAAGTCAAAAAGGCTATTAAACTACCCATTTCCTTATGTTGTGCTTGTGTCTAGATTCATAGACTACTTCTAAATAGATGTTTCAAATGAAGTAGTGGACCACACAAACTCAAGCAACAATCTCATCAAAGACAAGCATCTCAACAAGCTAGGAATGATCAAGACACCATAAGGACGGCAAATGGCTGGCCAATAAGCTGTGCCTGAACCTCCTGTTGCTGCTGAAGAAGATGAGGAAAGGGACATTGCTCAACCCCTCTACACCCAATTCGAGTCACTCATGCTTCAAAAAAATGGATGGCCTAATCATTATGCATCATGATTTTAGGGCTGAAAGTAGTTCAGCTTTAGAAGACATTAAGGCTAGGCTAGATAACATTGAAGCCACTGTTATGTTTGAAGGGTCTGAGACATTTTAACCATTTGTAGTTTTTATGTTTCTTCTATTTTTTTATGCTTTTATGTTTTATTTCTGCTATTTTATGGTTCCCTCTCAAATGAATGACATTTTCTTTGCTTATATCTGCTGTGCTATTTTCATTTTTGCCCTTGAAAAGCCAAATAGGGGGAGAAAAATTGATGATTGGTTATGCTCTGCATCATACTCTGTTATACCCTATTTTTCTGCTAATTTTTTTTGCACAAATCAAAAATTAAATGGATTGTCATTTTAAGGGGGAGTTATGTATAGAATCTTAACTAATTAAGTCAGATATACAAAGTAATGAATGATGAATAATCCAAACAAATATCTTAACACTTATTCTTGGCAAAAAGAATGTGATAATTTTCAGATTTCAAAAAGCTCAAGTTTTCTATTTTGATTTCCTCAACACTTTAAGTCCAACACATGATCAATCAAGAATTTGGCATGTTCAAAGCCAAAAAGGGAGAGATTGTTGGATATAGGGGGAGAATCATGAAGAGTGAAAGACTTTGATTCAAGAATGTGTTTTAAGCTTTCAACATGCTTGGAGTGCCTTGAAGTTTATTATATGATTCAAGTGTAAGAGAAAGGCAATCTGATTGATCCATGCATCCATTCATTCATCTATTAGCTTAAATGACTTTTCCTAAAACATCAAAGCTTTGTATGTTTTAGTTATGTTTTTAATCTGTTTAAAAGGTTTTTGGAAAATGGATTTTCTACTGGTTTAATCGATTACCTAAGTAATATAATCGATTATTTTGTTCTTTGTTAAATCTGGAAAATCTTCATAAACAGTTTAATCGATTACCTATCGGATTAATCGATTATTTGGCCTTTGATTGAAACTGGAACTGCTTTGTTAAAGGTTTTAATCGATTACCATAATTCGTAATCGGTTTCATAGTTAAAATCAGTTTTAAAGGCTTCATGGTTTAATTGATTACCACCATCCGTAATCGATTATATAGTTGAACAAAGTTTTTAGAGGCTCAGTTGTTTTATTTTGTTGATGTATTTGTACCCCTGTGAGGGAAGAGGTGTGTGTGTGCACACCTGTTATGGACTTGTTATGTACATGGACATTATGTGTTTTGTATGCCCTCGTGTGAGGATGAGACTTTTGAGGTTGTAACACGTGGTGCTTATTGTTTTGTATAACCACAAGTGTAGTCCTGAGAACTTGATGTACATATGTACATGACTGGTTGAGTTATGTAATTTTATTCCTCCTGTTATATCTGTTGGATATTGTTGTGATCTGCCTTTCTTTTGTTATCTGGATCGAAAGGGGCTAGTTATGCTTTGTGGTTTAATGTACTATACATAATGAATCAGGAAATATGATTTAGAAATGAAATCGCTTCCGCGGCTTTTTAATTAAAGTAATTATGCATTTATCTGATTAAGTAATATGTTAATACACCGGATGCATACGGGGTGTTACAGAGATCTTGTAATAAGCTTGGAAGAACAAGATTTATAATAGTGGAACTCTAATCTAGTGTTGATTAGAAGAAACTGGATGTAGCTTCAGTTGTGAAGTGAACAAGTATAAATTGCTTGTGTGATTGTTTCTCTATCTCTAATACTCTGATTGTTCATTGATTCTTTGATATATTCATTGTTCAACAAGTTCTGTTTTGAGCAAATTGATTCCAAGGGACTGAGCTATTTAATTGAGTAAAAAGATTTCTTGGTTTTGAAAGTGATAAAGATCCTAAAACTCTGATTTGAATTAATTTTTAAAATACCAAGGTTTAACCAATTCACCCCCTCTTGGTTATTGTGAGTATTCCCTTTATTTTCAGATTCGTCTTTATTAATGAAATTATGTCCAATTCTTGATAATAAATTTTTTCACTATTTTTTCAAAAAAAGATATAAGTATTATTTGAAAACAATATGAATACACTCAAATACCAAGAAGGGGTGAATTGGTATAAACTTGACCTTTAAAAAAAACTTTATGAAATCAGAGTTTAAGAATCTTTATCACTTTTAAAACCAATAAGACTTCAATTCAATCAAACCACTCAGTCCAAGATTCCAATGACAAAAAACCTGCACTTGTTGAGTAATAAAGAAATCACAACAGTTTAAGATATCAAGATAGCAAAAAGAGATAGAACAATAGAAATAACATAAGCACATATACTGGTTCACTTGTTGAGAACCCTACTCAGATCTTTACCCCTAGAGAACACTACTGTAGAAAGCTTGAAAGAAACTATTTGAACTTAGATTTACAATAGAAATTTGAAACACAGAAAAATCTAAAAAGAAGATTCAAGAGAGACATAACTTGTGATCCTTAATGGATGAATGAATGAACGAATGAAGTTACCAATCAAATCTAGGTTGCATGAATGTTAAAGCTCAGAATCTGCTCTCTTGAACTTATTTTCTAAATCTTGTCTTAACTCATTTTCAACTATGAAGCAAATGATCTTTTGATCTTAAGTAAGAAATCTAATACTCAGAAAACTGTTTCTTGGACCGATGAGAGTTTTAGCTTGTGTTGGGTATTTCGTAATCTCTGATAGAATGAAGCATGTGATTATTTTAAATCGCAGACCCAAGCAACTTTAAATAGAAAACAATTTTAACAGACAATAATTGATTATTTTATGAAATGTAATCGATTATTTATCCAAGTAATCGATTAAAATGTTCTTGAGACAATCTGGAAAGTTTTCATGAACAATGTAATCGATTATTCCATGAAGTAATCAATTAAAGCAGACACTCTCAATTATGTAATAAGCCTTGGTAATCAATTACAGATTATGGTAATCGATTAAGATAGTCATGTGTAATTTTCAGACTAAGCCTAGGTAATCGATTACTGATTGTGGTAATCGATTAAGACAGTCATGCATGTTTTAGAAATACATCTATGTAATCGATTACGATCAGCCTGTAATCGATTAAAGTATTCTTCATAACTTTTCCAGAATCAAACAGAAACTGGTAATCGATTAGATCTTTATGTAATCGATTAAAGCAGACAATGCCATGAAATGTTTCTTTTTCAAATGCACAGATAAAACCTTAAGTTCTTTTCTTAAAACATGTTATGGATGAAATATGTTTATGCTTTATGCAATGCAAGGATCACAAGATAAACTTCTTAAACCACTTTACAAATTATAAATATCTTCAATTGAATGACATGTAAAAAGCTAAAATCTTCAAGTGACAAGGGCTTCATCCTTGATCTTCTTCTTCAACTCCTCCTATATGCAACATTGTTCACTGTCACTTCTGGTTCTATCTCATTAGACTTACAAAAGCTTCATTAAGCTTAAAATCCAAGTATTGTTTCACACCAAGCCTGTATTATAGACAAATATACAAGATAAAGCTCATTGTCTTTTTCTGTTAAGATTTTCAAAGTGTTTTGATAGCTTTACAACTTAATAAAAATTTGAATCAGAGAGTTGAAGGTTACAGGCTTCGTTCAAAAATCCTAACTTCAACTCTTTTGTTATTTATATGCTTCAGCAACAAGGGTTGTATCTAAATGACCTTCTTTTTGTGTCTTGAGCATAGTTTGAAGCTAAATTTTTGTTGGAGCATTTAATGTAACATTTAATGTTTGTCAATTTCTAGTCACTCCAAAGTAAGATGAAATTAGAAGGAAATTATTTTTTTCCTTCATTTTTTGGTTTATTTTTTTATAAGCTTAACTATGTTTTTGGTTATTATAAATTAACACTTTTTCATTTTTGGTCCAGGTAAGTTAATTTTTCTAATTTTAGTCCATGTAAGTTGAGGTTTTTCCAATTTTAGTTTCTATATTTAAGTTTTCAATTCATTTTTTGTCCTTGTAAATTTACACTTTTTCAATTTGAGTCCCTTTATGATTCCAATTTTTTCATTTATAGTCTCTGTAAGTTTTGCACTTATTGGAATCAAAATTAAAAAAATGTAATCTTACAAGGATTAAAAATGAACAAAATATCTTACATGGTCAAAAATTTTAAAAATGCAAACTTACATTAACTAAATGTGGATATAAAAATTTACAGGAACTAAATTAAAAAAAAATATGAACTTAGGATAAAAAAAATTAAACCTTTTTTTTGTAATATTTTAAAAATAATAAGTAATTTGATGTTAAAAATATTAAATATTAAAATTACATTTTTCATTATTATAAAAATATATTTCATATATAATTTATTTATTTATTTAGTTCTTCTCTGTTTTCTAGTCATCTAAACAAGTGCGAAGAGACTCTCTCTTACTTCATTCATTTTGATTTTAATA
>PYAF01003325.1:71894-103619 GCA_007407185.1 Glycine tomentella | reverse complement strand
TATCATTCTTTTTTCATTGTTTGGTATTTCTTTCCTCTTTATTTCACTTCTCATTTAAATAAAACACTAGACAGATGAAAAGTTAAATAAAGCATTAAACTTTCATTGCACGTACATCTTTAAATTTTGTAAGTGGCATAAGATGTAAATATATTCTCATTTAAATTATGATAACTTTTATTTGTCTTAAATAAGTTTTGAATTTCTATAAAATAGGATGCTTTTGGTTTTAGTTCCTACTATCAATTAACAATATTAATTAATAGCATACTGACTTATCATGTTATTTAGGAGAATTAATGCTCCATTGATTTGTCATCTTATTGAGAGTTTGATATGACAATCATATATATATATATATATATATATATATATTTTGGTAACTTTATTTTTTAAAACATAATTTACAAAAAACAAAATACTTCTTTTTAGGGGTGTTCATGGGTACGAGTCATTCGTGAACCCGAACTGATGTGAATCGATCCGAACAGTTTGAGTTGGGTCATTTATACATTTGGGTTAAAATCGAACCGAACCAATCAAAACCGTTCATGTATGGTTGGGTCACGGGTTTAGATTTACAGATCCGTTGACCCGATCCGTGAATCCGTAATAATAATATAAATTTTATTATTTATATATACATATTAAAAATTAAAAAGTAATTTTACAATAAAAAAAGATGTGGTATTATAAATGTTTAAGATTGCATTCAAAAATAGGATAACATATTTTTTAATATTGCATTAAAAATAGGATAAAATATTTTTAAGATTGCGTTGCATAATATAATAGAATATCTTTAAGATTGCATTGGATAATATGTAGAATATATTTATGATAACATTCAAAAATTGGTTAAAATCATATCTTTAAATTAGTATAAATAGAAACATATATTTTGGTGTTCATGTATGCATTCCATTACAAATAATTTTAGAGTTTTAGAGAGTTTATGTTTGCATCATTGAGAGAATTGTTGTGAGATCATATAGAAACGTTTTGCAAGTCTGATTCTTCAACTCTCTATCAAGATTTAAAGGTACTTATTTGCTTAAGGAATAGAACCGTTGATAACTATTTTATTGTATTCTTCTTGATTTTGTAAAAGGTCGCAGCTGGGAAACTATGATACAGTTTTGTCTCTGTTCTTAATGAATTGAGACGTGCGACTTCTGACTAGGAAACTAGGATACCAGTTTGGCTGGGAAGCAAGGATACCAGTCTGTCTCTATTCTTGGTGAATTGAGACTAAAGTTTTTTGCTGGGAAACAAGGATATCAGTTGGGATAATTGTTGTGTAAGGGTAGACTAGGAAACTAGGATACTAGGAACTCTTGTATACAAAATTATCATAGTGAAGTTGTCCATTGAATTGATTATCCAATTTGGACATCGTGATTTTTTATCCAATTGGGTTTTCCACGTTAAAATTGATTATTTCTTTTTTATCACTTATCTCCATATTATTGCTTTGAGTTTGATTTTAAATTATTAATTATTTTATAAAACTCAATTCACCCCCCCTCTCTTGAGTTCATCTGGGACCAACACAATATTCATATGTCATAGAAGTTTTAATAGCAGACTTTTACAATTAAAAAAGTTCTCGATTGCTTCCAAAAATTAAACCAAATGGAATAATTTTCAATATTAAAAAAGTTCTCAATTGACTTAAATTGACCATCCACAGTTTTATATAAATAAATCATGTCACTCAGCTAACTGTTTAGGACCTTGAATGGAAAATTTGAGCAGAACCAAGGTATTAACAGTATGTTACTTTGAAATAAGAATTGATTTAAGGTTATGACTTTTTTTTCATATTTTGTTTACCATGTTTATAATATAAATGAATCATATTTTGTTTATTTGTTTGTTTCAGCAAATCTGGTTGCAACAAAGCTTGGTTTGTAAGAAACAGTTGTGATTCAGACTATTATAGTAAATCTTGTTCAAAAATATTTTGTTTTAATTTATATTATAAATCTATTTTAGAATATTATATTGATGGTATTAAATGAATCAATTTTACTACTTTCATACATTTGATAATATTGTGTTAATTGTATGAGATATTTGAAAGAATCGTGATATAAAATAGTAGTTCTTAAAAAAAATTAAGTCGGTAACCCGGTGATCCGAACCGTTCATGAACGGGTTGGGTTGGGTTGGATTTCAATTTTTTCTTCTGAAAACCGAATCGAACCGAACTGATCAAATTTGATTGGGTTGGATCCTAAATTTGATCAAAACCGATCCGAACCGACCCGTGAACACCCCTACTTCTTTTGATCTCAAATATAAGAAAAAACACATTATTTTTATTGATTTCATATATAAATTTTTTAACTAATTTTACTTTATTTAATGTTACTATTTCTAAAACATCTTTCAATTGATATTTTAGTTTCAATATCTCTTTTTAAGTTTTGATAACAAGTTTCAATAAATGATAAGTTATAAATTTTTTTTATTAAAATTGATATAATTAAATGTGATTAACTAACTTTCTTAACTATCATAAGATAAATTTTTTTATATTTAAGATTAAATAAATTATATGTGATTATCTTATTAAATTCTTTAATAACGTGACTAGTTAATGATATTATCACTTTATAGGAGAGATAAAAAAAAATATATCGTTAAAAAAGAATTAAAATAAAAAATTCCATTTCACATAGAAATAACTTATTTAAGCCATTCTATTCTATTTTATGCTAATGTTGCCTCAATTTTAATCATTATTACGTTGACACTGAAATAAGAATGAACAGTGTTTTAAGTTGTTGCTTTTTCCCCTTTTAAATTAAATGTAGATGTTTGAGTGTTTGAAAATGTATCACATAAGTGGGTCCCAAGTCCCAATTTGATTAGGGATTAATGCGTCGGTGTGCTACGTTTTCTGTTTGTATTAGACCTTAGGTAACCTACCATGGCATCTTGTCCATGTGTGCAACGCTACCCACGCAGACATTTGACAAACGGGCCTAAGCCATTTCCCACTTGAATAGTTTATAAGTTAGTTGGAATAGGCTATAAAAGCAGTCTTATTTCTTAAATTTAAATTCTGAATTGGCTTATTTATATGATATAAATCTTTACAATGTTAATTTAATGTTTTTTAAAAGTTTAGTATGTTCTACAAGCTTATTTAGACCTTTTAAATTGATCAATAACCTATCTCTAAATATAATCTAAACAAGTTTATACGTATATAAGTAAGCTTAAACTTTTAAAAAAATCAATAAAATTATTATTATTTTCTACTTAAATAAATTGACCTATTACGTTTTAAAAAGGTTGTTTTTAATAGATTAAAGTCTAACTTTTTACTTAATACATATTTTAAAAATTTCTTAATTTGTTTAGTAAATAAATCTAATTTGACTTAAGTCTATTGTAAGATAGGTTATAAACCTTTTGACCCCTGGTCTCAACTATTTGTGGTCCTCTTAATTTTGCATATAACTTCTCAGTTTAAGATAATCATTATTATAATTTATTTCATAAGAGTAATTTGGTAAGAGTGACAACAACACATTAACATGTTTCATTGTTAGATATTTTGATGATTGGGTAAATTTTATATAAATCTCACTAAATTTACAATTATTTTATATATAATTATAATTGAAAAAATGTTAACTAAAGCATAATGATATATTCTACATTTTCAAGAAAATTTCATCTTAAAAACTTTTTACTTATTGATTTAGGACACTAACTCGTTATAAATTTGGCCTCTTCTCCTTTTTAAGGAAAAGAAAAACAAAAATCAAACACTACCTAAATATAGATCCTTTCTCTTATACTCAAAACGTGATATGTCATTTCATGGATGCATATCACACTCAACCCCCGTGAATTTCTCACTACTTGGAAGTTATAAATGACAACTTTATGAATTAATTCATACTTCAAGTCAAAAGAATAATTTCGGTTGTGCTATTCTTGCTCTGTACTGTTGACTATCTCAAAAAGTTAAGAAAGCAACAAAGCAGCAGAAACCAGAAAGTATTCGAGCAAACAAAGTCAGAATCCTTTTCACACGAGGGAGGGACTATGGCCAAAGTCCTTGATCTGAAATGATAATAGGATTGCATACTTCAAACAATGAGCTTAGCCTAGAAAGGATGACAGTACTGAGTACACATCAAATTTTCACAATTTGAATTCTTGATCCAAGGCAATGATGTTCTATTCCATATTTTCAGGACATTGTCAAGCATCACGACCCTACTTTATTCATGTTCTTTTTGTACATTTGATCTTGTAATTGCAATATTTTACCTCGTCATAATAAATGACTTCTGTCAAACTATGTATGACAAACTTAACAAGGTGATGTTGCTACATGAATCACATAATGTTATTGGCCCAGTTAAAGCCCAAATTTACAATAATATATATCTGACAAAAAAGACTAGGGGGAACAGAAAATTGTACCATCTGAAGTGCAAAATTTTAAAAGCACTGATGAAACAGACAGATTTGAATGTGGTGGATGCCAACCAGAGCCCACATGAGGTGGCAATGGCATAGAATCATCAATAACTGGGGGTATGCAAGGTAATGTCATTATTGCATCCTTTTGCCTAAGCATTTTCATCATCTCTGTTATCTAAGGAACTCTTGACTCTTGACTCTTGTATGCGCAACCTGGACAAAAGTCCAACCTGGACAAGTCTTTTTATTTTCTTCAACATCTTTAAACTCCATATTTTCATCAGTAATTTCTGAAGTGGTGTTTGATTGGAAATGCTTCAATTCCTCAACAATAACAGCAAAATAAAAAATCTTCTTGGCGAAACACCAATAACTATAAGGCACTATAACTTACTACGTACACAAATTATTAGAGTTTTTAATTAAGTTCTTGTACCTACCGAATTCTGAGGGCCCCCTCTTTTGCTTGGACGATCTCCTTGGTATTCTCTTTTGTGTAGATTGGCCTCCTTCCTCTAGATTGCTTGTCCTCGTCCCAAATAGGGATAGTACCTACAAAGTTACTCTAATCTAATGCTCAAGTTAGTAAATAAGTAATTAACAACGAATAAAAACTGAAGTTTTCCCCCTTACTTGTAGTGGGATAGGTAGTTACCTATTAATTATGAGTTAGTGGGATTTGAGATTGAGCGGTTATTTTTCATTGATAACTCAAATAACTAAATTATAGGCTCGGCAAGTAGAATTTTTTGTAATAAGTCCTTAAGATTTTTAAAATTGTCACAAATAGACAGCTTTTAACAGTTTCAAACCATTACAAACTAACTCCAAAGATTCAATTATAAAAAAATAATTAAGGATCTAACTATATATTTTTTATAGACATAATTAAAATTCCGAATTAGTTTTTGTTGTCACTCAAATATGGTGATAAAAACTCAGTTAGCCGAAGGGATGAGATTAAAAGCATAGCCGAATGATATTTTTCATGTAAATGATTAGATATATAAGTTGGGTAGGCAGATTGGCCAATTAATTTGAAAATTCAAAATTTGATTAAATATTTTGAGATAATTGCGGTTCAAGATACATACGGAAGCCGAGGCCGAAAAATAAGGGATTGTGATAAAAGCGGTTAAAAGCATGAATCTTGAAGAAGCCCATGATCCAGGAGTGGTTCCTAGGGAAATAGGATCAAGATGAAGAACGTGGAGCACGCGCCAACCTTATGGCTTAAGGTAGCTGAATCAGTTAAGGACAAGCCAATAGTGGCTCAACATGGTAGAAACACGATCTAGGATAGTTAATTTAGATTTAACAATATAAATAAGTGTTTCGGAAACATTTATAAGGATTTTTAACCAAATCAAGTAATGCAATTATTTTTCCAGTCTATATTCTTTTCGAATTTGTTGTTTTTCAAATCTAGATTTTGTTGTTTTTGAGTGTCAATTCATTATTAAATTCTTGTTAGCTTCACCATCAATCAAGCACTTTCTTTAGTGACTTGAGAGCCCATATCATGTCAAGAGACAAATTTTTCCTCATTGACCGCTAAATTGATTGATTCAAACATTCAAATTTTTTATTCGTGTTGGAGCTGAGTTAATCGAATTCTATTCGACCAAGTTTCAATTATTCATGTGACAAAAAAACTGGCACGCCCAGGGGGACCAAAGCAGGTGATCTCATCAAAGAGTTCAAATCAAGGAAGGACTTGACTCGATTTATGCAACTTCATTCTGGAAAAGATCTAAGCAAAATGGATCAACAACTACAAAAGAAGAATAATAGTTCGAAAACTAGCAATAGCACCTTAATTAGGGATGTCATCAGCTTTAATGATGAATATCGTGTCAATCACATTTCCTTCTAAACCTCCAATGGGTGTAGTGTCAACTACAACACTAGCCATTCCACCAATAACCAGTGAAACCCCTACGGTTATGATGACATTGTTCATACCACAACAGTTAGACCTTGGAATCCATGATATAATCTACCAATTATTGACACAGGTATCTGAAATTGTTAAGCCAATGGAACAAAATGAACTACAACAAACTAGGGAATTGGAGGCAAAGAAAATGTTGGTGGAGAAGGTTTGGCTACTTTGTTTCTTAAGAACCTGGAAATTCCGAATCAGATAATTAATTTAGATTTTCCTCCAAATATTGGGAAAGTTTAGGCATGGCTAACACCAATAGTCTAGCTAAATTCATTTGTTTCACCAACATGGCACACAACACAGCCCACGATGACATCGGGGGCTTTGATGACAACAACGTAGCCAATAGGCAGCCAAATGGGTGTCCTTAGACCTTTGGCAGCCAACACTAGCTATTGCGTGTGAGCACTACCATTCCATGTGCTGCAACCCTTGGGGGACAAGCGAGTACTACTGAATATGCTAACGTATATGTTTTCTTGCAAATCAGAGTAACTAAAAGGCTAGTTAATGCTACTGGATACATTGGTTTGCCTCCTATTCTAGCTTTTGGAGGAAACCAAATCCTTACTGGAATGATGAATAATGGAGAAACCTCATACGTCAACAACGACACATATGGAGGACAAAATGCTATGAGTCAAACCATCAGGCAGTGAAAACCACAACAGTACCATTGGTCGATCTTGAGATGATAGCAGAAACAATGAGGAGATACTTTGTTATCCAACTTAAACCAATGAAAAGGCCCATGTATGAAAAAACATACCCTAAATGGATCGCATGGTTCCTTTGCTGAAAGGCTTTAAAACCCTAGGTTTTAAGACATTTTCGAGGGAGGACGACAAGTCAATAATGGAACATGTAGGCCACTTTATTGTTAGTGCGACAAAGCAAGCCAAAATGAATGTCACAAGCTGCAAATATTTCCATTGTTGTTGACAGGGATATCATTCACTTGGTTCCGATCTACTACCAAATTATGTGTAGAATTGGCTAGATGTGATAAGATGCTTTTGTGACAGGTTTTATAGACCTCAACTAGAAGTAACTGTAGTCGATTTGATGGCCACTAAACAATCGGTGGATGAATCGACAATAGACTTCAAATAGAGGTTCAGGAAAGATGGAAGCCAATGTTCCATGTAGTTGCTAGAAAATGAATGTGTTGCATGTTGAGTTCAAAACCCTTGGTGTTTTAATTATGACAAAACTTTTGAACACAAGTCTTAAGCCTTCTAAGTTTATGCTTACTAATGAGTTTGCTTAAGTGTATTGAGAAAAGAAAAGTTCTATTGAGAACAACAATTAAAGTAAACTCAGGGTTGTGATAAGTCACTCAGAAAGGATGATAGGCTTGAAAGCTCAAAAGAAAACTCAAAGTATCCTTGGGCGTGTACTGTAATGAAGAAGTCAACAAGCTCACTAGATGAAGAGAAAATTTCAATCAATGAGAAGTTATCAACAACTAAAGAACAAGAAGAATTTTGTAGACATGAAGATCTGCACAATGAACATGACATGAAGAACAACATTGCTACAACACACTCAAAATGAAATTTCATCAATAGGATGAGTTCATTCAGGACATTGTATCTGGAGCTCTAAAAATGAAATTGAGTTGTTCTTGGTGGATATGGAAAGCTTGAACAAATATCTTCAACTTTCATGAACAAATCGTGGTTTGATCCAACCTGTATCATGGACAAAACTGAGCCAGAATTTGCAGATGCTGGTTTGCCTGAACAACTTGATATTTGTGCAGTAATACGAGATCAGTGCCTATATGTCAAGGATATAATTCTCTACAACTCTCATAAAGACATGGAAAAGCTAGTTTGGCCATTCAAAGGGTTAAAAACATAAAAAATAGTAGCAAGCATAACATGGTACATCAAGCTCACACCAGAAGAATATTTGGAATACAAGTTTGTCATGCCATGTCATTAAAGTATTCCTATAAGAAGAAAATTTAGTGGCTTTCCATCTACATCAGAGAATTCTCTCAAAGTAGAACATCATATGCAGGAAAACTATTCAAGCCAACATATATGCAAATGATACATATACAAAGAGCAAAACATAGCAAGTGTTCTGATGAGTTTAGAATAAGCTCAAAATGGATGTGTCAACTATGCTTTCAAGTGAGAAACTTTAGAAGATTTGAATGAAACCCATCTACGTGATGAAGTAAATGCTTCCTTATGAAGATCTCAACCTTACAAAGTTGCAATGACATTTAGTAGGCCTTACATAGAATTTTTATCAAAGGCTACAATCAACATACAACCTTAGAATGAAGTGGTACCAGAGTCAACATTAGAATTGTATAATTGTGGACTTCGAGAAGGAGAACATTAGAATGATACTCTGATTATAGACCAAAATCAAGGTAAGAGATTCTGAGATAACTACACCAAAATGATGTATTGAAGTCAATATCATGGAGTATCTATGCATAAGAATGAAGTTGCATTAGAGTCTACACCAGAATGATTGAGATCTTAACTCAAAAGACTGAACTTTAGAATGAAATTTAGAATGGTTTAGATTAGACCTCAAAGAGAACATCATGTCTTTCATGAGTTGCCACACATACAGAGGGAACATCAGAAGACCGAGGTTAATAGAATCTCACTTTCCATATGCTGCCACACATACCAAGGGTACATAAAAAAGTGAATGCCAACTGCACTTGAAGATGCACATGTTGAAAACTAAGAATTTCCTTGAGAAGATCTGGTGTGCAACATCAGAATAAAGACTAAAGAGATATTGTGAAGCCTAAACCAAGGACAAAACACTAACACAATAGCAACAACAACCTTCACATGTTACATATGTTGGAGTATGCTACTTCAAAATTATCTATGTTGTGATAAAGTGTTTGGATTGGTGGAGTGTAAGGGATATTTTGGCAAGTGCACCAGTTGAACAAGTAATACAATGGATAAGTCCATATATTGTTTCCAAGAGACTCGTGTAAAATAGGCAAGGCAACAAACTATTAACTTAGGCTTAAGAACAGTACAAGAAAGCACTAAAAAATTGAACTTTTAAGGGGATTTTGTAGAGCGATAAATCAATCACAATCAGAAATAGGAAAGTAGATGCTTTTGTGTGGGTTTAAAACAAGAAAAACACAATAAACAAGATGTTACATAGATGGTAGAAGCTATTGCAGGGGTAGATTTCACCAAATCTTCACTCTCTTCATGCATTAATGTGCCATACATACTTCATTCATGCTCATATGTTAAAGTTAGTCAATAAATTTTTTCTTAATCCTATCTTAGATAAAAAGAGCCTTAGATACCTCCCCTAAGCCAAGACCCTTTAAAGACTTAATGAAGGCACTAGATTTAAGCTTTGTAACCATAAAATTACCAAAAAAAATCAATTCCATTCTTAGACACAAAGCCTTATGGACATTTTCTTCAGTTCCAGATAATAAAAGTGTTTCCAATATCATTTACATCCCAAAATCATGCCATGGTTTGTCAATCCACAGCAAGCATTAAGAAAAGACACAAAATGCTAACATAGAACATAAATACGTGAAATATATATTACTTCATATCCAAAGATACATGATAGTTCAAAATTGGTTATGTCTACCCCTTATAACAATGGAAATTAGTTCAATCATGGAAGTGAGTAGCTCAAATTTACATAGGAAATGGTGAGAAATGAATGAAGAACACATGAACACTTGGGAGCTTTTTCTCCCTCCCCAACAGTACCAAAAAACTATAATTGATACAATAATAATATCAAAGGAAAGGGGGAATCAGAATATATTCCCAATTCAGGCCTAAACACACAAAATTAAATTTCCATTTTGAGTGTAGGCTCGCTCAACCATGAATTCTGGCTTGGTCAAATGCCAATTTTCATTCTTATTGATTTTTTGTCTGTCAAAGCTAATCCATTTGGAGCTTCAGTACTCCAAGCTGAAAACACAATGAGCACTCTTCAAATAAACCAAGAGGGGGTGGGGGGTGAATTGGTTTAAAACAGGTATTTAAAAATTTACTTGAAACTATTTGCGAAATTTGAAATCTGGATCGTATCACTTAAAACCTTTTTCAAACCAGAACTTTTCTTTCAACCAAGATCAACCTTGTTATGCAAGTAATGCCAAAAACTTTGTATTGTTGATTTTATTTTGATTACCCAAATACAAGCAATGGGAGATATACATAATTAGAATAAGAGACTCAACAATTTATACTAGTTCACCTCACAAACTTGGAGGCTACATCCAGTGTTTTCCAACCAACACTAGGTCAGAGTTTTCGCTAAATCAAAATATTCTTCACAAGCAATTTACAAGTGATTATCTTTATCAACCCTAGATAAAGAATCTGAATTCTAAAACCCTATTAGAAAACAAATCACTAAGACTCTGAGAATCCTACTCAGATTTTTCACCTAGAGAACCCTACTCTAGAAAGCTTGACAGAATCAAATTGATTTATCACAAATGAATATAAATATCACAAAATCTGAAAAAGAAAGATTCAAGATAAACACAACCTGTGATCCTTCATGTATGAATGAATGAAAATGAATTGAGATTACCACACATTCCAGGTTGTATGAAATCTAATGCTCAGAATCAATATCTTGAAAAATTCTTTTCTTTAACACATCTTCATAGAAAAACTCAGAAATCTTGATCTTCAAAAGATGTGTTTTTCACTTAGAAATCAGTCTCTTGAATTCTTACAAAGCTTAGTGTCTTTTGGCTACGTCACTCATGTATAGTGAATAATTCGTTCAATATGATATTTTTATCGAAAACAGACTCACAAAGCTTTATATAAAACTAATTTAACTGACAATAATCGATTAATCCACTTGTGTAATCGATTATTTTGCCATATGTAATTGATTAAAGATACTAAATAGTCGATTAAATTGTTCCTCAGTTTTCTGGAAAAAGATTATGAACAGTATAATCGATTATTACGCAATGTAAGCGATTAAAGCAGCAAAACACATATTTCAAATAGGCCTGCTTAATCGATTATGATTCATGGTAATTGATTAAAGCAACAATGCATAGTTTTCTAGTAAGCCTGTGTAATCGATTACGATTCATGGTAATCGATTAAAGTATTCTTCATGGCTTTTCCAGATTTAGAATAAAAAGCATTTAATCGATTAAATCACTGTGTAATCGATTAAACTAGTAAGTTTTCATTTTTCAAAAATGATAGCCATAAGAACTTATATTCTTTTGAAATCATTTAACAACTTTCTTATTTTAATGAAACTATGAATGCATGTTTATGTGAAATGCAAATGCAATGCAATGATCACAAAGCAATGTGTACTTGAATCAAACTTAAACAAATTACAAATGCCTTCATACTCTATTGCGCATGTAAAAAGCAAAAATATATTCAAACAAACATCAAGCTTCTTCTTCATTCTTGCTTTTATTCTTCTTGTAACTCCCCCTATATTCAACAATCTCCCCCTTTTTGGCTTTGAGTATGCCAAATATGAATTTTCCAATTGTTTAACTTTTGATTGCTTTTGAGGGATGAATGATAGAAGAATTATACTTGATATCCTGAAATTTCAATCAACTTTTGCAAGAACAAGTGTGATGAAGTGTTAAGTATACAATGCTTTAAATTTTCTCCCCTTGACTTGTATAATTTCTCATGAAAATACAGAGCAAATAAATAGAGCACACATAAGAAATTATTTCTCCCCATTTAAACAAACAAATTTATTTCTTATTTCTCCCCCTATGATTATTACAATTATTTCTCCCCCTATTTGGCTTATCAAAGACAAAAATAATGTTCACAGAGAGAATATTAAGAAGAGAAAACAAAACTTATATTAATTGATATAGATGATGTAGTACATTGAAATTTAAAATAACAAAACATTAATCAAAGCATAACATACTCAGAAATAGACAGAAAGCATCAAGAACATAAGCAACCTAAACTAGTTTGTCAAAGTCATCAAAAACAAGCCTAGCCTCTATGTTTTCCAGTCTAGATTTCATCTCTTCCATAGATGAATTTATCTCAGCCCTGTGCTCATGGTGTAGAGACAGTAAAACATCCATCTTTTGAATCATTAGAGATTCAAAAGGGCTGTAGGATGGCTGAGCAGGGGCTTCAGCTTCTTCTTCTTCATTTCCTTCTTCTTCAACATCAGCAGTAGGAACTTGCTGTCCAGCCATCTTCCATCCATAGGGAGTTTTAAGCATCCCAAGCTTGTTAAGATGCTTCTCCTTGATGAGACTATTGCTTGAGTTAGTGTTGTCAACTACCTCATTAGTGACATCTATCTTGAAGTAATCAATGAATCTAGACACAAGAACAACATATGGAAATGGGTAGTTAACCAATCTCTTGACTTTCAGCATGGTTTCCTCAATGATGAGGATCCAGTTCATCTAAATGGAATTCTTCATGCCATACACAAGTTGTATGTCAACATCTGTGGCTTGGGCATGATTGGTGGATCTAGGGGTCAAGATATAGGTGATTATGTAATGAAGAAGTCTATCTTCATGAGTCATTGGATCAGTACTAAGCCTCAATTTCAACCTCATTTGAGGGTCAAGAAGCATCCCTCTATAGGTTTCAACCCTATTATAACCCTCAGCCTCCTCCTCAAATTTCCTTTCACCTACAAAGGAAATGCCAGCAACTTCTTGCCAGACCTCAGGAGTGATTTCCATGGCCACCCCATTAACTTGAGATAGGATAGTCTCATCCATAGAAGCTTTAGCACAGGTGTAAAACACCTTCATTAATTCAGGATAAAAAGTACCCTTCATCTCAACAAATTTCTTCAATCCCTGGGCTTCAATCATAGCAGGGAATTAAAAACCTTCTCTAGTAAACCATTTAAGGTCAAGGTGTTTGGGAGGGTAAATGGGTTTAGTGGCATTAAACTGTAGGTAGTTTATTTTATCACACTCAATTGGAAACCAATGATCTAACCTATTCACAGCAGGGTTAGAAGTTTCAACACTCTTTCTCTTAGAGGTTTTTGATCTCTTGGGGGCAGACATAGTGAATAAAGAGGTAGAAACTAAATGAGCAGGGTTTCTAGACTCAGAATAAGAAAAATAGAAAAGCACAACTGGGCTTAAGATAGAAAAAGAGAATGGTGTGATTCCTTTCTTTAACAAAGCTGTATTTATAGAAGATTTTGAGCTCCAAAGTTTGAAATTTGAAAAAGTAACTGTCATTTCGAATTTACCCACTAACATAAAAGCTTAGAAGTTTCAAATTTTTAATTTGGTGGCAGTTGGGTAGTTACAATTTCCAAGAAATCTTGCAGTAACTCTATGAATAATCGATTATGAGCTTATACAATCGATTAATTCGTAAGCAAAATTGGTTTCTGCAAAGGGCTGTAATCGATTAAAACCAGTGAGTGATTCATTTCAAGAAGATGAAGTGTAATCGATTACGATACTATGTAATCGATTATTCCAGTGAAATGTCATGTTTAAAAGATTTTTCATCTTGTGTAATCAATTAATTCGAAGTTGTAATCGATTATTCCAGTGAACGTTAATTTTTTGAAATAATTTTGAATGAAGAATAATCGATTATTTCGTCTTTGTAATCGATTACATAAGTACACAATTCATTCTAAAAAGCTTTTTAAAGTCCATGTAATCGATTATTCTGTGTCTTAATCGATTATAACAGTCAATTTATCAGTATAAATAGTAATTATGCAACATATTTCAAATTTATATCATTTGAGATGAATGGCCAATAAATGATGAAATTTCATGTAGATGAGCACATAAACCGCATGCTAACACACACTAGATTCATTTAGAATTCCTAGCATATTTCTAAGTGTGAAGAATCTATTTCTATCCAAAGGTTTTGTGAATATCAACTAATTGATTGTTAGTATCAACAAACTCAATTTTGATGTTACCCTTTCGGATATGATCTTTGATAAAGTGATGTCTTATCTCAATGTGCTTGGTCCTTGAGTGCATAATTGGATTTTTGGATATGTTGATGACACTTGTATTATCACACAGCAAGGGTATCTCATGTATCTCAACACCAAAGTCTTGAAGTTGTTGCTTCAACCAAAGACTTTGTGCACAACAGCTTCCAACATAAATGTATTCAACTTCAGCAGTAGATAAGACAACACATGATTGCTTCTTGCAGTGCCAAGAAATCAAAGAGCTTCCTAACAAGTGGCATGTACCACTGGAACTCTTTCTATCCAATTTGCACCCTGGAAAGTCAGAATCAGAATATCCAATCAAGCTGATAGATGTACCTTTTGGATACCACAGTCCTATTGGCACACAAACATACACTTAACATAATGTCAGGTCTGCTTGCAGTTAAATATAGCAAAGAACCAATCATTCCCCTATATTTGGACTCATCAACACTTTTTCCTTTGTCATCTGAATCAAGATAGGTAGATGTTGCCATTGGTGTTGCAGCTGAAAATACAATGAACACTCTTAGAATAAACCAATAGGGGGTGAATTGGTTTAAAACAAATATTTAAAATTTTACTTGAAACAATTTGCGGAATTTAAAATCTGGATCGTATCACGTAAAAACCTTTTTCAAACCAGAACTTTTCTTTCAACAAAGATCAATCTTGTTATGCAAGTAATGCCAAAAACTTTGTATTGTTGATAATATCTTGATTATCCAAACACAAGCAATGAGACAAGTACATAATTTAGAAAAGAGACTCAGCAATTTTATACTGGTTCACCTCACAAACTTGGAGGCTACATCCAGTGTCTTCCAACTAACACTAGGTCAGAGTATCCATTAAATCAAAATATTCTTTACAAGCAATTTACAATAGGTCTCCCTTGTCAAACCCAGACAAAGAATCAAAATCTAAATCCTATAAATTTCTAAGACCAAGAACCAGAGAACACTACTCTGTTCTATCCTCTAGAGAACCCTTCTCCAGAATGCTTGATAGAATCAAATTTGATTTATCACAAAAGAATACAAATATTACAAACTCTTAAAAAGAAAGATTCAAGATAGACATAACCTGTGATCCTTCATATGAATGAATGAAAATGAATTGGGATTACCACACATTCCAGGCTGAATGAATTCTAATGCTTAGAATCAATATCTTGAAAACTTATTTTCTTCAACACATCTTCATTAGAAAACTCAGAAATCTTGATCTTCACAAGATGTGTTTTTCACTCAGTAATCAGTCTCTTGAACTCTTTGGAAGCTTGGTGTCTTTTGGGTAAGTCACTCATGTATATTGAAAAATTCGTACAAGGTCTATTTATAAAGAGCTAACCCACAAAGCTTTATATAAAACTGATTTAACTGACAATAATCGATTAATCTGCTGGTGTAATCGATTATTTTGCCATATGTAATTGATTAAAATACCATATAATCAATTAATATGTTCTTGAGCTTTCCGGGAATGTTTTCATGAACAAGATAATCGATTAAGATGTCGTATAATCGATTAAAGCAGACTGTATGTATGTGAAACAATGTATAATAATCGATTACATGATATTGGTAATCAATTAATCCAGCGAAGCTTAGAACATGAAAATAGCTATGGTAATCGATTATGATTCATGGTAATCGATTAAAGAAGCAATGCATGATTTTCATATTACACTATGTAATCGATTACAAGAAGCCTGTAATAGATTAAATTGTTCTTCAAGGCTTTTCCAGATTTAGAACAAAGACATTTAATCGATTAAAACACTCTGTAATCGATTAAAGCAGTTTTACTTTTTCCAAAAACTTAGCCATGAGAAATTGAATTCTTGTAAAATCATTTGAGTAGCTTTAGTTCATTAATCAAAATCATGATGCATGAGGATGAGAATGCAAATGCAATGAAAGATCACAAGGAAATGTACTTGAGCCACTTAGACAATTACGAATGCCTTCAAACTTGATTGGACATGTAAAAAGCAAAAACTCCAAGCCATCCTTGCTTCAATCTTCTGGTAGCTTCCTTTAAATCCAACCGTAACATCCTTGCTATTTTCCCTTTCAAAATGTTCATTTTGGAATTCTCCACCATGATCGCTTCTAATTAAAACAATACTGCAAGCTTTTTCATTTTGAATTATCTTGGCCAATTTTCTAAATGATGTGAATGCATTACTCTTGGATCTTATGAATAAAGTCCATGTATATCTTGAGTAATCATTTACAATAACAAGCCCATAGAAATTACCCCCCAAGCTCATGGTTCTAGAAGGACCAAATAAATCTATATGAAACAACTCAAGAGATCTAGAAGTAGAAATAACATTTTTTACTTTGAAAAGAATTCTTTGTTTGTTTACCTCTTTGACAAGCTTCACATATTTTATCCTTCTCAAACTTAAGCTTAGGCAATCCTACAACCAAGTCCTTTCTTACAAGCTTGTTCATATGATGCATGTTTATATGACTTGCTCTTCTATGCCATAACCATGTTTCATTAGTTTTACTTACAAGACAGCTAGTATTTTGAATGAATGCATGGTCAATGGACAACACATAAATGTTACCCTTTCTCTTACCAACATGGATAACTTCACCATTTTTACTGTCACAAATCAAACAGCAGTTGTTGTTGAAAGAAACTTTGAACCCTTTGTCACATAGTTGGCTTATGCTTAGGAGATTATGTTTTAAGCCATCAACATACAAAACATTTTTTATCATAGTCTTAAGATTGTCTCCTATGTTTCGTTCTCCAATTATCTTCCCTTTGTTATTATCGTCGTAAGTGACAAATCCTCCATCTTTTAGTATGACATTTGTAAGCATGCATATGTCACCTGTCATGTGCCTAGAGCAGCCACTATCAAGATACCATAGTGATGATCTTGCTTTTAGACACACCTGCAAAATTCAAATCAAGTAACCAAGGAAAGGTACCCAATTGAGATTGGGTCCATAGGGGTTAGCTACTTTCTTCTTCTTTTGCACCCAAATACATTTTCCATTAGGCACATAATATTTCCTAGCATAGCATGTAAAAGATGTATGTCCTTTCTTCATGCAATAGTTACAAGTTACAACTCTTGATGATCTTTCAAAATAAGCATTTTGATTAAACTTTGGTTTATAAAAGCTTATTTGATTCTTCTGTTTTTGTGGTACAAATTTGGTTTTTCCACAGGATTTTGAACCATGTTTGTAACCCAAACTAGAAGTATCTCCAGCATATTTTTGTACACTTAACATTTCAGCCAAGTTGCATTTCTTCTATAAAGCCTTTTCAAAAGATCAACCAAATAGTTATTTTCTGAAAGAAGTAACATACACTTTTCTCCTTGGCTTCTTTTGAAAGCATCAAACTCATCCTATAACAATTTTCATTTTTCTGCCTTGGAAGAGGAAAAGGGACATATACACCCATTGGCCTTGTAACTTGAAAGAAATTTTTCATTTTCTTCTTTCAACTTACAAAGTTCACTTTGCATTTCTGCAAGTTTGGTCATGTGCCATGTTAGATCTCCTTTCAACTTATTATTTGACTTTTCTAGCCTTTAAGCTCATCATGCATTTCATGGAAAGCATCAACTATATTATCATATTCAGAACTTACCTCAGATTCAGCACTTGAGGAATCTTCATCACTTAATGTGGATGTGAAGCAAACATTAGCTTCTTCATTCTCACTTGAAGATTCAGAGGTTGTTGATTCATTGTCTTCCCAAGCAATACATGCCTTCTTTGGCTTTCCTTCCTTCTTTATCTTCCTCTCTCACCTTGTTGCTTCTTCAAGAAAATTGGACATTCAGATTTGATGTATCCAGACTTTCCACATTCAAAGCAAGTGAAGTTGGTAGAGGTGTTGTTGTTGTTGTTATCATTTCTCTTGTTAAACTTTGTGAACTTTCTATTCTTGTTCCTTCTCATGAATTTGTTGAACTTTTTGACAATTAGATTCATGTTGTCAACTTCATCTTCTTCACTTGAATCTTCTTCTTTCTCAACATTAAAGGATGTAGCTTTCAAGGCTATGCTTTTATGTTTCTTTTCTGCATCTTCTGCATCGGTTAATTGTGATATTTCAACTTCATATTCAAGTAGCTTACCAAACAGTGCAGCCATGGACATCTTAGAAAAGTCTTTGGATTCCTTGATTGCTGTAACTTTTGGTTGCCATGGTCTTGTTAGACACTTTAGTATTTTGATGTACAATTCTTCAGCATCAAATGTCTTTCCAAGACCAAGAAGATGATTGACAATGTGTGTGAATCTTGTTTGCAGCTGAGATATGTTTTCAGTATTGCTCATCTTGAACATCTCATATTCATGAATGAAGGCATGCTTCCTTGATCTCCTTACTTCATATGTTTCTTCATGAGTTACCTCCAACATCTCTCATATTTCTTTTTGACTTTTGTATCTCACAATTCTAAAGAATTCATCAGAAGATAAAGCAGATGTAATCATTTTTTTAGCTTTAAAATCATATTGCACAACTCTTTTGTCAGCATCTGTCATTTCATCCCATTCTTTGAGAATCAAATTATTATCAAATGTTTTCATTGGAACTAAAGGACCTTTTTCTATAGCATTCCAAGCACCGAGATCATTGGATTGAATAAAGATATGCATACGATTTTTTCAAAAACTAAAATGCTCACCCTCAAACATCGGTGGATGATTGAGAGAAGTCCCTCTCTAAAAGTTATTTGAGTAGTATTCATTTTCTTTGAAAAGAAAGTGATCTTGAATAACTTTCAAGAACCAGCTCTGATACCAATTGAAAACACAATGAACACTCTTTAAATAAACCAAGAGGGGGGTAAATTGGATTAAAAAAGGTTTTTAAAAATTTAATTGAAACTATTTGCAGAATTTGAAATATGGATCGTATCACTTAAAACCTTTTTGAAACCAAAACTTTTCTTTCAACCAAGATCAACCTTGTTATGCAAGTAATGCCAGGAACTTTGTATTGTTGATAATATCTTGATTATCCAAACACAAGTAATGAGAAATATACATAATTAGAATAAGAGACTCAGCAATTTATATTGGTTCACATCACAAACTTGGAGGCTACATTCAGTGTCTTCCAATCAACACTAGGTCAGAGTTTTCACTAAATCAAAATATTCTTTACAAGAAATTTACAAGTGATTATCTTTATCAACCCTAGATAAAAAAATCTAAATTCTAAAACTCTATTAGAAAACAAATCACTAAGACTCTAAGAACCCTACTCAAATCTTTCACCTTGAGAACCCTACTCTAGAAAGCTTGACAGAATCAAATTGATTTATCACAAATGAATACAATTATCACAAAATCTTAAAAAGAAAGATTCAAGATAAACACAACCCCTAATCTTTCATGTATGAATGAATGAAAATGAATTGAGATTACCACACATTCCAGGTTGTACGAAATCTAATGCTCAGAATCAATATCTTGAAAACTTTTTTTCTTTAACACATTTTCACAGAAAAACTCAGAAATCTTGATCTTCACAAGATGTGTTTTTCACTTAGAAATCATTCTCTTGAACTCTTACAAAGCTTAGTGTCTTTTGGGTATGTCACTCATGTATATTGAATAATTCGTTCAATATGATATTTTTTTTTTATAGAAAATAGACTCACAAAGCTTTATATAAAACTGATTTAACTTACAATAATCGATTAATCCGCTGGTGTAATCTATTATTTTGTCATATGTAATCGATTAAAGATACTACATAATCGATTAAATTGTTCCTCAATTTTCTGGAAAAAGATTATGATAGTATAATCGATTGTTACGCAATGTAATCGATTAAAGCAGCAAAGCATAGTTTTCTAATAACCCTGTGTAATCGATTACGATTCATGGTAATCGATTAAAGCAACAATGCATAGTTTTCTAATAAGCTTGTGTAATCAATTATGATTCATGGTAATCGATTAAAGTGGTCTTCATGGCTTTTCCAAATTTAGAACAAAAGCATTTAATCGATTAAATCACTATGTAATCGATTAAAACAATAAGTTTTCATTTTTCAAAAATTATAGCTATTAGAACTTAGATTCTTTTGAAATAATTTAACAACTTTCTTATTTTAATGAAACTTTGAATGCATGTTTATGTGAAATGCAAATGCAATGCAAGGATCACAAAGCAATGTACTTGAATCAAACTTAAACAAATTACAAATGCCTTCATACTTGATTGGGCATGTAAAATGCAAAAATATCTTCAAGCAAACATCAAGCTTCTTCTTCATTCTTGCTTTGATTCTTCTTGCAACTCCCCCTATATTCAATACAAGCTTGCTCTCTAAGGTACCACTTCTATTTCAAATAAATTACTAAAATGTAGCCAATAAATCAAAGTATCATACTAGAATTCATAAACTACAAAAAAAATAACACAATTAGAGTAAAAACAACCCTAAGGCTAAGAAAAGATAAGAAAAGTTCCTTAAATAGTATCTCAAGAGAACATGAATTTGGCAATTAACAACTCCCCCAAACTTAGTTTTGCTTGTCCTCAAGCAAAATACACAACATAGCTAAAAACATACTACTAAAGAACTTATACTACAATGACATACATGAACTAAGAAAAATTTCATCCTAACAAATCAACACATGCTTCCTTTTAATCATAAAAATACTATACCAATGATTCAAACTCATGAGTTGTGCTTTCAATTGAAACACTAAGGATGCAATTGTTTTAATTCAAGACACAACACAAGCATACAATCATAATTTGACAACTAAAAAATGCTTGACCCTCATCACATATGTGTATCACTTGAGCACCAATTGCTTTAGGTGCTATAAAGTCACAATCATCAGACAATCGGAAACACAATTCGACATTTTTCCTTCTGATAAGCAATAAAAAGCATGCACACACATGAAGATCACAAGGACTTGATCAAGGCTTGTAATATGGCTTGGCTTGAAAGGAGTTTGGTTTTTTTAAGAATACAAAGACCATGAGATATAGAGAGAAATCAATGTCTTACACATTCCACACAATCCCTCTTTCTCCTATCAAAGATCATCCAAAGACCTATCAAATTTTCAATCAAATTGGGTTCATGCCACCATTTTTACAAAATGACTTACAAATTTTATTTCCTCCTACTTCCTTATTTTTCCTTTTCTTTTTCTCTTCTTTTTATTATTTTATTTTTTTAATTCTTTTTAATTTTAGAACATACTAGAAATTACATAAACTAATAGTTGTGATCTATATTAAATTTACATGAAAGTGACCTATAAATGTACCCAAATTAATCCCCATACATTTTCCCCCAAACCTACATTCAAACCAACATACAATAGCTCCTGTATTCTATGGTAAGGAAGGTAGATTGTTTTTCTTTAATTTCATTGGATTATGAAGAAAGAATTAAGAATGAGTTGAATTAAATCTCAAGGAGGTATGTACAAAGGATACAACTCTCAGGGTAAGGTTATTGGCTCTATGGCATACAACATGAATCACCAGAAAATTATTCAAAGCCAATTGTGCCCCAAAAGGTGGAACTTATCATTCACATTGGTAACACACAACTCAATTGTTTCTTCAAGCATTCTCAATATGTCATCAAAGTCATACAACCACAAAATGCTAAATAAAACTAAAAACAACTCTAGGTTGAAACCTAGGATTGAGCCATGCAACCAATATGACACAACAACCAAACTTGTTTAGAAAGAAACCATTGTTTAAAAACCAAGTGCACAATGCAGATATCATGCAAACCAAAATAAAATTAAAAGTGCAGAATTTAAAAGGTAGAAATTTTAAAAGTACAAAAACTTAAAATTCAGAAAATTAAAATGACGTCCTTTAATCAATGGGATGAAACGACATCCCCTAAGCATCATCAAACTCGCTCCTAGAACTATTTGAGCCATGATCCTTATATTCTTCTTCATATCCTACTTCTTCCTTCTTCTCACTTGAGCCTCGTTCTTCATTATCTTCCTCTTTCTCAATCTCCTCCTCGCTATGTCCTTCTTCTGCTTCCTATCTTTCTCCAGCCGCTGGTCCAAGTCCTTCTTCAACATTCCCAGCAGTACTTGGGCCACCAGCACCCCCATGAAAATGGGCTATACCCCAGGCCAAGTAGCTAGAGCTTCAAATTTAGCATGAGCAAGCTACATAAAATGATTAAATGCTGCTTTAGGAGCTGCAAGGTTAAGGAAGTGATTGATGGAAGAATTAAGGCTTTGTATGGACCAATTGATTGTGACATTTTGTTGAAACAAACACAAAGGCAACAACCATTTGAGCATGATTGATAGGCTTAATAGAGGAAGGATGATAGATTTCTCCTTATCAAACTTAGTAGGATTGTGGCAATGATGATCAATATAGTGCAAGTTGATTGGCTCCCTAAGGTTGAGGCGGGAAGGATGGTCACCATTTACACCGAGCACAAAGGGTTGTGATTAAAACTGGAAAACTGAGAGGCTTTGGCAAGTTGGTCGGAGATTGGCCATGACAAACTTGTGCAAGTGTTGCTGAAACCATTCCTCCTAGCACACATGAGGAAGTAATAAAAGTGTTGGCTAGTTGGCTCTTGAAAAGTATTCTCCAAATACTTATTGATTGCGATTGTATCATACCTCACTCAAACACCACAAATCCATGATCTTCTTGCAGGGTCACTAGCTCTCCTCGGGTAAGTGTTTGCATAGAACTCAAACACCTCCTCCTCATTGATCTTGAGAGGGAAATCAGTCAGCTTGGACCACTTATTTTTGGCAATTTGATATTGGAAGTCTTGAAATTCCCCTATCAGCAATCAAATCTCCCTATCCTTAATGAGGCCTCGGTCAACATTGTTCTTGAATCTCTCTTGATTGGGAAAGGCCATGAATTTTCCCTTCTGAAAGCCTCTAGAAGAAGGTTTGGTGGTAGTGGTGGTGGATTTAGGTGTTTGTATTTATGGCTGAGGGGATGGTTGAGGTGTTGGATGTAACAATCCGTCTAATCGCTATGATATCACTACTCTAAAACGCGATATTTCAATTTTAAGTGAAAGTTCTATTAATATGATTATGAAAGGGGTGGTAAGTTTTCGCAATATACATTCACCAAATAATACATAAATACATATATACACATTCATGTATTAAACCATTATGCATCATTCACAAGTCAAGGTATAATTCAGTTTTTACATGGATCTAAACCTTGAATGTACATGCCCAATCAAAAAAAAAATCAAGGAACCAACTATGGAAGAATTTGATAACAAAACACCACTCTCCTAAAAGAAAATCCCACGTTATCACGTCGGCTTGGCGCCTCTAACAAAAGATCTCCCTCCAAAGACACCTACTGCAGCTTATCTGCTCTCACGAACGAAAGTTCAAGATGCTCACAGACCCAACCACACGGTAAAAAATGCAAGGATGAGTTTATTACAAAAGATTAATGACTATCAGATGACAATTAACAAACAATCACAATCATTCTCAATAATCCATCAATTTGACGTACACTTAACAAACTAGTCATCAACTTTTCAACAATTTAAATCAATTATTCTCGGAATGATGCATACACCTAACTCAACTCTCAAATTCAATGTGATATCATTCGAAAGAAATAGCCTAAGCGTGTCCTCATGACACTCTCACATAGGAAAAACTTGGTAGCAACTATCAAGGTTAACCAGTCATGCAAGGCCACTCCCCCCATGTTGATCAGCATGAGTCTCAAGAAAGTTCCAAACCGGGTGAAATACCCCCCAAGTACCAGGATTTTACCTCATGAAGAACCCGATGTACTTACTAACATGTTTATACTATTTTCACACAATTATGCAGTATGAAACATAGGCTCCAACAATACACTGACTTTGGATAGTTAAATTTTTTAAACAATTCCCTTCCCTCTACATGGACGCTTACAATTATTTTTTAAAACCATTCCCATTCCCTTTTCAAGGATATTTAGACAAGGTCACTATACCTCCTATGTACATACGCAACAGGCATTCATCTCAATGACATCATAACCATCAACAACACCTCATCTCAATGTCATCATCAACGTCAACATCATCTCATCTCAATGTCACCAACATTGCAAGCAATCATATTGATGTATGGCTGAGATGTAGCTTTGATGTATAGTTGAACCCATAGCCATTAGTTTTCCCAAATCTACCTTGTAATGAAACCCAATCTTCAAGTAAACTTCAAGAACAAACAAGCTATCAGCACTTCTTGTGAAATGGGACTGTTTAGAAGCTTTTAATTGCAGAAATAGAAGATGGAAGAGAGGTTAGGGATGAAAATGGATGGTAGCATGGAAAAGCTTTCCAATAAGCCTAGGAAGAATCACCACAATAGCATTGAGAAGCCATTGATAAGACTCAAGAAGTTCTTACACAAGAACAAGAGAGAAACTCACAACAATTTTCAGAATTGTATTAATGAACCAAAGTTAGTTACAATCAGTTTTTGGGTAGCTTATATAGCCCACGAAGTTACAAGCTTAATGCCACTAAATGTAAGGAAAATGCAAATTGAAATGAAGTCCAAATGAAGCTTGAAGTGCAAGCTTATCCTAAAATGACCCTTGGCTGACCCAGCATGTGCAGTGCAGTTTTTATGCTGAAGTAATCGATTAATTTGTCCTTGTAATCGATTAAAACAGTTACACATTCTGATGCTTATGTAATCGATTACAACTATCTAGTAATCGATTACAACAAACAACAACTATTTTAGAAAGTGCCTTGGTAATCGATTACCACAGACTGTTTTATGTCTTTTCTAAGTTGGTGTGCTTCTTCATGCTTGTCCAAATTAGCCTGGATGTGGTCTTGAAGTGCTTGAGTCCTAGCTCTTGTCATTGCTCCTTTAAAGCTCACCAAAGGAAGTATTTCAAGCACTCCTTCTAGACCTTTAGCTTGCCATGGACCTCCATCATCCCCTTCTTCTTGAAAAAAACTTGTCCTCAAGTTTGCTTCCTCACTTGTATCTACATCATACAAAGAAAGATCACAAACATTGAAAGTATTACTCACACCATACTCACTAAGCAATTCAAGTTTGTAAGCATTGTTGTTGATCCTCTCCGAAATATTGAAAGGCCCATCTCCTCTAGGTTGGAGCTTTGATTTCCTTTCATGAGGAAATCTATCCTTCCTCAAATGAAGCCACACCAAATCTCCCTCATTAAATATCACTTGCTTTTTGTGCTTATTGGCTTGCTTTGCATATTGTTCCATATTCCTCTTCACATGTTCTTTCACTTGTTCATGCATTTTCCTAACATAAGAAGCTTTAGACAAAGCATTATGATTAATCATAGAAGAAGTGTTAGGTAAAGACAATAAATCAAGAGACATCTGGTATCCTTGAATCCTCATGATCGTGATCCCATCACTGATACTTAAGAGATACGTATTCTATTCCAAGGGTTTTATCCAGTTACTCATATATTAATAATGATATCGAGATAGAATATGAAACAAGATAAAGAGCGCTTATAATTTATTCATGACAATATGAAAAGTACATATACGTCCTAATCTAATGAAAAGATTGTCTCTAGGACATCCATATACTAACAATTATTTCTTTAACTAATATTCTTTTGACATTACTCAGTAATTTGTTTATTTTTAAATCTATCTAGTTAAAAATGTTAATTGTTAGGTTTTAGTGAACTATGTTTTCAATGAGTTTCTATTTTTAAATATTTATATATCAGAAACGAAGAAAGTAAAAAAAATTTCTTTTAAAAAATATTATTAAAAAAAGAATTAAAATTAAGGTGGCAAATTTTGTAAGTAAAAGTGAAAAAATAAAATGACAATAGAAAATGTTTAAGATAAGTAGTTACATGAGTTATGGTCAAAAGGAGCGAAGTGGTTAGAGGTGGAACTTCTCAGATTATTCCCTCTAAACATTTTATACCCCAGTGAAGAACTTGACACAATAACATTGTTTCTAAAATAGCATAGTTCACTAAAATTGCCTATATTAAAAGTTACAACTTTAAGATAAGGAGTAGGAAGATTCGGAGAGACAGAAGAAGAAATACAGGTTCATAGTACGTAGTACACTACACACACAGATATACTCTACACAGCTGGTGTTGATGCAGGCATTGCTTCAAATCATTTCAAGTTAATAATGTATTCAGCACCGCCTCCACTCGCCCAGGCGAGCAAAAATGCCTACAAAAACTCGCCTGGGCGAGTTGACCCAATTCTAGAATTTTCCGCTTCAGTGAAAAATTAATTTCTCATGTTACAGACATTATATTGACACCCCAACGGTCAAAAGTTATATATATGGGTTAGAAAGCTATCTTTAAAATTTGAAAGAGATCCAACGGTTAACTAATCCCGAATGATGATTTTACTAAAACAGATTTTCGGGTCAAACTCGGAATCACACAATTCAACGCAGCTCAAATAAACTCTGCATAACTTGACATCTACACCAAGAAATTGCACATGGAGAATCCACATAACATTTCAACTAATCCTAGTTAGTAAAGAATTCAAATAATATAAGGGATACATCACACATATATTTTAAGTTATCGAAATTTCATGGTGTTACAAATCTTAGGTCAAGATACCATCAGATTAGGGTTAAGCATTAAGATATTCCTAAAACTGCATTTAGGACTAGATATAGGCATTATGAGTTCTTAGTGATGTCTTTTGGATTAACTAATGCTTTTTCAGCAGTTTTTATGGATTACATGAATAGAATATTTAGATCCTATCTAGATAAGTTTGTAGTAGTCTTTATAGATGACATACTTGTTTATTCTAGATCAGAAAAAGAGCATGAAGGGCATCTTAGGATAGTATTGCAGACCCTTAGAGAAAATAAGTTGTATTCTAAATTATCTAAGTGTGAATTTTGGGCCAAGGAAGTGAAATTTTTGGGTCATGTTGTTTCTAAAGAAGGAATTTCAGTGGATCCTAGTAAGATTGAGACAGTCATGAATTGGGAGAGACCAACCATAGTAACTGAGATTAGGAGTTTTCTAGGATTAGCTGGTTATTATAAGAGGTTTATTAAAGGCTTTTCACAAATAGCTTTACCTCTGACTAGTTTGACTAGGAAAAATGTGCCTTTTGTATGATCACCAGAATGTGAGAAGAGTTTTCTAGAATTAAGAAGATTGACTAGTACTCCAGTGTTAGTATTGTCAGATCTTCATGGTGTATTTGAAGTGTATTATGATGCTTCAAAGAAAGGTCTAGGTTGTGTGTTGATGCAAAATGGGAATGTGGTAGCATACGCATCTAGAAGTTGAGACCCCATGAAGTCAACTAAAGAATTAGCAGCTGTAGTTTTTGCCTTAAAGATCTGGAGACATTATTTGTATAGAGCAAGATTTGAGGTCTTTTCAGATCATAAGAGTCTTAGGTATCTCTTTGACCAAAAAGAGTTGAACATGAGACAGAGAAGATGGGTTGAATTTCTTAAGGATTATAACTTTGAGTTAAAATATCATCCAGGAAAGGCAAATGTAGTAGTTGATGCTTTAAGTATGAAATCTCTGCATGTATTTAGGATGATGATCAAGGAAATGGAATTAATAGAAAATTTCAAAAATCTTAATTTGGGATTTTCTGTTAATTCTAAAAGCATCATTTTGAGTCAAATACAAATCACTAGTGATTTCAAAAAGCACATTAGGCTACGACAACAAAGAGATTTAGATTTTCAACAAATTTTAACTCAAGTTCAAGAAAGAAAATTGCAGGATTTTGATATAAATAATGATGGGTTATGGACTTATCAAAAGAGAATATGTGTACCCAAGGTTGATGGATTAAGAGAGAAAATTTTGAGTGAAGCTCACAAAAGTAATTTTACAATGCATCCTGGAGTTACTAAGATGAACCAAGATTTGAAGAAAATGTTTTGGTGGCCTGTTATGAAAAAGGATATAGCAGAAATTGTAGGAAAGTGCTTAGTGTGTCAAAAGGTAAAAATACAACATTAGAAACCTTCTGGCACTTTGCAACCTTTAGAAATTCCCCAGTGGAAGTGGGAGAGTGTATCTATGGATTTTGTGGTAGGATTACCTAAGACTGTTTCTGGTCATGAATCAATTGGGGTCATTGTAGATAGACTTACTAAGTCAGCTCATTTTATACCTATTAGAATTTCTTATTCATTAGAGAGATTAGCTTAATTGTATATACAGGAAATAGTTAGATTACATGGTGTACCTTTCACTTTGATTTCTAATAGAGACCCCCGCTTTACTTCTAGGTTTTGAGGAGCATTACAAAAAGCATTTAGAACCAAGTTATACTTAAGTACTGCTTATCATCCCCAAACAAATGGACAAACAGAAAGAATCATACAAACCCTAGAAGACATGTTGAGAGCTTGTGCGATAGACCAACAGGGTTCTTGGGAGAAATATTCATTAGCAGAGTTTGCTTACAATAATAGTTATCATATAAGCATAGGAATGGCTCCATTTGAAGCTCTGTATGGTAGGAAATGTCAGTCTCCTTTATGTTGGTATGAATCTGGGGAATCAAGTCTCTGGATCCAGACCTGGTAACTCAAACCACGGAGCAAATCAAGAAGATTAGAGAGAAATTGGTAATAGCTCAAAACAGGCAAAAACATTATGCTGATAAAAGAAGAAAACCTCTAGAATTTCAAGAAAGAGAACATGTTTTTCTTAAAGTTACTCCAATTACAAGAATAGGACGAGCAATGAAGGTCAAAAAGTTGATTCCTCATTTTATCGGTCCTTTCCATGTTTTGAAAAGAATAGGTACGGTAGCTTATCAAATAGCTTTACCACCAAATCTCTCCAACCTTCACAATGTTTTTCATGTCTCTCAACTCCGTAAATATATTTTTGACCCGAGTCATGTTTTAGTATCTGAATCAATACAGTTAAAAGAAAATTTAACTATGGGCTTGCCCCCGATAAGAATTTTGGATAGAGAAATAAAGCAATTAAGAAATAAGTCTGTATCATTGGTGAAAGTAGCGTGGGGACAAGGACGTTTGGAAGAACATACTTGGGAATTAGAATCAGAGATGAGGAAGAAGTACCCGGATTTGTTTACAAGTATTTACAAATTTTGAGGACAAAATTTTCTTTTTAGAGGGGGTGAAATGTAACATCCTCAAAATTATATTATGAGTTATATTTATGATTTATTATGGAGGTAGGATGAGAGTTGGATATAAGAATAGGATAAATTTTATTTGAACATAAGCTGCCCAAAACTTCCATTTCTGCCACCTGAATTCAGAAATTTATTTCTCTCTCAATTCTTGTCCAAATTTAGTGTATAATATATGGAATTAAAGATCTAGATGTCTACTACTTTCAGATAAATCTAGTTTGTGTACTGCTTGTAATAATTAAAACCTTAAGGGATGTTAGTATGGAATGTCTCAGCTTGATGGCAGTTTTGAAGTCTAGATTAAAAATGTTATAGGCAGATTTTTATAACTCCAAATAAGGCATGTGATACCTTGTTAGAAAGCTTAGGATGTCTAGTTTAACATACTAAAAGATGAGAATTTATGGCCTAGTAGATTGGTACAGAATAAACAATGAGTGAACCCCATCTGGTTAAGTGTTTCTAGCCTTTTGGACCTTTTGGATTGGGCACAACTTGTAACCCTTGAAATTTTGGCCCAAGGAATCAAATATTCAGCTCAAATTTGGAATATCCAGAAGTGGATTCTGTTGATTTCAGGGGGTGCTACTTGAAGATTGAAGCAATGTGAAGACTTGGAAATGTTTTGACTTTCAACATGCTTGAAGGCTTGAAGATGAAGATTGTGATTAAATGTAAAAGGAAAGAAAGCTTTCTGTTGATCCAAGTCCTTGCATGCATACCATTCATATTCATTTAAGCATTACATCACAAATGCATTAAGTAATTGTTTTGGAACTTAAAAAAGAAGCTAAGTGTTTTGGAAAAATAGCCTTAAGCTGGTTTAATCGATTAATACACATAAAGAATTGATTATATTGTTCTTCAAGCTTTCTGGAAAATTATCAAGAACAATTTAATCGATTACATCATCGGATTAATCGATTATTTCATCTTAGCATACTGATAATCTGCCTTAGTGACTGGTTTACTCGATTACCACCAATCCGTAACCGATTACACATCATACTTAGAAAAAGTGATCACACTGCCTTAATCAATTACCATTCATTTTAATCGATTACTTAGTTCATTACATATTTTGCACTCACTCTGCCTTAATCGATTACTATTTGTTGTAATCGATTATATTACTTAAACATGATTTTTTACTTACTCTGCTTTAATCGATTACCATTTGTTGTAATCGATTACATTACACAAACATGTCTTAATCGATTACCAATTATTTTAATCGATTACTCAGCACAAATTGATTTTTCATACCTCCTGGAGTAATCGATTACATGTCGGGATAATCGATTAAATGACCCGTTGCTGTAACCCAGAACTTGCTATGAACGATTTAATCGATTACGGGAGCGTATGTAATCGATTACAAATGCTAAACAATCGATTACATGAGCATTTTTAATCGACTATTTCAGTTATAGTTTTTAGTATAAATAGAACCCTGCCTTGTCTGATTAAGAGAAGGAAGTAGAACTTGAATTTTTGAGCACTGAGCATTCTAAAAGCTTTCTAAGCATTCACAAAGGCTTTTTTCTGGGTTCTAAAAGTCTTGCTTCCATTCAAACAAAAATGGGTCATTAGAATTTAGTGAAGCAAAGACAATTCTTTACAAAGTTTAAGGAAAAACTGTTCTGCATATTGTTTCTGCATTCAACCTGGTTTTTCCATTCATATGCATATCATTCTTGGATCATCAGGTGAATTCTTTCCTTACTCTTTGTTGTTGTAAAGTTTCTGATTGAATCTTTGTATGTGAAGTTCTATTGTAATTGGGTTTTTCTTGCAAGATTAGATATAGTGTTTCTCTAAAGACAACTGAGTAGTGTTCTCAGTGTGGGTGTGGCTTCAAAGGGTCTAATAGGGTTTTAGACTTCTGAACTTTATCTAGGGCTGATAAAGAGAAGCTTGTAAGAATAATATTTGCAATAGTGGAACTCTACTCTAGTGTTGAGTAGAAGGAATTGGATGTAGTCTCATAGTGTTTGAGGTGAACCAGTATAAATCTTGTGTTCTTTCATTTTCTGCATATTTGATTATTCTCTTTGTGAATTCTATTTTTAAATGTTGTTTCTTGAGGCATTACAAGTCTTGGATTGATCTTGGATAAAGATTCTTGATTGTTTTTGTGATAAAGATCCAAAGGGCAAAGAAACTCTGATTTTGATTCATCA